>CM064973.1:70416-138063 GCA_032847665.1 Solanum chilense | reverse complement strand
ATATTATCTCTCAATAATTTAAAGAAATAGCAACTATTGTTTGTTTTATCAAACGTCATGATATATATGTACATAAATATGTAAATAAATAGTTTGTCTAAGATCGAGCTTCATGTGGGTCAGACAAACATCCATATTTATCAAATACCTGAAGATAATTACATCTACCACAGAAGAATATCTCTCCTCATTATCGATGCCAGACCTTTGTGAAAATTCTTAAACTATAAGTTATGCTTTATATCTGACGGCATTACCATTTTCATTGCATTTTTGCACAAAAACTCATTTGTGCCCCACTTGCTTGACACCTTCAGGTGTTTGGTCTATTGGTTTGAAAGCTTCACGCTTTTCATGTGAAGCCAATTCTGTTTGAATTGCTTCTTCCCATTTTAACCAATCATCTATCTGTTTACATTCATTGACAAATATTGATTCTAAATTCTCATCTTGTTGCATTATTTCAACTGCAACATTATACGCAAAAATATTATCCTCCACAATATTATTTAGATTCTACCTTTTTCTCATCGAGACATAATTTGTAGACATTTATTCATTCTCACTATTTTCAGGTACATATACCTCCTTTGTGGTGTCATCATTTATCATGTCTCAGAACTCTTAATCAGCAATTACCTCCATGTTATGATCATCTTGATCATTTATTTATTTCCTTTTTTGAGGATTTTTATTTTTGGAACCAATTGGTATACCACATTTTAAGCATAGTACAGACTTATTTTCCTTAACATTTTGTCCTATCAGTACATCAACTCGAACTTGAGCATTAGCAGTTGAGATATATGATTTAGTAACCCGTGGAAGGTTATACTGATTCACCAAAATGATAATCAACAAACTTATCGTAAATAAATTTCCAGTCTGAGAATTCACATATTTTATAATAGAACGAGATTCATACCCAACATATATCGCCAACATTCTTTGGGCACCCATCTTTGTGCGTTGTGGTGGATAAATTGAAATATATACCGCACCAAATATTCTATGATGGAAAATATTTGGCTTTTGACCAAAAACCAATTGCAATGGGGCGATGTCATGATAATTGATTATCCTTATGCACACAAATACCATTGAAAGAAAAATAGCATGCCCCCAAACCGTAACAGACAACTTTGTCCTCATCAACAATGGTCTAGCTATCAATTGGAGACGTTTAATCAATGACTCTGCTAGACCATTTTGAGTGTGAACATGTGCAACATGATGTTCAACTTTTATTCCAGTGCATAAATAATAATCATTAAATGTCTGAGATGTAAACTCACCCGCACTATCATGATGAATTGTGTTTATTACATTATGATAATTGTGTTATTAACCTTATTATTTGAGCCAAGAACCTCACAAAAGCCATACTGTAAGTTGACAATAAGCACACATGTTACCATCTTGTAGATGCATCTATCAAGACCATATAATATTTAAACAATCCACATGCAGGGTGACTAAGTTCACATGTATCACCATGTATACGTTCTAGAAATGCAAAAGATTCCAGCCCAACCTTAGCCACTGATGGTTTGATGACCAACTTTCATTGTGAACAAGCAGCACAAGAGAATTCTCAATTAGTTTGCGCATCATATTATAATCGGGATGACCCAGCCGATCATGCCAAATAATAAAATCATTAGATCTAGTAAACATATTGTTTACTACGACGTGTGATTCAATTGTACAAATATTTATATGGTACAATCCAGAAGAAAGTGTTGACAATTTTTCATGCACCATTTTCTTCTCCGCATTTATTCTAGTAATAAAGGTATTCAACCTTTTCTTCATTCCCAGTGTCAACCTGATATCCATAACCTTGAAACTTAACAAGTTTCTATGAGACTTACTACAATACAATGCATTATCAATAACCAACAATGTTTATCCAGGTAGTAATAAGACCGCTCTTTCAGAGCCCTCAATCAATTTTGTACTAACGTATATTGTATTAACATATGCCTTTTTCATTACCAAATGAGAGAAATATTTATTTTTTCTACTTATCGTATTAGTTGTGGCACTGTCCAGAAGGCGCATATCTCCATTACTCATTGGATCCAAGTGAAGATTATAAAATTTTATTTATATTCATAAAAATAAAAATACATAATAATAATTATGAAATTTAACAAAAGAAAGTTTAAGTACATGAACTTTAAATAAGACATTAAAAACACATAACAACGTTATTTATTTCCCAATTCTATTATCAATCTTCAATTCTGATCCCTAAAGAAGTCCTCAAATTCTAGATAAGTAATATCAATGCTAAATTTGCCTTAACATTCATATCATATTTTTCCGATCCTGCTTGGGCATCATCTTTTAGAGTCAAATTTGACTGCACGCATGCATTAGAAGAGGAGGCACCACCTTTATTTCCTTTTCTTTTGAAGAAATTTTATTACAACCTTAAAAAATGCTCAGGTGCCCGAAGTTCATTTTTTCGGTGACCTTTAAGTCCACAACGATGACAATGACCGCCCTTGCCTTTTGAAGGATTATCTTGAGAATGTATATTATTCTCCCTTTTGTTATGACCGCCACCTCGACGATTATTATATCCCTTTTTGCCTTTGCCACAACTGCGCATATTATGATGGCCCCAATTATTTTTTATTAATCGAAATTGTTACAATCCAAGGGTACCCCCTAGACGTAACATGGCGTATGAAACTCCAAATAGTCTTATACAAGCCTCTTAGCACATCATAGCATAAGAACATAGGAAATTTTGCAGAAATTTAAAACTTTTCTTTACAATCAAAATCTTTTATAAAATAAGAGGGAGTCCATGACACTATGTCTCAAACCATCTACAACACTTGAATAACACTTTGGAGCACGACTCATACAAAAGCTCAATAAGTAAAAACAATGACTCAAAAGGATAATGAAAGGATTTGTCCTCAAAGCTATGAAGATTCACCAAGTCATCAACCCTATGCTCCTTATAAATATATCATCCAAGAATAGTACTCAAGTATCCAAACCTAAAATTAGTAGAGAATTAGAAGAAATATGGGTTAATGCAATTAAGTTCAACGTATGATATTAATGCAAGAAAACCACTGAAAATATACTAAAAAGGACATTTTTTGTTAGATGCACGCACTTTGCTAGTTTAAAACCATAATTTGGAAAAGTAGTGTGAAACTCAATCATAAGCATACAAAAAATCATGAAGTAATACATGCTATAACATGGTAGATAACAATCACAATGCACATAAGAGATACCATTAGGAACATATACATAGTCAATACAATCTATTCTTAACATGACATGTGAGCAACACTTCATAAGCCACCTCAAGGCAAACTTGTGCAATTCATATTCAAGACCCCATAATTCCACCTACACTAGGCAAGTAACTTTAGATTTACCCTCTTTTAAGCTCATTCTTAGCCTATCTCTCATAGACTAGGAAACGTTCAATTTTAGTCAACCACATCAATATAAGCAATCTATAGCCACAATATATGTTATCATGAAACATTAAAAGTAACCTTGACATCAAATGCAATTACCATTTAGCCATAAGCCTAGTGGTGTGATAGATGGATGAAGTCTCATATCCCCACCCATACTAAGTAGAACTCCTTGATTATCCATAGAACAACCTAAACTTGACCTTGTGGGAGTTAGCCTTAACCTACATAGACCATGTGAGCTTGCATGGATTTCAGTGTCATGTCGCACATCGAAAAGAGGTGTCCTACTTTCCTAATCTAGACTTAATGTATTACCTTGATAATGAGTCCTGTGGCTAAATAACCTATGGATCACGTAGTTCTGGAACAAGGAGATTGCTACTAGAAACCCAACCTATTGAATTGAAGGGAGTGTTTCCATCTTATGAGATCATTTGTAGAAAGCCCGAACTATTGAATTGACGGGAGGGCCTCTACTTCATTTTCGATATCCACTTGGTGCTAGTCATAATTCCCACGAATAAAAGTTTAGTCATTAATTAAACTTGCAAGCATGAAGGAGTATCTTATCGTTCATCTAATACAATTCATAAGGATAGCTCATAAATTTATTAAGTGAGAATGGACTTTCAACCTAATATCTTCATGGTAGATTCAAGTTGGTTAGAACTAACATTCAAACCTTAAAATAATCATAATATGTGAGTAAAACTTTCACACCAGGATCATGTGTTTTCATGAGAAGGGACTTTCAATCAACACAATAGGACCAACATGGTCATGTAAATTTATGCATAGGAATGTGTAAAGGTGATAATTACAACTATACTTTCTATTTAACACCATTGATACATCATAATAATTTTTATTCATGGAGTGTGGATATGTGTTATTGTCTTTGCAATGACACAACAACATCATTATCATCATAGACACTTCCCTCTCAAAGTGTTCATAAACATGTACATAATATCACAAGCATGCATAATCTTTAGATATTTCATTCAAGGATCATAGACCATATAAATAAACACATCTAGCATTCATTATATTAGACATGGACATGTTCATAATTCAAATAGTTCATTCATTGCATGTATAAATTCATATACTCATATTATAGGTCATGTGGGTAAGTCCTTCCACAATAGTACAATAACTTCCTTCTTGAAGTCTCAATATTCATATTTAATTCCTTTTAGATTTTACCTTTAAAGCCCTAGAAGTCATTTTCATACTATAAGCCTTACTCTGAAGCAATGTTGTCACGACTCGAGATCACCCCTAAGTCGTAACATGACGTACTTGACCCCAAAGGGGTCTCATATAAGCCCTTATCATAATCATAACATAATATCATAAAAAATATGGAGGAAAACTTCTAAGATATACAATTGAAGTCTTTATCATAAATTGCAAATGAATGTTTTTTCTAACTGTTCATCTCAAATCATCTATTTAATACTCAAGAATAATAGTCTTTGGGACGCAACCCATACAAAGTCTTAAACATAAAATTAAATGACGTAAAGTTAAGTGGATTTTGTCCTCAAATCTATAAGGACTCACCAAGATCTTCAATCTTCTAAATCCTTGAAAAACTCTAGCCTCCAATAGTAACTCAAGTTTCCAACCCTACATTTGGTCAGATTGCAGGTAATATGCAATAGTACAAAGGTAGTAAGTATGAAATAATAGCATCTCAAATGGTTAGTCAACATAAGATGTTATCATAATAGACAATAACATGGTCATAACATAATCATCATAATCACATAACACAGTCTCCAACATAAGCTTCAAATAAACACAAGTCAACATAAGGCATAGTTAATAAGCATAAGAGATAAGTCATAATCATATCAACATAATTGACCCTTGGTCATCCACATTATGGTAACACCATTCTCAAGTAACTTCAAAAGCATACAAGTGCAAAGCAAGAATATCATCCCATAATACTGCCCAAGCCAAGTATCCCTTTATAGTCATCTTAATCATAGTCTACATGCATGGTTAAGTCATAAGTCTTTCTACCATAAGTGCACGATAATCCTAAGGAACCTCAAGACACACTTGTGCAATACATGAAAGACATCCCATACAACCCTTTATACTAAGAATAGCCTTGAAGTCATCCTAGTCATATTCAACTTACTTTGGCCTTATTATTAGATTAACTCTCAAACTAAGGAATCTCTCACCTTTAGTCAACTATAACTAGGAAAGACAACTCTAGTCTAATCTTATCTCAAGTCTTCTCTTTAATGACCCTAAGTCATACTTTGTGAAATGTACTCATATAATCCCATAATAAAAATCGTGTTAAGTATTACTTTTAGGTCCTATTACTAGTTCTTCTTGGTTTATAACCTGGTCCCTCTCTTTATATTTATAACCCTATGAGGTACTCTCTCTCAATCACATCTTAGTCATTATTAAGTTGAAACCTAGGAGATACTTCCTTTAGTATGTATAAGTTCCTTTTTCACTCTTGAACACTAGGAGTTACCTCATTAAGTAATTCTTAGTTCATTATGCTTTGAAAACTAGGAGATGTTACTCAAACATGTCTTAGTTCATAGGATATGGAGATCTCTACTAGGAACCTTAACAATACTATGTGAAGGATCCCATCTCATGAGACCTAACTTTGGTAAAACCCACACTCTACTACGCAAGAGTTCCCCCTTTTAACTTAGATAGTCCTCACAACAACTAGGTGTAGATCTCATCTCTTCTTGGAGTCTGGACCCTATCTTGTGTGACATCCATTTCACTGTCAATATCCACTTATACCCAATCATACACCCCCAAGGTTTACTTGTTAAGCCTTTATTAACACTCATCACTCATAGAAGGATGTCCTTGACAATCAATCCATGTTCAAGTGATTCTATATCTTTCATCTAGCAAGCAGTCCTAAGTTAGGTTAGGTTAGTATTAGCCTTTCAGCACAATCCCACCTATTTGATTTCTATTCTCTTTTAGATTACTCTCAAGGCCTTAGCATCACTAGGTAATAACATTAGTCTCACTCTAAAGCCTGGCTAGCATGATAACAAACCCTACTCGCAAGGTTTCTTTCTTAATTCTTCTTTATACCTAGATTTCAAGGTAATTTGATCACATCTTTCATTACTAAGTGATTCAAGTGTAAATTGATCATAAGGGTCAATTCTATCTTTACAGGTCAAGATCCTTCCTAATCAATCAAGTCTAATTCAATTCATATTTGTATGATCCTAACTATAATAAATTAGTATTCAAGATAATTGAATTAGGAAAATCAATTTAGAACCTTCAACTTTGGCTCTATTGGCATAAACCCACAAAGATCAACTTCATCAATTTAGATTAAGGTTTATCAAAGAATTCACATCAAATCATCATATAATCATTAACAAATATAATTCAAATATAATTGAATGTTATTCACTAGATTGGAGTCACAATCAAGACCTACCCACAATGTAATCACAATCTTAGCTAGAATTTGGATTTTGAGTTTACAATTGGGGAAACCTATGGGGGCTCCATAGATGAAAGAACCCATGGATGAATAAGATTTACATACCTTTGATAAATTCCCTAAACAAAACTTGAATCTAATGGGGACTCGACCTAGATGTTGGCTCTCTTATGATATTCTTCTTAAATTCTAAAGAGATGATTTTTGAAGAGAGTTTCGGAGTCTTGACTTGTGATGAATTACTGGATTAGCTTAGGGTCCTATAAGTTTATATAGTCCATTAATTAACCACCCAACCGACCTCCCTTAACCTCCACTTAATTAACTAATTAAAACATTAACCCTAAACTTAATTAAAAACTGTCCAAATTGGCAGTACCTATGCCCCTCCACCTACGGTTCGTAGGTGGAGTTACTGAACGTGGATGACTTCCGTGGTTTGAGTCTGGAACTCTAAATGTTTTAGTCTCCTTCAAAAACTAAGTATGGAACCACACCCAAGACCTGTAAGATTTTCAAGTAATATTTAATATAATGCTATAGTTCTTTATGATACACAATGTAAGAAAATACTTACGAGTATTTTAAGTAGCATGCTATCATATTACATAGTAAATACGTTAGAGTTATAAGTTAGTAGCATATAAACAACATAACAATATAAATCTGAATCATATTGGTCATTATGAGTAGTAAAGTATCATAATAATACCTAAATCAAGTTATATATGTAGTAATTAAATTACAGACCAAAGATTTATGCAAGTCATATTAGAGATGTTATAAACATATAAATGTACAACTGACTCTAGATGAAAATTGATTAACTTTTAGGGAAAATGATAATTCTTAATTAAGTAGAGCTCAGTTGGTTAGAGACTCGTGCTGATAACGTGTTGTAAAACAAGAGGAAAACTATAAGAATACTAAACAATATAGAAAGACAAAATAGTGATGAAAAGTATAAATCTCTTCAAGTGTTATCTTTCACAAAGGTGAAGCATACCCTTTTTATAGGATGAAGAAATCACCCATTTACAATATTAAGCAAATACGTTAGAAGCTCTTTAAGTGATACATTAAATGAGACATTACATTAGGTGTATAATGAAAAGAAACATCCATATAATTAAATGGATTTGTAACAAAATATTATTTTTTTACTCTCTCCGTCTCATTTTATATGTCACTTTTCTACTTTGCACTTACATTAAGAAATGGTGTAACTTTACCCTTCTACCCTTATTTAATAGTTTCCTTAGTAAACTTTATTAATAAATGACAAAATTAATTAACTATTCTATCAAGAATATAATAGACAAAAATGATAATTTATGCATAAATTTTATAAAATAATAAGTATTGTGCTTCAACTATTTATAGAAGAATTATTATGTAAAAAGAGTCAAAGAAAATGTATTTCATCTTTAGCATTAATTACTTATTTTTCGAAGTCCAATCATTTATTATTTCTTAGAAAGGGTGCCAATTAAGTCCAAACAAGATACTAGTAGAAGTATAAATAAATGAGGGGCATATGTCCACGTGTCGATTTCACCAACTTGATCACGGAACATTGATATCCCACTTTTACTATTTACCTTTTTGTTAAAGTTTCAAGCTTTTAGAAATTCTATAGGTCTGATTTTAGTTGTGAATATCTATGACCATATGATAACAAAATATTAATATATCTCCAACGTGTTTAACTGATTTTAGTGTATCAATAAATCTAAACTAGGTACTTCGTGAAATGAAATTGAAAGATAAAAAACTTAATTTAGATATTATCTTAACTTAAATTTTATTCAATTATGTTATTTGAGTTTTAAAATTTGTATATCCCTTGCTAATATATAAGTGACAATAAACATATAGGTCACAATTAATATGTCTGTCCAACACTTCAAGGATATTCTTATTTTTTTTATAACTAATTTGTTTTACTTTTCATTCGTTTATATATTTAAAAATTGTGTTAACATGTATAAGAAATTAGCTTACTGTTGTAGTTGATAGCTGGTCTTCACTAATGTTGATTTTGTTCCTTTCCCTTCTAGTCTCGAATTCTTGATTTTGATTTGCCTGATTTGCTATTTTGACGTTGATCTTTCTTTCATTTTTGATGTCTGCTGGATTGATATTGGTAATCAATCTCTTTGATTTTGTGTAACTAAGGAGGATCAATATGAATAAGATATTATTAAATATTTGTCAAATGAAAAAAATATGTCATTCTTCTTAGTAATGACTCAAAATGAAAATATATCATATGAGTTAGGACAAATCAGTAGTATCTTTTATGGGTTTTTTAATTTAAAAATTTTATTTCAAAAAATACAATAATTTATTCATCCAATGATCTAAATTTACAAATAAAAATCTCAAAATTTTTAATAGTATCACATAAATTAGAGTAAAAAATATTTATCACTCTGAAAATGATCAATATAGATTACTTTTATTTTAAGGTCTTTAATTAAATGCTTAAAATATTGTTCCGTTTAATGTTTCTCCTAAATAAATTAAGAGGCTGTTTGATTAAGTGTATTAACAAAAATAATGTGTGTATCTATTTTATGTATTAGTAATATCTTGTTTGGTATAGCTTTTCATGCTATATATTAGTTACACACTCTATTGTGTATTAAGATTTGTATTATAAATACTACGAGTTTATAGGTATTAAAAATGCAATAAATTTTAATGCATGTATTAACAAGATTAAAGATCCCCAAATATTATTTTTTACATCTTTTTCACTATAATTGTAAATTATGAATAATATCTTTATAAATAAATATTTATATACAATAAATGCTATATTTAATACACCAAATAAAATATGTATAATTAATATAATTATTATTTGTACACTTTATTTATTATTAACCGTATTTAATATAAATATTATAGTACATTTATTTACTATTAACCGTATTATCCAACCAGTACCACCACACAAATAATTCTAGGGAAAATTGTATATAATAACAAACTAATAACCTAAAATAAATGGAGTAGCTAGGGTTTGATTTAATTGTGCTCCATAGCAAACGTTTGCAAAAATTTGTCAGGCGCTTCTCTCCCAAACATGTCGCTCGCCACTCTCCTCCAATCTCTCGCTCGCTTCCTCACTTTTTATACAAACACAGGTGTATAAAAATTGTTTCTAATTGTATAAAGAAGAGAAAATTGTATAAATACATATATTTTTGTTCCCCTCTCTCCCCTCTTCCAGATCTCGCTCGCCACTCTCCCAAATCTCGCTCGCCACCCTCGCCTTTCTCACTTATACAAACAAAAGCGAAATGTATAAATTGTGTTTCTGTTTGTATAAAGCGTGAGAAAATTGTATATACACATGCAAGTACATATATTTTCGTCCTATACACTTATAATTATACAATAAAAATACTCCCCTGCCCAGTTTCTTTTGCCTTTCTCTCTTTCTCGTTTTATAAAATTATCAAATTGTATCTAATTTCTGTCTTTCTCGTTTTATACAATTCGATTCAATTGTATATTCCTTGTCAAATCTCTTTTGTCTTTCTCTCTTTCTCACTTTATACAAATTCAAATTATATATAATCGTTCTAGACACTTATAATAATACAATTCGGTTTATATACTTCGTTTTTATACAGTTCTCTGCCAAGTGTCTTTCTCTTTCTTGTTTTATACACTTTGTTTTATACAATTTGCTTCAATTGTATATGTATAGCGAATTATACAGTTTCTATGTTTGCTATGGAGCACAATTATGTAAACTTTGCTATAGCATATAAATACAAATTTTTTATTTGCTATATGTAAAAATTGCCATAATTCTATCAGCTTGTATCATACAACTATCAGACGGGCCAAAAGGTAAGGAAATAAAGCCTTTGCCTTGGCCCCAAATATTTAAAGCCCCATAGTTACTTTTAAAAAAGAAAGTTTAATTCTGGTTGTACACATGAGTATGGTGTTATGAGTGAGAAAATAAAGTTGATTTTATTTTTCATCAAATTAAAAGTATATTTGCTTAAAGCATTTTGTTTGCTTTCTCTTCTACTTATCAATATCATCATTATTGTTATATGTTAGTTTTATTACTCCCTCTATCTCACATGGTATTTTATATTTTTCTATGTAACGACTCTTTTGGTCGTTTTAAGTACTAGAGCTTTTCATTTCATAAATATTTTTTTTCCTATAGATTTTAAATGGGTGTTTTGGACTATTCATAATTATAACTATGAAATTAATGGGGTAGTCTTACTAATTTATTTAGTTAGTGGTTAAGAAAATAATATTAAAATAAATAGTGGGTCACTTTTACTACTTTTTATAATTGGTTATATAAGAATTAGGGTAGTAAATAAACTCTGGAAAGAGTAAGGGTTTGAGACAAGGAAACGGCGACATCAATAGAGCATCGTGTATATTTCTTTTGCGGGTACGTTTTCTGTATATGAATAGTGTACATGTAATTGGGTTGTCTATAGTCGTGGTTAATGTATGATTACTTATTTATTTATTTATTGTGGACAAAGAATAGTGGAGAGTTAGAAAGTAAAAGGAATGAAGGTTAATTATATATATTATTATATGTGTATGTAACTGAACGGTGACTGTATTGTTACTAATTTGTTATTAATATGGTGGGATTGTCGTTAGTTCGTCTGTCATTGGTTTTCTAACCAGTGGCTTGCATTTTTTTATGTTAATATTTTGTTCTCACATTATAAATTATATTTTAATATATTAAGATAGGTAATTAAATATAGGTATATTGTGTTATTTAAATTCTATTAAAGTTATGCTAATTAGAGGAATTAAGACTTATCTTTAGGTTTGAACGTTAGAGAAAGTGATTATAGATTAGGTGAGTTGTTGGGTTTAGGCTGGATATAAAATAATATGAGTGTTTATAGATTCAATAACTTATAAATTATGCATATATACTTTTTAGATTGGAAAGGTTCGGAGACATTGAGGAAAGGAAAAGTATTGGAGAAGTAGCTTGCTTGACTTCGGTTCTTCGGTGGAGGTAGGTTATGGTTTATTTCTATGTGATAGATAAACTCTAAATAGCGATTGATATGTATTGAGTGATATTGTAAAGTCTCCTATGTACTTGATTGTGTGGTTGTATGTTTTGACTGTGTGGTTTGTGGTTGACCTAAAATTATGAGACTATTGAATTTCTAATCTTAAAACCTCTCTATTAAAATGTCGCCTTGAATAAAGAAGGCTTGATGAAATAAAATAATGAGATATTGGATCGGAGTGTCACGTTCCGACACGGTATTATTGGATCGGAGTATCACGTTCCAACACGGTATTATGGGTTCGGAGTGTCACGTTCCGACACGATATATGGGATCGGAGTGTCACGTTCCGACACAATAACATTAAAGGAAAGGAATCTTGAATTAACTTTATATACTCAATCTCAAAGAACCTATTTTTCCAAATGAGTATGGTGTGGAGGCATGAGTCCTCATAGGTCTGCTTGATGTATACTTATTATGGTGTTGTTGTCAATGGTTCATGTGTTTGTTGTTTGTCACCTGTTAAGTATTGTAGTTGATTTTATGTTATTATTCAATGTAAAATGGTTTCTATTTTGAGTTGGCCGATGATACCTAATTAGTACGTGTTCCTTGTACTGACCCCTACTTGTACTTTCTTCTTTCTTCTTTTATGGAGTGCAGCAAGTGTACCATCAACTTCGACTCGTCCTCAGCTCTAGTCAGTCTCCATCACATCAGAGTTCAGGGTGAGCTATTATTTCTAGCTCGTGCTTGATTCTCTCATTCACGTCTTGATGTTATTGAATTTCGGACATGGACCTTCTTTTTACTTATTTTGGTTTCTTAAATACTCTTAGACTTGGTAATTTGAGGATAGATGTTCTTGATGTGATGACTTCCATATTTTGGGGATAATAAGTGTTAAACTTTAGAAGCTTAATTAATTGGTTACATTAATAAGTTTTGGATCTTCCGCATTATTTTTGTTATTCATAGTTGAACTATTGGTAAATGTTGGGGTTTAAATTTCTTGGTTCGCTCACCTAGTAGGTTAAGTGTGGGTGCCACTCACGACTCTTTTTGGGTCGTGACAAACTTGGTATCAGAGAGTTAGGTTTGTTGGTGTCATCACACTAGGACAAGTCTAGTAGAGTCTTGAGGAACGCTATGGGGACGCCTTTACTTTTCTTCGAGAAGCTATAGGACTTTAGGAAAACTCCATTCTTTCTTTATTTCGTGCTATTACTTGGATCCAATTGGTATCTTGGTGATACAAATTGGTATCGGACATTCTCACTCTATTTCGCAGATGGTTAAAACTAGAGCAACAGCTGTGCCAACACCAACACCGGCAAGAAAGGGTGCGTCTGAGCCAACCATTGGGGCTGTAACTCGAGGAGGAGCAGTGGCAAGAGGCCGTGGTAGAGGTCGTAGGAGGACGCCCACTAGAGGCAGAGGACAAACACATGGTCCAGCTAGGAATAGAGCAGTGACTCCTCCACCGACTGATGAGGTAGTGAGAGAGGGTGAGGAAGGGGAAAATGAGCAGGTTCAGGATAAGGAAGTATCACCCCAGCCTACCCCAGAGATGATTAATCAGGTTCTTATTTATCTTAGCGGGTTATCTTATCAGGGCCAGACACCTCAAGTGTTTTCTGCACCAGCACCTCTGGTTCAGGGGGTACAATATGCAGCTGCTATGGCTCCCCGCATGGATGCATCATTGGAAGTAGGCACGTTTCCTCGATTGACTACAGGGTTTATAATGACAGGTGATCAGCATGAACTTTTCATTAAGTTCTTAAAGTTGAAACCTCCAGTCTTCAAGGTTGCTGAATCTGAAGATGCCTATGATTTTCTGGTTGATTTTCATGAGCTGCTACATAAGATGGACATAGTAGAACGATTCAGTGTTGAGTTTGTGACCTATCAGTTTTAGGGGGATGCCAAAATGTGGTGGTGGTCGTATCTTGAGTGTCAACCAGCACAAGCACCACCTATGACTTGGGCATCATTTTCTAGCTTATTTATGGAGAAGTATATACCCCGTACTTTGAGGGATATAAGGAGAGATGAGTTCCTGAGCCTAGAGCAAGGAAGGATATCTACTGCTGCTTATGAGGCCAAATTTTGTGCACTATCCAGGTATGCCACTCAGCTTTTGCTTCAGTCCACAAGAGAGGATTCGCCGCTTTGTGAAAGGATTGAGGTCAGATTTGCAGATCCCAGCCTTACAGGTAGCTGCTGCAGCAAAATCCTTTCTGGAAGTAGTTGATTTTGTGATAGAGGTAGAGAGGGTGAAGCCAGACGACTTCACCATAGAGTCGACATTTAAGAAGTTCCGCAAGGGAGGTGAGTTTAGTGGTTCTTACTCCAGAGGGAAGAGTTCAGGAGGTTACCCAACCCGTCCTATTCAGTCTTCACTGCAGGCTTCAGCTGGGGGTCCATCGCAGACCAGTCAGCCTTTTTCTGAGTTTGGAGGTTATCCCCAGACTTCGTCATTTTTACAGAGACCTATACTTGACTCCAGGAATTGTTATGGATGTGGAGAGGCTGGACATATTAGGAAATATTGTCCAAAACAGAGTTATAGACCCCCAGTAGTTAGAGGTAGAGGTGGTCATGGTAGAGGCCACCATTCTAGAGGACGAGGTGTCCAAGGTAATGGTGGTCACCAGTTCAATCGGGGTGGCGGGCAAGTTGGAACTACTGCAGCGCAGCTTGGTAGGGGCAATGGACAGACAAGTGATAGGGCCCATTGTTATGCTTTTCCCGGGAGGTCTGAAGTAGAGATATCTGATGCTGTTATCACAGGTACTCTTTTGGTCTGTGATTGCATGGCTTCTGTATTGTTTTATCCTTGATCCACGTTTTCATATGTATCTTCCTCATTTACTACTGGTCTTGATTTATACTGTGATTTGCTTGACATGCCTATTCGTGTCTCTACTCTTGTGGGTGAGTCTGTGATAGTTGAGAAGGTGTATAGGTCTTGCCTTGTGATTTTTGTGGGGAGCAATACTTATGTAGATTTAATTATTCTAGAGATGGTTGATTTTGATGTAATTATTGGACTTGGCTCTCTCCAAATTTTGCAATCTTAGATTGTAATGCTTAAACCGTGACATTGGCCAAGCATGGGAAAGATTCTCTAGTGTGGGAGGGTGACTATATTTACACTCCAATTCCTATTATCTCTTTTCTTCGTGCTAAGAGGATGGTGAGTAAGGGTTGTTTAACTTTCTTGGCACATCTCAGGGATGATACTTCCAAAGTACCTTCGATTGAGTCTGTTTCGATAGCCCATGAGTTTCTGGATGTGTTTCCTGCAGACCTTCCTGGTATGCCACCAGATAGGGATATTGATTTTTGTATTGATCTGGAGCCGGGTACTCGCCCCATTTCCATTCTCTCTTATAGAATTGCTCCAGCTGAATTAAGGGAGTTAAAGACCCAACTTCAGGAGTTGTTAGGTAAAGGTTTTACTAGACCAAGTGCATCCCCTTGGGGTGCTCCTGTTTTATTTGTGAAGAAGAAAGATGAAAGTTTTCGGATGTACATAGACTACAGGCAGCTGAATAAGGTAAATATTAAAAATAAGTATCTCATTCCTCGCATTGATGATTTGTCGATCAGTTACAAGGTTCTTGTGTCTTCTCTAAAATTCATTTGAGATCTGTTTATCATCAATTGAAAATACGGGCAACAGATGTGCCAAAGACTGCTTTTCGAACCAGGTATGGGCATTATGAATTCTTAGTGTCTTTTGGGCTTACGAATGCCCCTGCTGCTTTCATGAGCCTGATGAACAGGATTTTTAAGCCATATCTAGACCTCTTTGTTATTGTTTTCATTGATGATATACTGATATACTCAAAGAGCAGGAAAGAAAATGAGGAGCATTTGAGAATTGTATTGGAGTTATTAAGGGAGAAAAGGCTTTATGCCAAATTCTCCAAGTGTGAGTTTTGGCTCGATTCTGTGTCCTTCTTAGGGCACGTGGTTTCTAAGGATTGAGTGATTGTGGATCCTTCTAAGATTGAAGCAGTGAAGATTTGGGTAAGACCTACTAATGTTGCAGAGGTAAGGATATTTGTTGGTTTAGCTAGCTACTACCGTCGATTCGTCAACGGATTTTCTTCTATTGCTTCCCTGCTGACAAATTTGACTAAGCAGAATGTTCCATTTGTATGGTCGGATGAATGTGAAGAAAGCTTCTTGAAACTCAAGACTTTGTTGACTAGTGCACCGATTCTTACCTTGCCAATGGAAGGGAAAATTTTTATTGTTTATTGTGATGCATCTTATTCTGGTTTGGGTGCAGTGCTAATGCAGGAGAGGAATGTAATTGCTTATGCTTCGAGGCAATTGAAAATGCATGAACGTAACTATCCGACCCATGATTTGGAGTTGGCTGCAGTTGTATTTGCATTAAAGCAATGGAGACATTATCTATATGGGGTCAAGTCTGAAGTTTATACATATCATCGTAGTTTACAGTATGGCTTTACACAGAAAGATTTGAATTTGAGGCAGAGGAGGTGGAAGACTAAGATATTACTATTTTGTGTCACCCAGGAAAAGCTAATGTTGTGGCAGATGCTTTAAGTAGAAAAGCAGAGAGCATGGGTAGTTTAGCCCACTTACAGGTTTCTAAACGCCCATTGGCTAGAGAGGTCCAGACTCTGGCTAATGACTTTATGGGGCTGAAAGTACTAGAGAAAGGAGGATTTTTGGCCTTTGTGGAGACAAGATCTTCTTTTCTTGATAAGATTAAGGGAAATCAGTTTGCTGATGAGAAGCTGAGCCGAATTCGAGATATGGTATTGCGAGGAGAGGCTAAAGAGGCAGAAATTGATGAAGAAGGCGTCTTGAGGATAAAGGGAAGGGTATGTGTGCCCCGTGTGGATGACTTGATTTACACTATTCTTACGGAGGCTCATAGTTCAAGGTATTCTATACATCCTGGTGCAACCAAGATGTATCGTGATCTAAATTAACATTTTTGGTGGAGCAGAATGAAGCGTGACATTGTTGATTTTTTTGCCCAATGCCCGAATTATCAGCAAGTAAAGTATGAACACCAGAGGCCTGGAGGGACACTTCAGAGAATGCCCATTCCTGAATTGAAGTGGGAAAGAATTGCAATGTATTTCGTAGTTGGTCTTCCAAAGACATTGGGTAAGTTTGATTCTATTTGGGTAATTGTTGACAGGTTACTAAGTCTGCTCACTTCATTCCGGTTAAGATAACTTACAATGCCGAGAAGTTAGCCAAACTCTATGTCTCTGAGATTGTTCGATTGCATGGAGTTCCACTTTCTATAATATCATATAGAGGTACACAATTTACTTCTATGTTTTGGAGGACATTATATACTGATTAGGTACTAGACTAGATCTTAGTACTGCATTTCACCCTCAGACCGATGGGCAGTCAGAGAGAACAATTCAAGTACTGGAGGATATGCTTCGTGCGTGTGTGATAGATTTTGGTGGTCATTGGGATAAATTATTAGCCTTAGCAGAGTTTTCGTACAACAATATCTATCATTCGAGTATTGATATGGCCCCATTTGAGGCATTGTATGGGAGGAGATGTAGGTTCCCCATTGGTTGATTTGATTCATTTGAGGTTAGACCTTGGGGTACTGATCTTTTGAGGGAGTCATTAGAGAAAGTGAAATTTATTCAAGAAAAGCTTTTAGCAGCTCAAAGTAGGCAGAAGGAATATGCAGATCGAAAGGTTAGAGACTTGGATTTTATGAAGGGTGAACAAGTCTTGCTGAAGGTTTCATCCACGAAAGGTGTGATGCAATTTGGTAAGAGAGGTAAACTAAGTCCGAGGTATATTGGACCATTTGAAGTACTTAAGCGCGTGGGGGAGGTGGCCTATGAATTAGCCTTGCCTCCAGGACTGTCAGGAGTGCACCCGGTATTTCATGTGTCTATGCTGAATAAATACCATGGTTATGGAAACTACATTATTCGTTGGGATTCAGTTCTTCTTGATGCGAATCTGTCTTATGAGCAGGAGCCTGTTGCTATTCTAGATAAGGAGGTCCGCAAGTTGAGATCAAAGGAGATTGTATCTATCAAGGTTCAGTGGAAGAATCGGCCAGTTGAAGAGTCCACTTGGGAGAGTGAGGTTGATATGCAAGAAAGATATCCACATCTTTTTACAGATTCAGGTACTCTTTCTCGCCTTCGCCTTTCTTTTTGATCGTTCGAGGACCAACGATGGGTAAATTGGTATCTATTGTAACAACTCTTTTGGTCGTTTTGAGTACTAGAGCTTTTTATTTCATAAATATTTTTTTCGATGGATTTTAAATGAGTGTTTTGGACTACTCATAATTATAACTATGAAATTAATGGGGTAGTTTTACTAATTTATTTAGTTAGTGGTTAAGAAAATAATATTAAAATAAATAGTGGGTCACTTTGACTACTTTTTATAATTGGTTATATAAGAATTAGGGTAGTAAATAAACTATGGAAAGAGTAAGGGTTTGAGACAAGGAAACGGCGAATCAACATAGCATCGTGTATATTTCTTTTGCGGGTACGTTTTCTGTATATGAATAGTGTACATGTAATTGGGTTGTCTATAGTCGTGGTTAATGTATGATTACTTATTTATTTATTTATTTATTTATTGTGGACAAAGAATAGTGGAGAGTTAGAAAGTAAAAGGAATGAGGGTTAATTATATATATTATTATATATGTATGTAACTGAACGGTGACTATATGGTTACTAATTTGTTATTAATATGGTGGGATTGCAATTAGTTCGTCTGCCATTGGTTTTCTAACCAGTGGCTTGCATTTTTATATGTTAATATTTTGTTCTCACATTATAAATTATATTTTAATATATTAAGATAGGTAATTAAATATAGGTATATTGTGTTATTTAAATTCTATTAAAGTTATGATAATTAGAGGAATTAAGGCTTATCTTTAGGTTTGAACGTTAGAAAAAATGATTATAGATTAGGTGAGTTGTTGGATTTAGGCTGGATATAAAATAATATGAGTGTTTATAGATTCGATAACTTATAAATTATGCATATTACTTTATAGATTGGAAAGGTTCGGAGACATTGAGGAAAGGAAAAGTATTGGAGAAGTAGCTTGCTTGACTTCGGTTCTTCGGTGGAGGTAGGTTATGGTTTATTTCTATGTGATAGATAAACTCTAAATATCGATTGATATGTATTGAGTGATATTGTAAAGTCTCCTATGTGCTTAATTGGTATGTTTTGACTGTGTGGTTTGTGGTTGACCTAAAATTATGAGACTGTTGAATTTCTAATCTTGAAACCTCTCTATTAAAATGTCGCCTTGAATAAAGAAGGCTTGATGAAATAAAATAATGAGATATTGGATCGTAGTGTCACGTTCCGACACGGTATTATTGGATCGGAGTGTCACGTTCCGACACAGAATTATTGGATCGGAGTGTCACGTTCCGACACGGTATATGGGATCGGAGTGTCACGTTCCGACACAATAACATTAAAGGAAAGGAATCTTGAATTAACTTAATATAATCAATCTCAAAGAACCTATTTTTCCTCATAGGTGTGCTTGATGTTGTGATTGAAGGTGTACTTATTATGGTGTTGTTGTCAATGGTTCATGTGTTTGTTGTTTGCCACCTGTCAAGTATTGTAGTTGATTTTATATTATTATTCAATGTATAATGGTTTCTATTTTGAGTTGGCCGATGATACCTACTCAGTACGTGTTCCTTCTACTGACCCCTACTTGTACTTTCTTCTTTGTTCTTTTGTGGAGTGCAGCAAGTGTACCATCGACTTCGACTCATCCTCAGCTCGAGTCAGTCTCCAGCACATCAGAGTTCAGAGTGAGTTATTATTTCTAGCTCGTGCTGGATTCTCTCATTCACGTCTTGATGTCTTTGAATTTCGGACATGGACCATCTTTTTACTTATTTTGGTTTCTTAAATACTCTTAGACTTGGTAATTTGAGGATGGATGTTCTTGATGTGATGACTTCCAGATTTTGGGGATAATAAGTGTTAAACTTTAGAAGCTTAATTAATTGGTTACATTAATATGTTTTGGATCTTTCGCATTATTTTTGTTATTCATAGTTGAACTATTGGTAAATGTTGGGGTTTAGATTTGTTGGTTCGCTCACCTAGTAGGTTAAGTGTGGGTGCCACTCACGACTCGTTTTGGATCGTGACATTCTAAAGTCAAATAGTCTAAGTTTGATCAGAAATTTAAGCATAGAATTTTTAAATATTTTGAAATGAAATTTATATATTTAAAAAGTACGTAAAATGTATTATAAGTCACAATAACTAACCGTTCAAAATATTTAAAAGATTTATATGAAAAATTACGATTAAAGATAAACTTGTTTAAATATTAAAATTCGGAAAATTTCACAAAAATGAAGATGAAGAGAGTATTTCTCATGTCAATATTATGGTGATGCACACTTACGCCTTCTAGTTAACAATATTACGTACTCTTTCATTTATGTGATAAAAATTAGCTCGTAATCATATTTATCTCAAAATCTCATATATATTAGTTCATTTGTGGTACCATATATATCATGTTCATCATAAAGGTATGTAAGGCTTTTCGTGTAAAACTTATTAAGACTTATAGAATACGATAAGTAATGAACACATGATAAAAAGTTTAATATGAGTTATCCTGTGTTCGTAGTGAATTTACATGAACAAAAATCATACTTTAATTTTATATTTAACCCTACTGGGCTATATTCTTGTAGTTATGGAGGAAACTTTACTAATACAAATATCAACTCTAATGAAAAGGACTTTTCAAAGATTCTACTAGTAAGATTTATTGAATTTATTGGTCTTAAATTAAAGATGTATATAATGTATTAAAAATTCTTTTAAATTTTATAATCTTAAACAGGTATGTTATGTAAAGTACTAAAGGTAAAGAGTTACTAAATGTACAAAAGAATATTCTTTATTAAGCAAATTAAAAAGAAAAGATAAATTAAAACCAAAAGAGTGAAATAATAAGCTATAGAATGGAGTATACTTTTCCTGAATTAGTGGTGTACTGGTGTATATAAATTAATTTCTAAACTAATTGCTCGAGGAAAATGGCCAGAACTGCCAACTGACTTTCGGCTGGAGATTTTATGAATTCCTTAATTAATCTAGACATATCTAAACAAATTTAGTAAATATAATACTCAATTTTGTCAATTATATATATATATACATATACATAATTTTGTAAGAAATCTGCTATTATGAGTTTTTTCCATAAGTCTATTATTGAATTCCATTTTTGTGGATCATGTGCTGTTATGTATAATATTTTTTCCTTTACTTCCTCCTTCTTGTAGTATTATTGGTTCTCCTATAGGTTTTCTTTTTTCTATTGGTTTTAGATTTGTCGGGAGAACATCACCCTGTCTATACACTCTTTTACGTGGTATATTTTCAGTACTATTGTCTGCAGTATATCATTGTTCTGTTGTTCTTTGGAATGGGCTACTTGAGCTTGCTGACTCCATTAATTTTTTCTGACTAATTATAGATTCTAACTCAGTTGTCTCGCTCACTTTCTTGTAGTTCTCTTATTATGTTATTAGCTTTTTCTAATTTTTCTTGTAATATTTTTTCTAATCTATAGCCTCTATTATCTATCCTAAATTCACATACTTTAAAATGAGATGTTACCTTGTCTAAGTCTAGATTTCCTAGTTTACATCCTTTATATTTAAACAATTTATTTATGGTCTTGTAACTTATCTCTTTTGCTTTTTCTATAGCTAAGTCTACTAAAAATTCTTCTTCTAATATTACTTCTATGTTCATTCCTTCTAACAGTACTTCTTCCACGACGCTTTCTTCTTCTATATCTCTTTGAGTTACATAGTTATAATCTGTAAATCTAATCGAGGGCTCTCATTTATAATTTACGTTCATTAGATGAGCATTAGAGGTTAGATTTTATTTTTCTTAAAATCATCTAATTTCCAATCTAATCTCGCGTATTCTTCAGGGTTTATCTTTATAAGTTTTATTCCTTTATTACCCGTTACTTCTACTACATCATTTATTTGTATTTTAAATTTAGTATTGCTATTATCTGTTATTTTTCCTAGAAATCTTATACACATTAGTAGGTTTTTTCCATTTTGCATTTCTTCATATCCTTTAGTTTGTATTCCTATTTTTTTTGGATTTTAAAAAGGTGTGAATGGAAAATGAAGAGTTGCGACTTTTATGAAGAGTTGTGACTTTTATGAAATGTTGCAACTTTTATGAAAAGTTGTGACTTTTATGAAAGATGACGACCTTTCTGAAAGATTGTGACTTTTCCAAAGGTTTGTGACCTTTCCGGTAAGGCACAATAAGAACCTTTTCGCACTATCCTTTATTTTCTATAAATTGAGGAATTTCCTCTCATTTTAAATAGAATTTATGGACTTCTTGTTCAACTACTAAATCTAGTATTCTAAGTGTACTTTACGGCCGTTAAGTGGTTCACTGACACCGGAGTTTTTGGTATCTATACTCTGGTGATTGAGATCATTTTACCCTGGAAGGTCATATTCCAAATCAAACCTCGGATACTAGAGGAGAATAATTTCCTTAGGGGACACAGTGAATTCAGTGGACTTGATCTTTTTCCTATTAAAATTTTTCCAGATTCTGGTACGTGTTTTACAAATTTTAGATTTGTGAATTAATTTCAGTTCTTCTATTCTTTTGTTCTTCACTGGTTCATTAAACTTGGTAACTTCGTGTTTTTGCAAAGTTTGTAGGAATCAGTAAGATTCTTTAGACACATATTAACAACTATTCTTCTTAAAGAAAAATATTTTCGTATATTTTTTTTAAATCTGTTTCTGATTCTAGTTTCACTACTAGTTTTAATTTTCTAGTTGGGAAAATGTTCTTAAACTTTGTTGTCTTACAAAGATGTTCAAAGTTTTTTTCTAAGTATGTTTGGAATACAAGATGTATAACAATCTTAAGGAAATTAATACTGTTAGTATTGTTTGTATTCTACTGATTGAGAGGATCTGATCTTGGAAGTAGAAGATAAATGCATTACTTCTCCATAGTTCGTTGCCTTGTTTAGCAAGGTCGAAGTGAAAATGTAACATAAAATTTTTATGGTATTCCGTTTAAAGATTACCAGGTAAGCTTCTTATTAAATTATCTAAAGAGGAAAATAGTTTCTAAAAGTTATCATCTTTGATTCTTTCTTAATTATGTGTATCTTTGGAAAAATATCTGCAAACCATATGCTGTGGAATGAATTTTACTTCGCAAGTATTGTTGCTTTTAAAATTCTTTAATTTGCAAAAATGAGAGATGCATAGTTTTGTTTGATAAAATAGTATGTCAAAATGTTATAGTTGGAAGACTATTTGATAAGAAAAACATTTCTATGTATAAAGAATATGTGTTATTCTGTTAGGAGAAAAAAAAACTTTTGTAGTTTTGTACTTCATGAGAAATGTTAGTGTGTCTGATTTTTATAGACTAAAAACTTTTGTGATTTTATACTCTTGATAAATTGGACTATGCAATTGGTTGAAGAATATGAAAACTTCACATACTAAGTCAGTGTTGTACTTTTGATTTTCTATAAACTTCAATGTAATATAGAAATAAATTGTACAATCTTTTTTGTCCTTATTGTTAGTATTTAAAATACTAAGTGGTATGTCTATTTATGATAGAAGAAAAATACCAGTGACTTAGAATTTGTGATTTTATATCTTTATAGAATGAACTTTGACATTGTGTAGAGATTGTCAAAGAGAATTGCAGCACTATAATTCTTTCGTAGAATAATGTTTCCAACATTAAAATATGTGAAAAAACTATTTTTCAAATACTTGAAAAATATTTTTGAGATCACATTTAAAATGTGGGGGTTATTTGCTTATGATTAGACTTGGTGTCTAATTTAACTTTTGAGCAAAAGATATGAAATTCAATGGTACTTTGTATTATGTTATGCCCACAAAATTCTTGGAGTATATTTGGTATTGTGGTTGTTAAGTTTCTCTATTACTAGTATATAGTGTGACTAGTATAAAACATCCAAATTATATATATACTTGTTCAAAATAATTGTGTTCTTTTATGAAAAAAATATCACTTAAAATGTTGTGATTTTTTCATGAAAAGATATGTCTATTATAATAAAAGTATTTGCATAGACATGAATATTGGTGAATAGCCATTTGTTATGTTTTTGTAAAAATAACATTTGGACTATATTGTCTTTATTGAACCCGATGAAACTTTGTTCATGGGTAGTTCTATAACAATCATATTGAAAGTTATGGGAATGTTCTTCTGAAAATGACATTTGACAATATAAACAATGTTTGTATCACACAAAATTGTAAGAAATAGGAACAAAATATTAGTGAGAAAAAAAAAGCTACCTCGCGAAGAGCTTTTCAAATTGAATGTTTTTATTTGTTCTTACTTTCTTGAGTCAATGTTTGTGACATGAACACTTGGGGCATGTCAATTACAAAACCTTGTAAGGAAAACAGATCAACTTAGGAGTTTTGCCTAACTTTGAGTGCAATAAATAAAAATATCAAGTTTTTGTGGAATCTAAGTATGTTGAGCATTCTTAGAAATCTATTGAAAGGAATTCTAATTCCTTAGAATTGATTTACACTGACATTTGTGATATGAAGCTAACACCATCTAATGGTGGAAAAAAGTATTTGTTACTTTTATTGAGAATAACATTAGAAATGACTATGTCTATTTGCTGAATGGTAAGGATGAAGCAATAGAAATGTCTAGACAATGTAATATCAAAGTTGAAAATCAGTGTGAAAAAAATATAAGAAGTGATAAGAATGGAGAGTATAAATCTCATTGTGCAGAAATATGTTTGGAAAGTGAAATATCCATCAAACTACTGTCATATTCACCTCAATCTAATAAAAACGAACGTTGAAAGAAATGAAAGATGCATTATTTATAAGTTCGGGTTTACACAAAACTTGTGTGGAGGAACTATCCTTACTGCAAAAGGGATCAACAAAAAGTTTTGTCCTTTTAGAAAGAAAGCGATTTTGTTTGATCAGAATACAATCTTTTACATATGAGAAATGGAAAGAACGGAAATTCAACTTGAAATATTTCAAAGTGTGGGGGTATCTAGTCAAAGTCCAAGATTCTATTCCTAAAAGAATTAATATAGGACCTATGACTGTGGACTGTAAAATTAGACTTGAGTAGTCTAGAGAACGGTCTAAAAGGCCTAGGAAATGAAAAGGATAATGTACTTAATAAAGAGATTCAGAGGCTTGGTAAATGTTAAAGGACATTTACTTCCTTTGAATATGATTTTGTAACATTTTCTGTGTCCTCTGTAGACTCATCCTTTGGAAAGATGGTGTCAATAAACAATATTGAAAGTTAATTGATCTTCTTCAAGAAAATAAACCTTTGGGTTCAAAATGAATCTTTAGAAGGAAAAATAACAGTTGATGAAACTGTTGAAAAATATAAAGCAAGACTTTGTGTCAAAGGCTTTAGAAAAAAAAATAAGATTTTGATCTTGTCGATATAGATACTCGTTAGTAATTAGAATTACATCCATTCGGATGCAAAAAATAATTACTGTGGTATATGACCTCCAAATTCATCAAATGAATGTGAAAAGAACTTTCTTAAATGTAGAATTGGAGGAAGAAATTTACATGGAACAACCCGAGGGTTTTGTGGTACCTGGTAAATAAAAGAAAGTATATGAACTTGTTAAGTCACATTATGGAAGCACCAAAACAATGACATAATTCAACCAAACCATGTCGGCAAATGGATTGAAGAATGATGGAAGTGATAAATGTGTGCACATTAAAATCATAAGGTCATTGTTTGTTTGTATATTGATGATATGTTGATCATCAATAGAGACACTAATGACATAAATGCTACTAAGCGTATGCTATAAAGCAAGTGGAATGAAAATTATTGGAGTTGCTAATGCGATCTTAGATATAAGAATTCGTAGAACTCCATAATGTTTAGCATTTTCACGGTCTCATTGCATTGAAAATGTACTTAACTAGTTCAAATATTTGAATGTCAATATTGTCAAGTGTCCAATAACTGTGAGTTTTGCATTTCAAAAGAGTGAAAAAAAAGTGACTCACAATTGGATTGTGCTAGATTTTTGGGAAGCATGATGTATATCATATAGTGTGTGCGATCAGATATAGCATTTGCTATTTTAAACTGATTCCGTTCACAAGTGATCCCAAATAAATTTATTAGATGACAATAAAAACAGTTTTGGAGTATTTAAAATAATACTTAAAACTATGTCTTGCATTATAACAATATCCAACAATATTGAAAGATATAGTGATGCAAATTGAATCATCGGAAGAATGAAGTAAAATTCACGAGTGGATATGTATTTACTATTGGTAGAGGAGCAGTCTCTTAGAAATATTTCAAAAGAGACATGTATCGCTAGCTCTACAATGATCTTTGAGCTAGGTGCTCTAGATAAGGTCAGTGAATAAGTTAAAAGATTCCGGAATTTCTTGATAGATATTCTATTTTGGCCCAAACCATTGGCATTAGTATGCATACACTTTCACTGTCAAGATGCAATAAGTAGGGCATTCAGCATGACGTATAATAGAAAGTCTCGTCATATACGACCTAGACATGATAGTGTTAGAAAACTACTCTCTAGTGGAATTATCAGAATTGACTATGTAAAGTCAAAGGATAATGTGTCGGATCCACATACAAAAAGGCCTAACTAGAGAGAAAGTTAAAAGATCATCTAAGGGAATGATTTTACTGCTTAGGACAAGTCATCATGGCGGTAACTCTATCTAGCAGACTGGAGATCCCAAGAGCTAGATTCAAGGAGAAAAATAAAGTTGTGAATGACGGTTCGGCATTGTCAATAAACTCAATCCATTCTAATGATGAAGACAATGCTCAGGGACAAGGATACAACATTAAGGCTTGTCAATGAGTTAATAAAGCTTAATGGTTTTAATGATTTGCTAAGTTTGGCAGAGTTGACCAAATAGTGTATCTACGCGATAACACGGTTAGAAATCACCTATGTGAGTGTGAAGTGTAAGCCGCTTCAAAGAATATGATTGTCAAAAGCCCATCTCTCTATACACTCATGAAACCAGGAGGTGTTCATGGCTAAAATGAACACAACCGTAAGAATCATAAATGGTAAAGGGTTAATTGTGTGACATATGGTTGTCTAGGTATACACCAAAGTTTGACGGTTCAAAGATATCGCATCTACCGATTGACCGAGTATCTCCGACATATGTTCACTACGGAAAGTCCAAGGAGAAACCTACTTATCCAGATGCAATTAATTCTTGCTTGTAAAGTACACATACTTGTCCATTTCTTTGTCTTCGAGTCATTCCCCATTCATGCGGGGGATTGTTGGAATTTAAAAAGGTGTGAATGGAAAATGAAGAGTTGCGACTTTTATGAAGAGTTGTGACTTTTATGAAATGTTGCGACTTTTATGAAAAATTGTGACTTTTATGAAAGATGACGACCTTTCTGAAAGATTGTGACTTTTCCAAAGGTTTGTGACCGTTCCCGTAAGGCACAATAAGAACCTTTTCGCACTATCCTTTGTTTTCTATAAATTGAGGGATTTCCTCTCATTTTAAATAGAATTTATGGACTTATTCTTCAACTACTAAATCTAGTATTCTAAGTGTACTTTACTGCCGTTGAGTGGTTCACTGACACTGGAGTTTTTGGTATCTATACTCTGGTGATTGAGATCATTTTACCCTGGGAGGTCATATTCCAAATCAAACCTCGGATATTAGAGGAGAATAATTTCCTTAAGGGGACACTGTGAATTCAGTGGACTTGATCTTTTTCCTATTAAAAATTTTCTAGATTCTGGTACGTGTTTTACAAATTTTAGATTTGTGAATTAATTTCGGTTCTATTCTTTTGTTCTTCACTGGTTCATTAAACTTGGTAACTTCGTGTTTCTGCAAAGTTTGTTGGAATCAGTAAGATTCTTTAGAAACCTATTAACAACTATTCTTCTTTAAGAAAAAATATTTCATATATTTTTTTAAATCTGTTTCTGATTCTAGTTTCGCTACTAGTTTTAATTTTCTAGTTGGGAAAATGTTCTTAAACTTTGTTGTCTTACAAAGATGTTCAAAGTTTTGTTCTAAGTATGTTTGGAATACAAGATGTATAACAATTTTAATATGTTCTCCAAATTCTTTTAAATTCATCATAAAGTCTGGGCTTATATAAAATATTCCTCCATTATTTGTCATGTCTGTATCTGTTAATCCTAAGTTGATTTTTTTAGGTCTTACAATCTGTTATCATATATTACAATTAATATCTTTGTTCCTAAATTTTTTTCTAGTTAATCATTTAATACATATTATTATTAGTTTCATATGCATTAAGTCTTTTCTTACATTTTTTAATTTCTATTAGAAAATATGAGTTTATAAGATTTAGGACTACTGAAGTTTTTCCTATTACTGATAATTGTTCTTCTCTATAGTGCCTGTATAAGTGAGATTTGTTAAGGTAATTTGTATTGTATAAGAGTTTAGTGGTAACATTCTTAATTGATTTTGTTGAAAGATTTGTATATCCTTATCTACATGTAACGACCTGTTTAGTCGTTTTGAGCAGCAGAGTTTATTTCTTGAAATCACTGTCTGGGTCGACGGATCCCACGATGGACCATCATGGGAACGACGGACCGTCGAGGGGGTCTCGTTCCAAAACACTTAGAATTCTGAAATTTGGGTACTGAAATCGACTCTCTGAACTTCGTGACGGAATGGCAGGACGGACCGTCGTCGGCACGACGGACCGTCACAAATCTTTCCACAGAATTAACTCTCTGAACTTTGTGACGGACCTGCAGGATGGACCGTCACAGCCATGATGGACCGTCACAGGTTGCGTAACCCTGACTGGGTCGGATTTATATTAAAAGTTTTTAAGGGGCGTTTTGGACTATTCATGCTTATAATTATAAAGTTAGTGGATTAATGTTAATAATTCAATTACTTGGGGGTTAAAGGAGATAACCTTGAAATAATTAGTGAGTTATTTTTATCATCTTTTATACTTAATTATATGACAATTAGGGTAAAAGAAAAAGGGTTTTGAATAAGAAAAATAAAAAGAACAGAGAGAGAAAGGGAAAAACGATCGAGAGAGAGAGAGCGGAACGAAGAGGATAGCAGAGCATTGGGGAACTAGCTTGCTTGATCACGATTCTTCGGTGGAGGTAGGTTATGGTTTATACTATCTCATAGTAAACTCTTAATAGCGAATGATATGTGTTGGGTAGTATTATAAAGTCTTCTATATGCTTAATTGTGTGCTTGCATGATGTGATTACATATTTGTGATGAATTAGCATGATGAGACTATTGAATTTCAAATCCTAAATTTACTTTGTTAATGATGATACCTTGGTATAAAATAAGGCTTGATGAACTAAAGTAATGATATTAGAGGATCGGGTGTCACGTTCCGACACCAGGATAGTAATAGAGGATCGGGTGTCACGTTCCGACACCAGGATAGTATATGGATCGGAGTGTCACGTTCCGACACCAGGATAGTATATGGATCGGAGTGTCACGTTCCGACACCAGGATAGTATATGGATCGGAGTGTCACATTCCGACACCAGGATAGTATATGGATCGGAGTGTCACGTTTCGACACCAGGATAGTATATGGATTAGAGTGTCACGTTCCGACACCAGGATTGTAGTAGTGGAGCGGAGTGTCACGTACCGACACAAGAGGAATAAAGATAATGAATCTTGAATTATGATAATATACTAAATTTTAAAGAACTAATTCCCAAATAAGTATGATGGGGAGGCTTGAGTCCTCATTGATGTGCTTGGTGTTGTGACCAAGGTTATGGTAATTGTTGTTGTCGCCTGTTAAGAATATTAGTTGATTTTATGTTATTATCTGATATATTTTGCTTTCTATTTTGAGTTGGCCGATGATACCTACTCAGTACTTGTGCCTTGTACTGACCCCTACTTGTATTTGTTTTTCTTTGTTAATTGTGGAGTGCAACAAACGTACTGTCGTCTTCAACTCAACCGCAACTCTAGCCAGTCTTTATAAAGCCAGATTTCAGGGTGAGCTATTGCTTCTAGCTTGGACTGGATCTTCCTCTTCATGTCTTGATGCCTTGAAATTCCGGCATGGACTAGCTTTTTACTTAGCTTAGCTTCTTAGATACTCTTAGATTTAGTAATTTGAGGATAGATGTTCTTGTGGTGATGACTTCCAGATTTTGGGAATAATAAGTATTGAGTTTTTAGAAGTTATTTAATAAATTTTCATTAATGAGTTTTAAGTCTTCCGCATTATATTCTGTTTATTATGGTTGAAATGTTGGGGTTTAGATTGGTTGGTTCGCTCACATAGTAGGATAAGTGAGGGTGCCACTCGCGGCTCGTTTCAGTCGTGACAAACTTGGTATCAGAGCATTAGGTTCGTTGGTCTCGTCACACAAGAACGAGTCTAGTAGAGTCTTAAGGAACGGTAGGGGGACGCCTTTACTTTTCTTTGAGAGGCTATAAGACTTTAGGAAAATTCCATTCCTTCTTTCTTTCTTTCGTGCTATTACTTGGATCCAATTGGTATCTAGGTGATACAAATTGGTATCTGACCATCTTCACTCTATTTTGCAGATGGTTAGAGCTAGAGCAATAGCGGCGCCAACACCAACACCGGCAAGACAAGATGCAACTGAGCCAGCCACTGGGGCTGTAGCTCGAGGAGGATTAGTGGCAAGAGGTCGCGGGAGGACGCCCTCTAGAGGAAGAGGACAAGCACCTGGCCCATCTAGTACTAGGGCAATGACTCATCCACCAACTGAGGAAGTAGTAAGAGAGGGTGAGGAAGGGGAAAGTGAGCAAGTGCAGAATGAGGAATTAGCACCCCAACCTACCCCAGAGATGATTAATCAGGTTCTTACTTATCTTAGCGAGTTATCTGATCAAGGCCAGATACCTCCAGTGTTTTCTGCACCAGCACCTCAGGTTCCGGAAGTACGACAGGCCGCTGCTGAGGCTCCCCGCATGGATGCCTCATTGGAAATAGACACGTTTCCTCGTTTGACTACAGGGCCCATAATGACAAGTGATCAGCATGAACTTTTCTGTAAGTTCTTGAAATTGAAACCTCCAGTCTTCAAGGGTGCTGAATCTGAGGATGCCTACGATTTTCTGGTTGATTGTAATGAGTTACTACATAAATGGGCATAGTGGAACAATTCGGCGTTGAGTTTGTAACCTATCAGTTTCAGGGAAATGCCAAAATGTGGTGGCGGTCACATGTTGAGTGTCAACCCGCACAGGCACCACCTATGACTTGGGCGTCATTCTCTAGCTTATTTATGGAGAAGTATATTCCCCGAACCTTGAGGGATAGGAGGAGAGAGGAGTTCTTGAGCCTAGAGCAAGGTAGGATGTCGGTTACCGCATATGAGGCTAAGTTTCGTGCATTATCTAGGTATGCCACCCAGCTTTGTTTCAGTCCACAAGAACGGATTCGCCGTTTTGTGAAGCGGTTGAGGTCAGATTTGCGGATTTCAGCCTTACAGGTAGCGGCTACAGCAAAATCCTTTCAGGAAGTGGTAGACTTCGTGATAGAGGTGGAAGGAGTGAAGCCATATGACTTCACCATGGCATCGACATCAAAAAGGTTTCGTAAGGGAGGTGAGTTTAATGGTTCTTACTCCAGAGGGCAGGGTTCAGGAGGTTATCCAGCCCGACCTATTCAGTCTTCACTGCAGACTGTAGTTGGGGGTCCAACGCAGACCGGTCAACACTTCTCTGAGTTTGGAGGTTATCCCCAGACTTCGTCATTCTCACAGAGACCTATGCTTAAATCCAGAGAGTGTTATGGATGTGGGGATACTGGACACATTAAGAGGTATTGTCCAAAACAGAGTTACAGACCTCAAATAGTCAGAGGTAGAGGTGGTCATGGAAGAGGCCGTCTTTCTAGAGGATGTGGTGGCCGAGGTAATGGTGGTCACCAAAACGGCCGGGGTGACGGGCAAACTGGAGCTACTACAACACCACATGGTAGGGGCAACGGGCAGACAGGTGATAGGGCCCATTGTTACGCTTTCCCCGGGCGGTCTGAAGCGGAGACATCTGATGCTGTTATCACAGGTAATCTTTTGGTTTGTGATTGCATGGCTTCTGTGTTATTTGATCCTGTCTCCACATTTTCATATGTATCTTCCTCATTTGCTACTGGTCTTAATTTACATTGTGAATTGCTTGACATGCCTATTCGTGTTTCTACTCCAGTGGGTGAGTCTGTGATAGTTGAAAAGGTATATAGGTCTTGTCTGGTGACTTTTGTGGGGAGCAATACTCATGTAGACTTGGTTATTTTAGAAATGGTTGATTTCGATGTAATTCTGGGTATGACTTGGCTTTCTCCAAATTTTGCAATCTTAGATTGTAATGCTAAAACTGTAACGTTGGCCAAGCCTGGGACAGATCCGTTAGTGTGGAAGGGTGACTACACTTCCACTCCAGTTCATATCATCTCCTTTCTTTGTGCTAAGAGAATGGTTAGTAAAGGGTGTTTAGCTTTCTTGGCACATCTCAGGGATGATACTACCCAAGTACCTTCAATTGAGTCGGTTTCGATAGTCCGTGAGTTTTTGGATCTGTTTCCTGCAGACCTTCCTTGTATGCCACTGGATAGAGATATTGACTTTTGCATTGATCTTGAACCGGGTACTCGCCCCATTTCCATACCCCCTTATTGAATGGCTCCCGCATAGTTAAGGGAGTTAAAGGCTCAACTTCAAGAATTGTTAGCAAAAGGCTTCATTAGACCAAGTGCATCCCCTTGGAGTGCTCCTGTTTTGTTTGTGAAGAAGAAGGATGGGAGTTTTCGGATGTGCATAGACTACAGGCAACTGAATAAGGTAACTGTTAAGAACAAGTATCCTCTTCCTCGCATCGATGATTTGTTCGATCAGTTACAAGGTGCTTGTACCTTCTCAAAAATCGATTTGAGATCTGGTTATCATCAATTAAAAATACGGGCAATGGATGTGCCCAAGACTGCTTTTCGGACCAGGTATGGGCATTATGAGTTCTTAGTAATGTCTTTTGGGCTTGCGAATACCCCTGCCGCTTTCATGAGCTTGATGAATGGGATTTTTAAGCCATATCTGGATCTCTTTGTCATTGTATTCATTGATGATATACTGGTATACTCAAAGAGCAAGAAAGAACATGAGGAGCACGTGAGAATTGTATTGGAAATGTTGAGGGAGAAAAAGTTGTATGCCATATTCTCCAAGTGTGAGTTTTGGCTAGATTCAGTGTCCTTCTTGGGGCATGTGGTTTCTAAGGATGGAGTGATGGTGGATCCTTCCAAGATTGAAACAGTGAGGAATTGGGTAAGACCTACTAATGTGTCAGAAGTAAGGAGCTTTGTTGGTTTAGCCAGCTAAAACTGCCGATTTGTCAAGGGATTCTCTTCTATTGCTTCCCAATTGACAAACTTGACTAAGCAGAATGTTCCATTTGTATGGTCGGACGAGTGTGAAGAAAGCTTTCAGAAACTCAAGACCTTGTTGACTACTGCACCAATTCTTACCCTGCCAGTGGAAGGTAAGAATTTTGTTATTTATTGTGATGGATCCTATTCTGGTTTGGGTGCAGTGCTAATGCAAGAGAGGAATGTAATCGCTTATGCTTCAAGGCAACTAAAGGTGCACGAACGTAACTATTCGACCCATGATTTGGAATTGGATGCAGTTGTGTTTGCATTAAAGCAATGGAGACATTATCTATATGGGGTCAAGTGTGAAGTCTACACAGATCATCGTAGTCTATAGTATGTCTTTACCCAGAAAGACTTGAATTTGAGACAGAGGAGGTGGATGGAGCTGTTGAAGGACTATGATATTACTATTCTGTATCACCCAGGAAAAGCAAATGTGGTGGCTGATGCTTTAAGTAGAAAAGCCGGGAGCATGGGTAGTTTAGCCCACTTACAAGTTTCTAGGCGCCCATTGGCTAGAGAAGTCCAAAACTTGGCTAACGACTTTATGAGAATGAAATTACTAGAGAAAGGAGGATTTTTGGCCTGTGTGGAGTCAAGATCTTCTTTTCTTGACAAGATCAAGGGAAAACAGTTTGATGATGAGAAACTAAGCCGAATTCGGGATATGGTGTTGCGAGGAGAGGCTAAAGAAGCAATAATTGATGAGGAAGGTGTTTTGAGAATTAAGGGAAGGGTATGTGTGCACCGTGTTGATGATTTGATCCATACTATTCTTACAGAGGCTCATAGTTCCGAATATTCTATACATCCTGGTGCAACCAAGATGTACCGTGACCTAAAGCAACACTTTTGGTGGAGTAGAATGAAGCGTGACATTGTTGATTTTGTTGCCAAATGTCCAAATTGTCAGCAAGTAAAGTATGAACACCAGAGGCCCGGAGGTACACTTCAGAGAATGCCCATTCCTGAATGGAAGTGGGAGAGAATTGCAATGGACTTCGTGGTTGGTCTTCCCAAGACATCGGGTAAGTTTGATTCTATTTGGGTAATTGTGGACAGATTAACTAAGTCTGCTCACTTCATCCCGGTCAAGGTGACTTACAATGCAGAGAAGTTAGCCAAACTCTACATCTCAGAAATTGTTCGATTGCATGGAGTTCCATTTTCCATCATATCAGATAGAGGTACGCAGTTTACTTCTAAGTTTTGGAGAACATTGCATGCTGAATTAGGTACTAAGTTGGATCTTAGTATTGCATTTCACCCTCAGACCGATGGTCAGTCTGAGCGAATGATTCAAGTGTTGGAGGATATGCTTCGTGCATGTGTGATAGAATTTGGTGGCCATTGGGATAACTTCTTACCCTTAGCAGAGTTTTCCTACAACAATAGCTATCACTCAAGTATTGATATGGCCCCATTTGAGGCACTGTATGGGAGGAGATGTAGATCTCCCATTGGGTGGTTTGATGCATTTGAGGTTAGACATTGGGGTACTGACCTTCTGAGGGAATCGTTAGATAAAGTGAAATGCATTCAAGAAAAGCTTTTAGCGGCTCAAAGTAGGCAGAAAGAATATGCAGATCGAAAGGTTAGAGACTTGGAGTTTATGGAGCGTGAGCAAGTCTTGCTGAAGGTTTCGCCCCTGAAAGGGGTGATGCGGTTTGGTAAAAGAGGTAAGCTAAGACCAAGGTATATTGGACCATTTGAAGTACTTAAGCAAGTAGGGGAGGTGGCTTATGAATTAGCCTTGCCTCCAGGACTCTCAGGAGTGCACCCGGTATTTCATGTGTCTATGCTGAAGAAATACCATGGAGATGGGAACTACATTATTCGTTGGGATTCAGTTCTTCTTGATGAGAATTTGTCTTATGAGGAGGAGCCTGTTGCCATTCTAGATAGAGAAATCCGCAAGTTGAGATCAAGGGAGATTGCATCTATCAAAGTTCAATGGAAGAATCGACCAGTTGAAGAGTCAACTTGGGAGAAGGAGGCTGACATGCAAGAAAGATGCCCACACCTGTTTACAGATTCAGGTGCTCCTTTTCGCCCTTGTTTTTCTTCTTGTGATCGTTCGAGGACGAACGATGGGTAAATTGGTATCTATTGTAACGACCTGTTTAGTCGTTTTGAGCAGTAGAGTTTATTTCAAGAAATCACTGTCTGGGTCGACGGATCCCATGACGGACCGTCATGGGCACGACGGACCGTCGAGGGGGTCTCGTACCAAAACACTTAGAATTCTGAAATTTGGGTACTGAGATCGACTCTCTGAACTTCGTGACGGAATGGCAGGACGGACCATCGTTGGCACGACGGACCGTCACAAATCTTTCCACAGAATTAACTCTCTGAACTTTGTGACGGACCTGCAGGACGGACCGTCACAGCCATGACGGACCGTCACAGGTTGCGTAACCCTGACTGGGTCGGATTTCTGTTAAAAGTTTTTAAGGGGCTTTTTGGACTATTCATGCTTATAATTATAAAGTTAGTGGGTGGATGTTAATAATTCAATTACTTGGGGGTTAAAGGAGATAACCTTGAAATAAAAAGTGGGTTATTTTTATCATCTTTTATACTTAATTATATGACAATTAGGGTAAAAGAAAAAGGGTTTGAATAAGAAAAACAGAAAGAACAGAGAGAGAAGGGAGAAATGAACGAGAGAAAGAGAAGAACCCAGAGGAAAGCAAAGGTTTTGGGAAGATAGCTTGTTTGATCGCGATTCTTCGGTGGAGGTAGGTTATGGTTTATGCTACTTCATAGTAAACTCTTAATAGCGAATGATATGTATTGGGTAGTATTGTAAAGTCTTCTATATGCTTAATTGTGTGCTTGCATGATGTGATGATGTAATTGTAATGGGTTGGGAAGATGAGGCTGTGAATCTTAAATCTTAAATTTACTTTGTTAATAATGATGCCTTGGTATAAAAGAAGGCTTGATGAACTAAAGTAATGAGAATAGAGGATCGGGTGTCACGTTCCGACACCAGGATAGTAAACGACAATCGGGTGTCACGTTCCGACACTAGGATAGAATTAGAGGATCGGGTGTCACGTTCCGACACCAGTATAGTATTAGAAGATCAGGTGTCACGTTCCAACACCAGGATAGTATTAGAGGATCGGGTGTCACGTTCCGACACCAGGATAGTAGGGGATCGGAGTGTCACGTTCCGACACCAGGATAGTAGGGGATCGGAGTGTCACGTTCCGACACCAGGATAGTAGTAGTGGAGCGGAGTGTCACGTACCGACACAAGAGGAATAAAGAGAATGAAAACTTGAATTATGTTAATATACTCAATTTAAAGAACTAATTCCCAAATGAGTATGATGGGGAGGCTTGAGTCCTCATAGATATGCTGAGTGTTGTGGCCAATGGTTATGGTATTTGTTGTTATCACCTGTTGAGTAAATAGTTGATTTTATATTATTATTTGATATATATTGTTCTCTATTTTGAGTTGGCCGATGATACCTACTCAGTACTTGTGCCTTGTACTGACCCCTAATTGTATTTGTTTTTCTTTGATTATTTGTGGAGTGCAGCAAACGTACCATCATCTTCAACTCGTCCTCAACTCTAGCCAGTCTTCATCACGCCAGATTTCAGGGTGAGCTATTGCTTCTAGCTTGGACTGGATCTTCCTCTTCATGTCTTGATGCCTTGAAATTATGGCATGGACTAGCTGTTTATTTATTTTAGCTTCTTAGACATTCTTAGATTTAGTAATTTGAGGATAGATGTTCTTGTGGTGATGACTTCCAGATTTTGGGAATAATAAGTATTGAGTTTTTAGAAATTATTTAATCGATTTTCATTAATGAGTTTTAAGCCTTCCGCATTATATTCTGTTTATTATGGTTGAAATGTTGGGGTTTAGATTAATTGGTTCGCTCACATAGAAGGATAAGTGTGGGTGCCACTCGCGGCTCGTTTTGGGTTGTGACAGTATGTCTCTTGGTTTCATAACTATGCTTGCCACATAGGATCTAGAAAGTGATATCAACTAATATACTAGCATGTGTTAATGTTCTACCTTGGCAAGGTAAGAACACCTTCCATTGGTGTAAGGCTCTACAACACCAAATTCCATGTTTAGCACTCATGGTCTTAGTGTCGGTTAAGACTATACATTCCCTAAATTAAAATGAAAGTAAAGTAAGGACCCTAACTAGGATAATCTAAGGGAAGGTACTTAGGATAGGAGGAAGTAATGAACCCACCTAGACATTGCACACCTACCCAATATATATATATATATATATATATATATATATATATATATATATATATATATATATATATGTATATATATATATATACATATATATATATATATACATATATATATATATATACATATATATATATATATATATTATAAGTATTATTATTTAAAAAATAATAACGAAATAAAATAATAACAATTTGATCCCTTTGTGACATTTGCTTGCTTGTTCCCTCACGTATGGAAAAGTAGTGGTCAAACTTTAATTTAATAAAGAAAATGACAACAGTTACTATGAAAAAAAAAGGTCCTTTATATTTAAGATTCTATTAAATTTAAAAAATTAAAATACGTCAAATATAAAGAGTGAATTTGTATCCTCGAAGGATTTAACTTTGAAAAGAAATATTATCTTGTTATTCAAAAAAACATTTTACCTATCAAATGTTAAATTTGTATTGGGTTAGGACTCTAGCATCCTTTTCAGTTACTCTATAATTAGTAGTCAATTTGTTTTTTCAAACCCATTCATAATTTCATCAAGATATCTTGAAGACCAACTATTAATTATTCTGGTAATCTCCTTGAACTTATTCTTTAATGACTCCTTCTTCTTCTTCTTCTTCTTCTTCTTTTTGTTCTTTTCTTTTGTCATGTTATGGCCTTCTGTCAACTCTTTAAACAATTTGTAGTTGAGTAGAACTTAAATAAATCAATTATCCACTTCTGTTGACTTTTCAAAGGGGTTTCTTTTAATGAAGAAAATTTTTTGTATGTTATGTGAAAGTGACAAATGATTTTTAAATCATCTATAATACCTTTTTCGGTTACTGAATTAATTATGTTAGAAATCCTTTTTTGTTTTTGAAATACATGCTCTACGTCATATGGTACGATGAAATATTGATACGTGAAGTACATCGGATAATTTTGTTCACTTTTTTTTTTCATTTCTTTTGCTTTCGCCTTGGTTAGAGAAACATGATTGCTCCCACGATTGAATTGTTAATTATTTATTTAAACCAATAGGCACTATATTCATGACTTATAGTTGAAGTTTGTTGTCTATATTTGTAACAATATTTTTTTTACTATTTGATTAAAAAAGTGTTAGATTTCATGTTTGAGCCGTTAATTTTAAATTACTTATGATGAAGACTTTGCACCATTTGAGTCAAATAAATTGTACTGTTCGATTCAAATACTTCACCGCCTAAGAAAAAGACTTTACATATCTTGTGCAAAGGACATAATGTTGTCTGAGCCAAGGATTTCACACCGTTTAAGGAAAAACATGTCATCTGAGCCAATGATTTTACATCATCTAATAAATGTCTTAAGATGATGGTATTATGTTTTCTTAGTCAAAGACATTATATCGTCTAAAGCAAGGACTTTAGATGCATTGAGCCGAAGGCATTATAACGTTTGAACCAAAGATTATGCATTGTCTATGGCAAAGATTATATGCTTTAATTCAAAGGCATGACATCGTCTTGACCCAAATACTTTACACCCTTTGGGGCGATGACTTTGCATGAGTAGCTAGGACCTTACATTGCCGAATTCGTACTTAATGGAATAGTTGCCCATTGTCTAGATTTATAACCTTCGTTATTGAATTATTATTGTATGTTCTAATAGAACACTTGTCCTATTATTTTTTTTGAGTTCGAATTATGTTTCACTTCAATGATTTGAAATCTTCTTCCAATTCACTATTACGCCCCGAGCCTACACCCTGGATGTGGCCGACAACCAATGGTTATTGCTTATCTTGAGCAAACTCTTGGCCTAACTTACATAACTAAGCAGAAGACCTAACTTAACACAAATATGAAATAAGAATTTCCTAAAGAATTACTGAAAACATAATAGTCTGACCAAAACTACACTAAAATTCTCATAGAAAAAATTCTACATTTTAAAGAAGAGACTCAAACTAACTATCTGACTGTCTATTAAGCATCTAAACATAATGTGATGAATGTTGAGCAGACCCCACAACATTCGGAAATTCAAAGAATGAAAAACATAAAAAGGATCCTCCAGAATGCATGGAGTCTTACTAGTGATTCTGAGTGCTCAAATTTGATAAACGATGGACTGGATGTCGATCCTAGTTACGAGCGTTTTCATCATAAAATGAATCATGTCAACTAACATCAGTACATTGAATGCTCGCCCACACTGCTAGTACTGTCCTATACTTTGTAGTCGCATAGAACACCCTCAACCTAGTGGATCCACTAACTAAACTTACGTGATCATTCAAAAATTATGACCCATTAATACCCATGATGGCTACATGGTTTAAATGGAGACCTGAGTTGATATTATAACACCCCGCAGCCAAAACAGACAAAAAACAACCTTCACAGAAAATTTTTTGCAGGTGCAACCAATAATGGCATCGACGAACTGTAGCCTGACCCACAGTTAATCATGCACAACCGCCGATGGGATCGGAAACTCCCAAAAAAATTTAAGCCCTGAAAAAATTGGTTAAGTCTTGGACGAAAGATGGACTTACGGTTCATAGGTCAGACAATTGTCTGTAGTCCATGACCGTTGATCAATAATCCCTTCACCCACTCTCTGACAAGAGCTACGGATGACCAACACGGTCCATAGGTGGACCAATGGTTCGTAGGTGGAAATTTTGCAGACAACTAAGGGGAAATGCAGTTGGGTCAACTTCAAATAGTCATAACTCTTATAACAAAATTGATTAGATGCCCCATTATCTACCCACACATAGATAATTGAATTATTTTTCCATTGCCACTGACCTTGCTAAAATCAGACCTTCGAGTAAAAAGTTATGCCCATTTAGTAAAATTCTACTGAACAGGCCCAGTCACCAGACGATGGACCGTCAGTCCTGGCCGTCGTTTGGTCCGACATCAACTTATCCAGGTGTCTTTTTCTATTTTCCCACTTCATTTAATGCTCAATATACGTCTTTTGACCCTAAATTATCATATTTTAGTCAGTTTAATCCTAGAAATATAATTAAAACACATTTAACTCAAATCATTCAATTAAAACATAGAAAATTAAAAGCAAGAGAGGAGAAAAAGATTAAGAACCCTAGTTCAAGAACGCCACAAGCATCAGCAGTCCAGCCCTAAAACTTAAGTATTTTTCCATGTATTTCATCACCAGGTATGTGGGATTTCACCAATAGGTTCCTTTCACCCATTGGGTCCCTAGTTTCAGTCATATTATTGATTATATTATCATGATTAAACATAGAGTTTCTAGAACTTTGATAGAACTTCATGAACCTATTAAATACATGTTCCAAATAAGATTATCATGTTATTACTCAGATTATTGCATTAATTTCAGAACCCTAGCTTTGTATTTCTTTAGTCCTTGAATAACAAATGCTAGGTCAGATATTTCAATTATTCAGTTATACATGCCTCAGTTTTAAAATCATCATTATCAGATTAAATGTTGCATTCTCAGTTTATATGTTAAGTTTCGAGCTATCCAGTATTTACAGAAACTCAAACATAATATGTAAAATTACAAAATCCATGGGAGTAGCATAATAACGAGTTGGACTAGGGTTTAGCGTACCCAATATTCCTAGAACTACTAGCCAAGTAGGTTGTAAGTCCCTTCTGTGGGCAATTAGTTTACTGATCACGCCAGCTTGCCTTTATACCTCTTGCATTGTATATTGGGTCCTCTTGATGGAGCGTATACATTGGACTCCACATTTAGCTTATGTGGTTTTATTATCGGTTATTAGTTGCTCCAACATTTCAGTCATACTCTTTGCATTGACCATTTATGAGTATATTCAGAATTCAGTTTTAGCATGTTATAAATTAGTCATTACATAATGTTAGATAAGAATTCAGTTTATCATGTTAGATTATTATACTTGCTATTATGCTTGTTCAGATATGTTTTATTTTAGTTTTACTCTATCCTACATGCTCATTACCTTTCAAGTACTTGGGCATACATGCGCTACATCTTCTCGTGATGTACGTTCTGGTTCTTAGCATCAAGATCACACATAGATTGATTTTCAATACCCAATCCAGCAGATTTATTGGTGATTCCTCATACTTCAAGGACAACAGTCATGAGTGTCATTTCAGTCTTCAATCATTTAGTTTCAGTTTTTTCTAGATTTAGCTGGGGGCTTGTCCTAGTATTTCTAGTCCAGTTTAGAGGCATATTTCAGACATAGTTAGATTCAGCTAAGTATTGAGTTAATATTTCCTTTGTATTAAACTCATTGTTTTCAAATATCTCAGTTATTAGAATATGAGTATTCCCCATCTTTACAAATTTAATTATGACTTAGCTTCCGCATCAGTTTATTATCTTTAGTATGCTTATGATCATGCCAGCAGGGGTAGGTTGGTATCACTTGTGGTTCTAAGTTCCGTGTACGCATCTTGGGGGTAGCTCGAGGCGTGACAAAACTTGATATCAGCTCACTAGGTTTAAGTGTCCTAGGATGTCTGAAAAGCCGAACTAAGTACAATCCTTTTAATGGGTGTGAAGTGCACCACAACCAATGAGAGGGAGGCTATGAAGTGTTTTAGAAAAAAACTTCACTTTCTTTGTATTCTTATCGTGCGTGAGGTTTGATCTTATTCCATTCTAACTTGACGTTTTATGTTTTGGATCATGCCTCCTCGTAGAGCTAACGTTAGTAATGTAAATGCTAGAAATGCAAACATAGCTCCTCCAGCCCAAAATCATGAAGTCTCTAATGCTTAGTTCAGAAATGCCATATAGATGTTGGCTCAGAGTATGACTAAACAGTACAATCGGGTTCATGCTCATGTCAATGAAAATGGTGGATCAGTGGCATCAAGGATCCCTGACCTTTTTAAGATGAATCCTACATACTTCTTAGGATCGCAAGCTAATGAGGATCCTCATAATTTCTTGGATGAGATCAAGAAGATCTTTGAGGTAATGCAAGTCACTGGGAATGATAGGGTTAAGTTACCATCATACAAGTTGAAGGATGTTGCTCATATCTGGTACACTAAGTAGAAGGAGAATAGGGGTGCACATGCAACTCCTATTACTTGGGATTGCATTAGTGAGTCTCGATAGGATTTTCCCAATAGAGTTGAGAGAGGCAAAGGCTCAGTAATTCATAAACTTAAGGCATGATAACATTATAGTCCAAAAGTGTGGACTCAAGTTTAAACAACTCTCTAGGTATGCTCCTCACATGATTGTTGACACAAGGATAAGATTAATGTATCGAGTGTGAGATTTGGTGAAAATTGAGTGCAGAAAATGCAATGTTACTTGGAGATATGAACATCTCTAGACTTATGACTCATGCTCAGCAGGTTGAGGGTGATAAGCTTAGGGAACATGATAAGGAAAATAAGAAGGCTAGAAATGGAACTATGACTATTCTAAGAAGAAATCGAGTGGTGGAAATCGCTCGCAGGCTTAGCACAAATTTTTGGCTCCACCCCCTTCATCAGCTAGTGTTCCATCCTCCAAGAATAGGTATGAGAAGAAGGGTAGAGCACCTGGCTCTAAATCTCAGGGAAGTTTCAAGCACCAACACTTACCCCACTCGCCCTAAGTGTGGTAAGAACCATCAGGGCGAGTTTCTTGCAGGAAAAGACGGATTTTTTGGGTGCGGTTAGTCTGGTCACAGGTTGAGGGGTTATCCCTCTAGACAGGGTGAAGAAGGTGGAAATCGTAGAGATCAGTCTACAACATCAGCAGCACCAGCAAGTTTCCTAACTTTGTAGGGTAATTAATCTGGTACAGGTTGCGGTCAGCGCCAGAACATGTTGTATTCTCTTCAGGCTCACCAGGATCAGGAAAGATCTGTTGATATAGTCATTGATACATTTCGTGTCTTTGACCTGAATGTTTATACATTGTTAGATCTAGGGGCTACTCTTTGTGTTGTAACCTCTTACATAGCAGTCTGATGCAATATCAGTCAAGAAACTTTCTCAAAACCTTTCTCAGTCTCTACTCTAGCCGGTGACCCACTTACAGCTAGAAGGGCCTACAGAAATTGCCCTGTCACAGTCTCTCGGAGAGTCACCTCAGAAGAACTAGTAGAGTTAGAAATGGTAGACTTCGATGTTATTGTAGGCATGGATTGGTTACACTCATGTTATGCATCCGTCGATTGTAGAACTAGGTTTGTTCATTTTCAGTTTCCAGACGAACAAATCTTAGAATTGAAGGGTAGTAGCTTAACGCCTGTGGGTCGATTTATTTATTACCTTAATTCCAAAAAGATGGTATCTACTGATTATCTCTATCATCTAGTTCGAGTTAAGAATTCTAGCCTTGAAATCCCAACTCTTGAGTCTTTTCCAGTAGTCTATGAATTTGACGAAGTCTTTCCAGAAGATCTTCCCAGAGTCCCTCCCGAAATAGAAATCAAATTTGGAATTGATCTCCTTCTATATACCCAGCCTATTTCTATTCCTATTTATAGAAAGGCTCCAACTGAGCTAAAGGAATTTAAAGCGCATTTGAAAGACCTTCTAGATAAGGGTTTCATCATACCTAGTATTTCACCAAGGGGTGCACCAGTGTTGTTCATAAGAAAGAAAGATGGTTCCCTCAGAATGTGCATTGAATATAGACCGTTGAACAAGGTCATAATCAAGAATAAGCATCCCATCCCAAGGATATATGACTTGTTTGACCAACTTTAGGGTGCTAACCATTTCTCAAAGATAGACCTCAGATCGGGTTATTATCAGCTCAGAGTCAGAGATAGTGACATTCCAAAAACAACCTTCAGAACTCGGTATGGTCATTATGAATTTGTAGTTATGTCGTTTGGACTAACTAATGGTCTTGCAACTTTCATGGATTGTAATGAACAGAGTATTCAAATAGTACTTGGACTTGTTCGTTATCGTTTTCATTGATGATATTTTCATTTACTCTAGGAATGAGAAAGAACATGCGAGTTATTTGAGAATTGTTTTACACTCTCTCAAGGATCGCCAATTATTGGCTATGTTCGGCAAATGAAAGTTCTGGTTGTAATCCATTGCTTTTCTTGGTCACGTTGTATCTAGCGAAAGGATCTGAGTGGATTCATATAAGATATAAACAGTGAAACAGTGGCCCATACCTACCTCTGCTACAGATATTTGAAGTTTGTTAGGTGTAGCGGGCTATTACAGAAGGTTCGTGGATGGATTTTCATCCATTGGCTCACTATTAACTAGGTTGACTCAGAAGATGGTCAAGTTTCAATAGTCAGATGATTGTGAGGAAAACTTTCCAGAATTGAAAACATAATTGACTACAGCTCCTGTCTTGACTCTACAAAAAGGTTTAGATGGTTATGTATCTTATTTGATGAATCCGGAATTTGCCTAGGTTGTGTGTTGATGCAGCGAGGTAAGGTGATAGCTTATGTATTTAGACAACTTAAGGTTCATGAGAAGAACTATCCATCTCATGAGATCGAGCTTGCAGCAGTGGTGTTTGCACTCCAATCTAGAGACACTACTTGTATTGTGTTCACGTAGATGTGTTCACTAACCATAAGAGCTTTCAGTATGTATTCACCCATAAAGAGTTGAATCTTAGCAAGAGAAGATTGCTAAAGTTCCTTCAGGATTATGATATGAGTGTGCATTATCATCCGAGTAAGGCTAATCTAGTACGAGATGCTCTTAGTAGATTATCTATGGTTAGTGTAGCCCATGTTGAGTAAGAAAGAAAGGAGCTAGTGAAGGATGTTCACAGGCTTGCTCTCTTGGGAGTTAGCCTTATGAGCATATCAGACAATGGTGTAACAGTTCAGAATGGGGTAGAATCATCTTTGGAGGTTAAGGAAAAGCAAGACAGTGATCTAATCTTGCTTGAACTTAAGGTTGCAGTCCATAATCAGAGTGGAGGTTTTCTCCTAAGGGGGAGATGGTGTACTTCGCTACCAGTGTAGATTGTGTGTTCCTGATATGGGGGAGTTAAGACAACATATTCTTGCAGAAGCCCATAACTCTAGATATCTATTTCTATAGGTGACACTATGATGTACCACAATCTGCGTAAAGTCTATAGGTTGAATGACATGAAGAGGGATATAGAAGACTTTGTGAGTAAATGTCCCAATTGCCATCAAGTGAAGGTAGAACATCAGAAACCAGGGGGTATGACTCAATAGATCGATATTCCTACTTTGATGTGGGATCTGATCAATATGGACTTCATCATAGGATTACTGCGTACTCGCGAAAAACATGACTCCATTTAGGTCATAGTTGATAAGATTACTAAGTCTTCTCTCTTTATGGCGGTCAAGACTGCAGATTCGGAAGAAGACTATGCAAGGCTTTACATTAATGAGGTTGTGAGGTTACATGGAGTTCCTTTGTCTATCATCTCAGATAGAGGTCCTCAGTTTATATCTCATTTCTGGAAGTCATTACAGGAAGGTCTTGGTACTAAAGTTAACCATAGTATAGCATTTCATCCACAGATGGATAGGCAGGCAGAGCGTACCATTTAGACCTTAGTGGATATGTTTAGAGCTTCTGTGATCGATTTCAAAGGTAGTTGGGATGATAACCTTCCTTATACTGAGTTTGCCTACAATAATAGCTACCATTCGCAATTTAGCTGACCCCTTATGAGGCTTTATCGGGGCGTAGATGTAGATCTCTTGTTAGTTCTTTTGAAGTAGGTGAAGTAGTTTTGATAGGGCCAGATTCGGTCCTTTATGCTATGGAGAAATTACAACTCATTAGAGATAGACTTAAGACAACTCAAAGTCGTCAGAAATCTTATGCAGATGTAAGGAGAAGGGAAGAAGAGTTCCAAGTTGATGATTGGGTTTTTATGAAGGTCTTACCTATGAAAGGGGTGATTAGATTTGGAAAGAAAGGGAAGCTCAGTTCTAGATATGTAGACCCTTACAAGATCTTGAAAAGGGTTGGCAAGGTAGCATATGAGTTAGAGTTTCCATCAGAATTAGCAGCAGTGCATCCGGTCTTTAACATCTCACTCTTTAAGAAGTGTGTGGGTGATCCAGCCTCTGTAGTGCCATTAGAAAGTGTGGCGGTGAAAGATAGACTTTCTTATAACGATGTACCAGTCGACATTCTTGACTGTCAGGTCAGAAGGTTGAGAAACAAAGAAGTCGCTCCAATCAAGGTTTTGTGGGGCACTCAGTCCGTAGAGAAAGCTACTTGGGAAGAAATAATAGCTATAAAAGCCAAGTATCCTTACCTATTTCCTTCCGATTCAACTCCACCTTGAGGTTATAATTCCTCTTCAGTTTTCCAGTCATTCATGCGTAAATTCAGTTTTAGAATTATGTTTCCTAGTTTTGTACTTGCATTTTTAGCGTAATTGCATGTACTCGGATGTCAATTCAGTCAGGAACTCAGTTCTTAGTGTTTAATAGTAAGGTTTGCAGCTCTCTCCCTCTATTTTAGCTATTTTTGTCTACATTCGAGGATGAATGTTCCCTAAGTGGAGATATTGTAACACCCCATAGCCAAAACAGACAAAAAACCAGCTTTACAGAAAAAACATATGCAGGTGCAACCAATGGTGGCATCGACGCATCGTAGACCAACCCACGGTCCGTCCTGCACAACCGTCGATTGGATCAAAAACTCCGAAAAAATTTCTGCCTGGAAATATTTGTTAAGTATTGGATGACGGAAGGACTTACGGTCCGTCGGTTAGACGATGGTCCGTAGTCTGTGACCGTCGATCAATACTCCCTTCACCCACTCTATGACAAGAGTTACGGATGACATGCACAGTCCGTAGGTGGACCTACGGTCCATAGGTCTGACCGTAGGTGGAAAATTTGCAGACAGTTAAGGGGAAATTTAGTTGGGTCAACTTCAAATGGTCATAACTGTTACCACAAAATGAATTAGGTGTCCTATTACATACCCACAAATAGATAATTTAATTATCTTTCCATACCTACCGATCTTGCTAAAATTAAACCTCTGAGTAAAATGTATGCCCATTTTAGTAACGCCTGTCGAACAGGCCCTGTCGACAAACCCAAAGACGGGGCGCCGGTAACACAATGGACCGTCAATCGTGGTCGTCGTTTGGTCTGGCAACAACTTATCCAGTGGTCCTTTGGCCATTTCCCACTTCACTTAAATATTCAGATACGACGTTTTGATCATATATCATTAGATTTTAGTCAGTTTAAGACTAGAAACATAATAAAACATATATAAGTCAATTCATTAAATCAAAACTTAAAAAATTAGAATCAAGAGAGGAGAAAAAGTTCAAGAACCCTAGTTCATGAACGCCACAAGCTCCAGCAGTTCCAGCTCCAAAACTTAAGTATTTTTTTGTGGATTTCATCACCAGGTATGTGGGATTTCACTAGTGGGTTACTTTCACCCATTAGGTCCCAAGTTTTCAGGGAGATTCTTGATGTTATTAACATGATTATACCTAGGGTTTCTGGAACTTTGATAGAACTTCGTGAACCTAATAAATACATGTACCAAATCAGATTATCATGTTATTACTCAGATTATCGCATGAAATTCAGAACCCTATCTTTGTATTTATTTTGTCCTTGAATTACACTTGCTCGGTCAGATATTTCCGTTATTCAGTTATACATGCCTCAATTTTTAATGCATCATTATCAGATTAAATATTGCATTCTCAGCTTGCATGTTTAGTTTCAAGCTATCCAGTACTTACAAAAAACTCAAACATAATCACTAAATTTATAGAATCCATGGGAGTAGCATAATATTGAGTTGGACTAGGGTTTAGCATACCTAATAGTCCCAAAAATACTAGCCAAGTAGGTTGTAAGTCCCCTCTGTGAGCAATCAGTTTAGTGATCACGTCAGCATGCTTTTATACCTTGTGCAGGGTATATTGGGTCCTCTCTATGGGGCGTATACATCGGACACCACATTAAGCTCATGTGATATTATTATCGGTTATTAGTAGGTCACACAGTTCAGTTAGACTCTTTGCATTGACCATTTATCAGTATATTCAGTATTTAGTTTCAGCATGTTATAAATTGGTCATGGTATCAAGTTAACATGGAATTCAATTTATCATGTCAGAATATTATACTTGCTATTATGGTTGTTCAGTTATGTTTATTTCAGTTTTACTCTATACTACATGCTCAGTACCATTCAAGTACTGACGCATACGTGCGCTACATCTTCTCGTGATGTAGGTTCATGTTCTGAGCATCCAGATCACGGATAGATTGATTTCCGATCTCCAGTTCTGCAGATTAAATGGTGAGTCCTCATTCTACGAGGACAATAGTCTTGAGTGTCATTTCAGTCTTTAGTCATTTAGTTTCAATTTTTGGTGGATTTAGTTAAGGGATTGTCCCAATATTTCTAGTCCAGTTTAGAGGCTTATTTCAGACATAGTTACATTCAGCTTAGTATTGAGTTAATATTTCATTTGTATTAAACTCATTGTTTTCAAATATCTCAGTTATATAATTTGGGTATCCCCCATCTTTTCAAATTTAAATATGATTTATCTTCTGCATCGGTTTATTATCTTTAGTATGCTCATGATCATGCCAACAGCGTTAGCTTCGGATCACTTGTGGTTCTAAGTTCTGTGTCCGCATTTCGGGGGTAGCTCGATGCATGAAAAATATGAACTCTCATCACCACATCACTGCTCAATACTACTCCCAAAATATACTTTATCTCTTTCTTTAAAAATAACCCATTTCCTCTGGGTTGAGTTCATTTGCTCAACCCTTTTTAGCTTTGTAAATCCCTCTTGGAATAATTGTTCCTTTTTCTTTCTCAAAACACTTTTGGAAATCTTTGTTTCCACTTGAACTTTAATGTGCGAACTTTTATAAACTCTTAAGGAGTACTTATCTCCCTACAACTTTTTAGAATGAACTCAACTCTTACTGCTTGCTTTTACTTGAACTTAAATCTTAGAGAATACTTAGTTCCCTTATAGATTTAATTTTGACAGTTTAACTCAATTATTTACTCCTTTTTTAATTCTAAACTTGAGCCTTAAAATGAGGTAAAATCATTTAAATCTGACTCTTGAAAGCGTTGAAAAACTTTACTTTACTTACTTCATAGCTTTAGACTCTACTCCTTAACTAACTTGACTTTTATCCCGACTTTCCTTGAATTGAATTATGGATTAAAGGTTCATGATTTCATTTTATGGATGATTTCATGATGTTTAAGTGTACCATAGGGTGTTGGAACCAAACAAGACACGTGGGTACATCAATTAGGAACTAGTACAAGAAAAATAGGGGAAGAATGTGATCTCTAGGTGATCCAGCGCTCGAAGAGGTGAGGGGTGCCAGAGACTAACGGACATACACTATCCTCAGGCACTCTGGTTGGCGCGCCGCACCTGATCTTGATAGACAGAGTCTGTCCTGAGGGGCTTTCGTGTGCTCGGTGCCCCATGGCTTTTTAGACGAGATGTATGACTTTCTTCTTTGATTATTTACTCTTAACCTTCTAAATTTCATTGGAAATTTCACCAAAGATTTAGAGTCACTAGTATTCTCAATACCCAATAGTTTAGACAAGTACAATAACCCAAAAATACAAATCAAAACATCTAAAGGTTTGCTACAACTCAACCAACAAGAATTCATCCATTGTTCATCATTCAATCTACACTAAACTTGTTGAATTGAATCAAATTTGTGTGTGGGTTGGAGAACCTAACACAAAAAGATCTCACACAACTTATAGGAATCACCCCCGACAAATTCCATTCAATAATCTTGGCGTTCTTGAAGAATTCTTTGTCTTTTCTCCTTTCTCCCTTTTCTATTCTCTTTTCTCCCAAGCCCAAACCATATTCAACTTTTCTAAAACTTAATTAAGGCTTCGTTTTACCCCTTAAAATTAATTAGGAAATACTTGGGTGAAAAGACTAATTTACCCTTCACATAATTCAAACCATCTAATAGAAGATCTGCATATACACCCATATAATGCCTCATAAGAGGCCATTGGAATGCTCGAATAAAAACTATCATTATGGGCGAACTATATGAGAAATAAGTGATTGACCCAACTACCTTTGAAATTGATGATGTGATCTCTCAGCATGTCTTCTAAGGTCTGAAAAGTACGTTGTGGATGACCATTCGTATCTGGATTAAATGTTGTACTGAGATTTACCTTAGTACAAATACTTTTGTGAAATGATTTTTTGTTCAGATGAGAGGTAAATTGAGGAACTTTATAAGAAATTATAGACAGAGGTACCTATGCAACTTGACTATCTCATTAATGTAGAATTTAGTGTAATCCTTTGTTGAAAATGTAATCTTGAAAGTTAAGAAGTGGGCGTACTTAATAACTTTTTCTATTATTACCCAAATTGAGTCATGTTGTCTGCAAGTACCAGGTAACGCATAATGAAGTCCATGTTCATCACTTCCCACATCAATGTAAGAATGTTTATCGCTTGAGTCATCGCTCCTGGTTTTCGATGTCCAATCTTAACTTGTTGACAATTAGAACACTTAGCCACAAAATTAGTTGTGTCCCTCTTGATGTCATTTTGCCAAAATAGTACCCGTAGATCACGATACATCTTAGTGTAACCTATATGTATTGAATACCTAGATTTATGAGCTTTTGTAATAATTTTCTCCCTAAACTCACTCACATTAGGAGCACATACGCAACCCCGATAAAGAAGCAAACAATTTCCCCTTGGGAGAAAACCTCATAGCGATACATTTTTTCCTTAACTTCTGTTGCAAGTGAAGATTCTAATCTATTCTCAACTAGTACACTACCATTTAACATATTTGTTAGGCCAACTCTTAAGCAATCAAGTCGGTGAACATATTTTAATAATTTCTTGCTTTCTTCCTCAACCTGTGCTACACCACCAATAGATAGTCTCCTAAGAGCATCAATCATTACATTTTCCTTTCCAAGATGGTAAAGCACATTCATGTAATAGACTGTGAGGATTTCAACAAATATCCTCTCACCAAGATTCAACTCCTTCTAGGTAAACATATATTGGATGCTCTTATTGCATGTGAACACCATACAAGTAATGTCTCCAAATCATTTGGGCAAATACGTTTGCTGAAATCTTGAGGTCATGAATTCTGTAGTTCTTCTCATAGACCTTAAGCTATCTAAAATCATAATCTATGAACTTACCTCGTTGCATCGATTTACAACCTAGGCCAACTCAGATGCATTACAATAGATCACATGACCATTTTTTCTCATAGAATCAAAATGGGAGTTGTAGTCAAGGTAGTTTGCTATTATGAGAAGCTCTTCTCTCATTCAAGTTACCACTAAAACTTAACCTCTTTCGGAGCCAACTTGATCAATAGGTGGAGCTATGGATGATAATAACCGGCAAAACCCAAGAAAGTAATACCTAGCTGAGAGGTGGGTTTTGGCAATTGTTTGACTCCCTTTATTTTTTGAGAATACATTTGGATTCCCTCGCTAGATACCATATGAATAAGGAAAGAAACTGATTGTAACAAAAATTCAGATTTTCTAAACTTAGCAAATAACTGGGAATCTTTGAGAGTTTATAGTACCACCCTAAGATGAGCAGAATGCACCTGTGCGTTCCTAGAGTAAATAAGTGTATCATCAATAAAGATGATAATTTACAAGTCCACATACTACTTAAATCCCCTACTAATTAAATCCATGAGAGCTTCAGGAGAATTGGTTAGTCTAAATGACATAACTACAAATTAATATTGACCATAAAGAGTCTTGAAGGTTATTTTTGACATATTACTATCAGTTATTCTAAGCCTATGATAACCGAATCTAAGGTCTATCTTCAAAAAATTACTAGAATCCAGAGTTTGGTCAAACAAGTCATTAATCTTGGGGACAGGGTTCTTATTGATTATTATGAGTTTATTCAGTTAATTATAGTTAATGCATATTCCGGCGGAACCGTCTTTCTTTTTCTGAAACAACACTGGACCACCCCATGGAGAGATACTTGGTCTAATGAAGCCCTTATCTGGAAGGTGTTTCAACTGTACATTCAATTTCTTAAGCTAATTAGAGTCATTTTATTAATGGGAATTGAAATTGGTTAATTATGTGGAAAGAGATCAATTCATAAGTGGATTCCCTTTCGGGAGAAACTCCAGGAAAGTCTTGTGGAAACACTTCTGCAAATTCATTTACTACTGGAACTGACTCGAGAGTTTGGGTTTCAGAGTTTGTATCCTTAACCCGAACAAAAAGATAGGCATACTTTTTAGAGATCATGTTTATATCCTTAAGGTAAGAGATAAATTGACCTACAGGCATTGAGCTATTATACTTTAATTCTAGGACTGGCTTGTTTGGGAATGAAACCAAACAATTATGGTTATACAATTGACTGAGGCATACTAGGAATGCAACCAATGTATGCCTATAATGATATCAGAGTTTACAATTTCTATTTCTACAAGATTTGCTAAGATAAAGTTTTGACAGACTACGGTAGCGAAACATCGGTATACCGGTTGAGCTATAACTGGGCCACCAACTATAGTAGAGACTGAGAAGGGTAGTGAGAGATTTTTTGGACTAACACAGAAGTTTACTATTATATAGGGAGTTACAATAGAATGAGTAGCCCGTGTATATAGCAACCCATTAATATCTAAATGAAAGATTCGTAGTGTACTAACAACCACATGAAGAGAATATTTTTGTTCCTAGTTATTGTGGAGAGCATACAACCAGTTTTGGTGCTGGATGCAACTTGTACCAGATGAAACACTCGGCTCATTTGGGTAACATGTTGGTGCTGCTGGAACTATAGACTGAGCTCTATTATAGTTGTCACATTGTCTTGTCTCTAAGAAGGACAATCTTTAAACCTATTGTCAGACATACCACACCTAAAGAATATCTCCTTTCCCGCAACACACTCTCCCAGTTATTTTTTACCAGACATTCGACAAGTTGTGAAGTCGAGTTACCTAAATCACTCCCCTTAGACTTAGAGTCTAATGCCCTACCTTTATAATCCATTTGAAACCTCAGGGATGGATCACAAGCTGACGAAGGTGTAGGTGCTGAAGATCTCTGCTGAATTATGAGCGACTTCTACTACCCAATTTCTACTTAGGGTATTCATAGTTCCCTTTTCTAGCTTTCTTGTTGTCTTAACAAGTTTCCCAAAATTATCTCCCTCAACCTGATGAGAATGAGTCATAATCTTAGAAATATTCATATCCTTTAACAACATAGCATTCTTTAACTTTATCTTCACCAAGTCCGATACCCCAAACAAAAACTTACTCATTTGTGCCCTGGGATCAACAACCATGTGTGGAGCATACCGAGGTATCACGGTGAACTTCAACCTATACTCTTGGACTTACATGGTACCTTGCCTCAAATTTATGAACTCCTAATCTTTTACCACTCTCAACTCATTCAGGAAAAACCTGTAGAAAAAAGCTATAGTAATGCAATCCTAATTCACAAGAGATGCATTTGCTCCCCTTTTGTCATTACACTAAGTGAACCAAATCTAAGCCAACTCTACCCTATCATTATAACTCACTTGAATCACTCCAAATATTTTCTTGACCACAACAATTAAGTTCTGGGTTCTCAAAAACATCTAACCCTACAAAATTAGTCGGATTCATCGTAGTGAAATCTCGAACAGTAGTTACAGTTTATCCAACATAGTTATTAATAAGAACTTTGACCTGCCAGTAGTCTAGATGGATACATTATGAGAAAAGAATTATATATAATTCGGAAACTCTACATTTGAAAGCTCATTTATATATAATTCGGAAACTCTACATTTGAAAGCTCATGATCTGGACTTGAGGAGCTTCATTTGTGTTGTGTGTATAGGTGTTCCTGGTGTGAGCTCTACGAACAGGAATGATCTAAAATACATAATAAGAGATTTCGATTGAATTATTTAATTGTACCTAATGCACGATAAGAGTAGAAAAGAGAGTGAAGTTTTTTCTTATAATACTTTTCATATCTCTCTCTCATTAGATATAGCGCACTTCACACCCATGAAAAAGACTCTATTCAGTGCAACTTTAAGATATCCTAGGACTCTTAATACTAATGCTCCAATTCCATGTTTTTCACTCCCTAAAGCTACCCCTTGACATACACGGGGTCTAGGATCACAAGTGACCCCAAATTAACCCTGAATTGGCATAGCATAAGCAAACTAAACATATCTATGATAAGATGAACTAATGAAGAAACTACTTAAATTTATTACTGATAGTGGGGTATACCCAAAACATGTTTGAATATATAAAATATACTAAGAGTTCAGTGATACTAAATAACCATTTTAAACTAAAGTTGAATCTAATACTATGTCTCAAAATTCTTCTAATAAGTAGAGATGTCGGGACATACTCCATGCTAACCCTAGAAACTAAAACAGAAATAAGAATGAAAAGAAAACAGATTTATTGTCCTTGAAGTTTGAGGATTCACAAGTGGAGCTGCTAAATACAAATCGTGAACCGATTTATGAATGAAATGAATGTTGAATACCTTAACCTACATCATGACATGATGTAGCAGAGAGTATATGCATCAATATTTGGAATATAATAAACATGCAAGATATGGAATATAGTTGAACATATACATAAGTTGAACGAATACAACGGAGCAATCAAATAATCTTAATAGGAACATAGATACTAAAATATACCGGAAAACAGAGCTAATGCAATGACCAATTACTTATCATGAACTTAACATGGTGAGACTGAATACGGAAATATAACTAAAAATCATGTCAATGCACTAGAGTCTAACTATGGGAGCTACTATTAACCGACCCAAATCCACATAAGTTAAACGTGGTGTCCGATGTATACACCCTATTGAGAGGACCCAATATACCATGGAAGGGGTATAAAGACATGACTTGTGTGATCACTAAATATGATGCCCCACATAGGGGACTTATGAACCCATTGAGGATATGAGGGCATGATGAACCCTAGTCTAACTTGATGTCAAGCCTACTCATAAATAGAATATTTGTATGACATAACATAACTGAAATACTAGATTAGCTCGATATTCATATATGATACCTCTAAATGCATCATTTATGTATTGACAATGAAACCTTAGAAATTGAGGTATGTATATCTATTTAACTAAGCTAGAAAGTGTAATTCGTGACCTAAGAGAATCTATACAACTATGGCTTTGAGTTTCTTGTAAAGAACTAAGCAGTGATTCTAGAAAAATGGTATACTTCGATAATGAATACCATTAAAGCTAAATCACACCAATATCTAGGTCTAAATAAAATCTAGGAACCAATAATATGATATAATTCTAGGGACTTAGTTAATTAAAGGAACCCACTAGTGAAATTCCATATGCCTAGTGAAGAAATCTACAGAGAAACCCTTCGATTTCGCAGCTAGAACTAAAAAAACTATTGTGTGTTCTTGAGGGATTTTGTTGACTCTCTATACTCTTTTGCTCTAAGTTTTTATGAATTTAGGTGAATGAATCGCTTAGGAAAACTTTTGACAAGAATACTAGGCTAAAATTGACCAAAACGACATAGCTTAGGGGTCCAATACATAGGTGAAAAAATCAAACCTACCCTAAGTTAAAAACATATGGGGCCCTTCCACAAAGACACTTACAAACTGTCAAAGGGACCCAATCCCGTTAAGTGGGTCCTTGATTCTTGGCTAGTTGCTACTGTTTCTGGCCCTCCCCGATACGGTCCACTTCACGACTGTGTTAAGGATCACAGACCGTGAAGGACACCCTGGTTCTTTACATGGGATAGGGGATATTGGTTCAGCATCACGAGCATATACATGGCCATGTCAAGGACCAAGGAATGTGAAGGCCACTCTGATCCTTCACTTGAATTGGGTAACTGCTCGCTCAGGATGACGGACTCATCATCAAGACCAAGGTCAGTGGTGGGCTCTGTGGTAAGATGTTTAAGACCTGGTGGCTCTGTCATACCTCCATGAGCATTTCCAAGGATCGTGTGGTTATACACTTCATGTGAAGGGTCATGTAGTCCACATGCTTCAACAACTTTCCTATTATTCGCAAGAGAATAAGACATCGTCAACTAAGTGGATGCACTATAAGAATCAAAACGTGTAAAGGATACACAACAGATACTAAAAAACTGAAGAATTTTACTAAAAGTCACCATAGCCTATCGAAAATAAGCAACAAATATCTTTGTATTGATCCTTGAGAATTCACCAGACTTTTCTTGTGTACACATGAAAACAATGAACCTAAGGCTCATATACCATTAAGTTATGATCCAAAAAATTGACGAGATGACACCCATCTTATCCTACCAAGATAAGTCACCCTATAACCCAAGTAATACTTCTACATGGAAATAAATTAAGAATAAAAGTGTTATACAATAAAATAATGCCGAAATTCATAATCGACTTAAATTTCCCCCCCAAAACGGTGTCACGCGTACAAGCCTTTGATGTATTACAAAGAATTTCAAAGAACACAAGTCTCAAATGATGTTACCACTAAAGTAGAACATGATGATAAATATAAGTAAGTGGGTTCGCTGAGATGACAAACGAATACTTCACAAATGTCCATAGGAAACCTCGAGAAAGAAGAAAATAGAAAGAATCACAAAGATCACGGCCTATAACCTACAAAAGTGTAAAAGCCAAGTGTGAGAACCAAACCACTCAATATTTAGCTTGTAAGCTTCAAAACATAAGCTAAGAGAATATAATACGAATTCTCCTTACATCCCAAGTGAACTCCACGACTAAAGCCTGATAAAAACAAATCCAATCTAATATTTCACAATTTTTAAAGCACATAATTCAACCACGTCACTTCAAACAATAATAAATTAACAAAACACAAAATTAAAAGTTCACTAGTCACAATGAAATGTAATGTCAAGTATTTTGATGCATGTCTAACCAAACAACACACACTACTTGTTTCTCAGTTTTGGACATAAGGGAGACTTATATTGTAACACCCCATATTCGAGAAAGGAAAAATTCCATATATTTTCAAAAGTTGCAAGCTACACCGATGGAAGCCACCTACACACTCTCCGGTCAACTCTATCGACGGGTTGGTTTAATTTTAGTTTTAGACCCTAGATTTCAGCCCTCTAATATCCAAAAGATGACTTACAAGACGAAAGGCGCATCAGTCAGCTCCGTTGATTCCTAATGGGTCAGTCGACTTTTAGTTTTAGAACCTAATTTTTATCTATCTGACAGCCAAACAATGACCAATAGGATGAACCATATGTCGACTTGAGTAAGCTCCTTCCATGGGCAAGTCTAAATTTAGTTAGAGATAGTTTGGTCTTTTCCTCATTATTTTAGCTCTAAAATATTTCATTTTGGTCCGTTTTAGCCTATAATTCTATTTAAATTGACTCAAAACCATTGGAATTCACCAAGTTATGAATAAAATAATAGAAAAAGTTCCATTTTTCTCCAAGAACGTCCATTAAGTTCCTTCAAGTTTGAGCTTCAACATTGAATGATTTCGTTGTGATATTGGTAACCATGTATGTTGGATTTCACTAGTGAATGCCTTTCATCCACTGGGTCCAAAGAATTGTCATATTCTTGATTTGTTATATCTTGCATAGACCTAGTGTTCTAAACCCTTATATATTTGTTTCGATTTAGCTATTAGAGTATTCCTAATCAGATTATCATATTTTTTTTGAATAGTCATCTAATTCTTTGCATGAAACTCAAAACCCTAGTTTAGTAGGTTCTCTTAGTTCCTGAATTACATCATTCAAACACCTATACATTCTCTTGTTTTGAATGTCACATCATCACTACATAATTCTTACATTCTCATATTTGTATGTTAGTACTTTGAGCAATTTAATATTTCTGATGCAATGTGTCATATACATATTCAGTTCGTAGTAGGATTAACACCGAGTGGACAAGGCTTTCAACATATCCTCATAGTCATACAACTACATGCCTTTGTATGTTTATAAATCCCCTCTATTGGACATAAAATTTAGTAATCACGCCATTAATGATTTTATACCCTGACAAGATATATTGTGTCCTCTAAATGGGGAGTATGCATCAAAAAGTCACCGCCTTCATACCTCTAGAAATGTATTGGGTCATCTTGATGGGGCGTATACGTCAAACTCAATGTTTAGATCACTTGGTTTTATGTCGGTTAGTAGTAGCTCCCACAACCAGACTCTAGTGCATTTGAGTAGGGTTTCAGTTCCACTTTGGTATTCAGTCATATCATGTTTTGTACTTTGTCATTGCATTCACTTCAGTACTTTTTAGTACATATCAATATTTCCATCATGTTTAAATTATTTCATTGCTCAGTTATTCATTGTTCACTTATATGTTTTGTTCAACTTTTATTCTATCTTGGATGATCAATACCTTCCAAGTACTGGTGCATACTCTACGTTACATCTTTTCTTGACGTAGATCCATGTCTTATCATTCACATCACGTGTAGATCCGTTCCCGATCCACCTTCAGTAGCTTTAGTGGTGTGTCCTCATACATCAAAGACAATAGACATATTTTTGTATTTTGGTCTTTCATTTTAGTTTCAAGTTTGCTAGAGATCAGCTTAGGGCATGTACGGGCATCTCTAATCAATTAGAGGTTATTCAAACATAGTTAGACTCAAATTTATTTTTTGAATGATTTTTTTGTATCACTAAACTCTTTGAAATTTATATATTCATACCAATTCTCACGACCGGGGAGCCCCCCTAGAAGTAACATGGCGTACTTGGCCTCTCAGAGGTCTTATACAAGCCATAGTTATTATTCATCGCACTTGAAATAAGTATCGTGAGGACGTAAATTACATCAACAAATGGAACTTATATTTTTTAGACAAAGACCTTCGATATGAGGAGAAACTAGTTGCAATTCTTGATCGCATTTTCCTGAAGCTGAGGTTAAGAAGATAAACTTTGTGAAAGTTAAATAAAAGCATTTTAAGTTGAGAAAGCTACTTCAGAAGTTGAAAAGGACAGGTGATCTAGTTACTACTCTACTCTTGCCTTAGACCTATTTTAAAAGGTAAGTTAATTCCTCTCGTTATCCATATTTTGGTTCTTAGAATGCAAAATCCTTTTTAATTATCGTAGAGGAGGGTTTTGGACTGAATTTAATGGTGGGAAAAGCCCTAGTTGAGCATTAAGATCATGGCCTTGGGTTGATACTTAGTTGTTATTCAGATAAACTAGGCCTTGTTTATTGATCCTTGAATCAATTACTTGTTTTATACCAAGAACAAGCTGAAAGACTTCATAAAGTGAAGACTAAATGGTCAAAGAAGTGTTCATGCTTGGTTTTGAAGCAGGTGATGGTTCGACTTCCCACTGAATTATGTATGCATGTTAATGCTCCATTGAAAGTAAGCATGTATATGAATAGTGAAACATGAGGTAGAATCTAATGAAATGACTTAGTATGAACAATTTCATTCCATGAACCTGTTACTGACATGTGTGATTATGTGCACTGTTCATTATGAGTGTGGTTGTAACTATGGTTCTGCTGACTGGACCGGATATCACGTTCCAACACATTATTTGATCGGGTGTCACGTTCCAAAACATATATATTGGATCGGGTGTCAAATTCAGACACACTTAAAGTTTAGGTATGGGTATCATGTGAGGACAGGTGTAATTGTCATATTGACTTGCTATTGATAGTGTGGAATTGCACATTTATCCTAAAATGATAACTAAATCATATATCCTGGATTTTTGTGTTTACTGTATTGTAATTACTTGGTTAGATTTCACTCACTAGAGTAGCCACGTGAATCTTGTGTACTAAAAGTTCACTTGCTATTTTATTGTTGAGTACAAGTCATCTTCAGGCGGCTACTCATAGACTACATGTACGAGATCGTTGACCGATAGCGATGTCGAGGTGAACTTCTCTTTAAGGTTTTCATGGATCCATCATTAGTTTAGTCCATTTCTTTCGAATTCAGACTATATATCAAGACTTTTACTTATCTTTAGTTTTCAGGGTTGTATCGCCCTTTTCGTAGACCTGTTTAATACTAGAGTTTTGGTACAATGACATTCAGTTCTATGGGTTGAATTTTCTCAAGGTTTATGCATGGTTATTTTCGTTAAACCTTCTAAGTGTATGGGAACTGAGTACTTACTTCATCATTTAAATATGCTTTTGTATATTAAAATGGATTAGATTCTTAAAGTTGCTTAGCCGGGATGTGGTATCGGTTCTCCATTCGAGGATTGGTGTGGGTGTTAATCAAGATGGTCTGTCTTGAGCGGTCTTATCCAATGTACTGGTCAAGACCCAATTATTGTTTCCTGTCTTTGAAGCATATAGTGTCTCGATCTTGTCCCACAAACATCTGGTATATGTGTCATTCACAATGTGATTTCTAACATTATCCTCAACTCATTGTCTGATATATACACAAACTTTTAAATTCTCATATTCTCAATCCTCATCATTCATAAATTCGGATTTATAGAAGCAAACACAGTTAGATGCATTTTCTTGACAAATAGAAGATATTTCATCTTGCCTTTCCAAGTATGATAATTACTACCATTCAAACAAACCATCTTGCCCATAGTGGACTCCATCATTCAAATATATATCAACAACAACCCAATGCTCTAATAACACTTTTTTGGGAAAGGCAAACACAAAATAAATGTCCACGACAAGGCGATAGCGAAAGAAACCGAAAGCAACACTTTCCCTTCTATTTATACAAAGAGAAGATAAAATAATGTTAGACTAAAGTAGTGTTGGCAGCAAACTAATCAATCAAGAAAAAAATAATTCAACACAAGAGATGCAAAATATAACGTGAAAAACCTCTTCGGTGTGAAGAGTAAAAACCACCAATAAAAGCCCCACTATAATCAACAAGAGTTACAAAGTGGTCATAAAAAATAGTCACCAACAAAGTGCCAAATCAATGAGCAACCCAACTACAAGATAAAACCATGAACTGGAGAAATAAGATATGCAAAAAAACCAAACCGCAGCTACTGTTATGAGCTAAAATATGGAGCAACAGGAATCCAAATCACCCACTCTCAATTCTCAATCAATGATTAAGTCAAAAGAGACACTCTTTCAAAAAATCAGCTCAATCGGACAAGAAACAAAGCTGGAATAGCGATTTGAATATGGTTTCTAGGGCTTGTGCTAAAATATGCACTTCCTCACATTTTCTCTATGTGGCTTCTCTCAATCTCTTATAATTCTCTTCCAATAAGACCGAAAAGAAAGACTCACATATGAACCTTGATATTGGGCTTATGGGCAAAAGTGGGCTTGTCAAACCTTTGACTTTTATTTAGCCATAAAGGAAGGGAAAAAGACCCAAAACCCAACACAACATACGTCCGCAGTCAAAGAACAAAATATTTGTAGTCTAAGAATATAAAAAAAAGAACCTTCTAGTTTTCACTGATTACTACAATCGATTAAAAAATTATAAAATGATATACCACTAGATAAATACAAATGTTAGAGAAGAAGATAGCACACAAAACAAAAATAATTTTCATATCTAAAATAACATGAAGACTGGAGAAGTACAAAAAGGAGACATGTCCTTGATCAATAGTCCCAAAATCGTAATGTGTTCCTTCAAGCTTCATTTATGCAAGAACAACTATAATAAGAATGTTTATTCCAGAAAAAAGATCAAACTCAACAGATATATAACCAAATAAGAATTGGAGAGCTAATACCATTGGCCTCAAGGCACCACCTCGTTAAAAATGAAGCCTCTCAATGGTACCGGCTCTCCAATTTTTATTTGGTTATATATCTGTTGAATTTAATCTTTTTTCTGAAACCAAACAATCTTATTACAGTTGTTCTTGTAGAAAAGAAGCCTAAAGGAACACATCGGAATTTTCGGACTATTGATCGAGGTCAAGTCTAATTTTTGTACTTCTCCAATGCCTATGTTGTTTTTGACATGAAAATCATTCTTATTTTGTGTACTATGTTCTTTTCTAACATTTTTATTTATTTAGTAATGCCTTCGTTGTTTTTTTCTAGTACCTCAATAATCTATTGAGTTCTAATTGTCCTTTTGTAATCATTTGTAAACTCTAACTCTCTCTATATAGTGTATGTTGTTAATTTTAGTTTGTATAGTGTATGATGATCTTAATTCATTTACTTTTTCCAGTTTGCCAACCAAAAATATGAAGTCTCTATTCACAAACCAAACTAAATCAACGAGACAGAAGCAGCCTTACATAAATACACTACATGAAAAAAGTACAATCGAAACTTAAAAGATTATAGAGGCACTACAACAAATAAATCAAACAATTACTAGATAAATACAAATGTTAGAAAAGAAGATAACTCACAGAACAAGAATGATTTTATGTCCAAAAGAACATGAACACTGGACATGTACAAAAATGAGACTTGTCCTTGATCAATAGTCAGGAAATTGCAATGTGTTCCTTCAATATTCTTTTATGCAAGAAGATCTGTGATAAGAATGTTTACTTTCACAAAAAAGATCAAACTCAACAGATATTTAACCAAATAAAAATTGGAGAGCTGTACCATTGGCCTCAGGGTACCAACTCATAAAAAATGAAGTCTCTCAATTATATCGGCTCTCCAATTTTTACTTGGTTATATATCTTTTGAGTTTGATCTTTTTCCTGAAACTAAACATTCTAACTACAGTTGTTCCTGCAGAAAAGAAGCCTGAAGGAACATATCGGGATTTCCTTTTTAATGATCAAGGACAAGTCTCATTTTTTACTTCTCTAGTGTTCATGCTCTTTTCGACATGAAAATCATACTTGTTTTGTGTGCAATTTTCTTCTCTAACATTTGTATTTATCTAGTAATGCTTTTGTTCATTTTTTCTAGTGCCTCATAATTTTCTAAGACCGATTGTCCTTTTGCGTATGGTGTATTTCTGCAAGCCTACTTCTGTCTCCTTGATTTAGTTTTCTTTGTGAATGGGGACTTCATAATTTTGGGTTGTAAATTGGAACGAGGAGCTGAATTATGAGCATCATACTCTATACAAATTAAAAATTAATAACATAATCTATATATAGAGAGTAAGAGTTTATAAATAATTACAAGATGATAATTGAAATTAAATAAAAAGAAGATGAATAAAAAAGGACTGCTTAGGTTTTTGGTTCTTTTGATTTTAAAATAGATAAGAATGAAGATTTTATCTCGGTCTTTGGTTTGAATGATATGGAGGATCAACATTTGATCTTGTAATTCATTTGGATTAAAAAATTGCTGAGATTAAAGGATCCTACTTTTGAGAATTAAATTGAATCATATAGGCTATAACTAAAAAGTGTTGAAAGTCTATAATTGGAATAAACAAATGGTCGCGATTGACATGAAACTAAATATGAAAGGAGGGAGTTGAAATAGAATTAGATTTGAAGATTACTATTAATTAAAATAAATTGAATAAAGGCGGTTTATTTTGTTTTTTGTTTTAAAAGTCGTAAAAGTTACTATTCGGTTACTATTCATGAATAGTAAATGTCCTAATCATGAATAGTAAAGGTCAAGTAACTGTGTAAATAGTAAGAGTCAAGTTACTGTGTAAATAGTAAAGGTCGTTTGTAACGTCTATATAAGAGGCATTTGCCTTCAATAATAAGCAATCCTTTCCTCAATACTTCATCCTTTTCTCAACTTTCTTCTCTCATTTATAATATAAACGCTTCCACCCCACATTGGTATCAGAGCTAGTTAATAAAATAATTATGGAAAACAAATCAACTATGAAGGATGATTTACAAGAACAGGTATACCATTTTATATTCATGAGTAGCTAAATTAATTTATTCCTAAAAATCTCTTGTTAATTATAATTATTTATCATGTTTAAATAATGTTCTAATAACCATCTTTAGAAAGTTTGCTACAGAAATATTCTTGAATAAGTATGCCCAGACTATGCCATCCTATGGTTGAAACCGGTAGGCAGAGAAGGCCGTTTAAGGGGAGTAAACAAAGTTGAAGGCGCTGTTAGGGTAACTAAACAAAGAAGAAAGCTGTAGTAGTGACCAGACGAGATGATTATTAAATCATTATTTTTGCATAATAAGCAAGTATAATTTATTAAGAGGTTGGAAGGAATAAAATTTTAGTGAAAAATGAAAATAATAAAAATGGATACATACCTATTAAATGATGATGTTGATTATAAGATATTACTACTCTATATGTTAAAAGATCTTAATACTGATATAAAAAGAGAAATTTATAATAAATTATTAACATATGAAATAATAGAAATAACAACCCAAGGTTGGACTGAGTTAACTATACAAAGTATAGAAGATGAACTTTACTATGACATATATGATTTATATGATGATATAGATATATTCAGAGATCAATAATGAACAAAGAGGAATATGCAGTAGACGAAAAAACATATGAAATTCAAGATGGAATGATAATAAAAATAGTATTTTCAAATTTAGGAAGAAGATATAAGAAAATAGGAAATAACTTATATTTAATGCTAGAAAAAGAAACAGCAAAATTAGAAGATAGTTTAACAGCTATGGTAAGAATAACAAAAGAAAATGAAGAAATAGACAAAGCAAGAGAAATTGAAAAAATAAAAACACAAGCAAAGCAAGAAGTACAACATTTAGAAGAAATAAAAAATACAAGAATAAGTGAATTAGAAAAAGAATTAGCCAGATTAAAATTATTATATGAAAATAAACAAAAACAAAAAGAAAAAGAAAAAGAAAAAGAAAAAAATAAAGAGCTTGAATTAACAAATGAAATAAAAGAAATGGAACAAAAACTAAATGAAGATCTAAAAGATCAAAATGAAGATATTGAAGTAAATGAAATAGATGAAAATGAAAATGACCAACAATCAGAAATAAGCGATATAAGTGAAACATATACAGAAATTTTAGAACAAATAAATAAACCGAAAAAATTAGAAATAAATGTAGGAGATATGGATAAGCCTAGTACGTCAAGAGTTAAAACCCCAGATAATAGTCCCAGAAATAGTCCTAGAGTTAGTCCTAGGAGGACACCACCAACTTATTATACAGAAAATTATCAACAATCAGATAAAAATAATACAATATGGAATAATAGATTAAATAAAAATTGGACACCTAAACCAGTAAATGAACAATATAATTTCTTAGATTTAGACTGTGTCACAGATACAAATAAAGCAATATTATTATGGATAGGAAATATGTCTAAACAGTTAATAGATAATAAAATAGAAACAGCAAAAACACCAAGGTATATAGAAAGAACATTTGTAGGAACAACAAGATTATGGATAGAAAATCTACCCTCAGAAAGTTTAGAAGTACTAAGGAATGATAAAAAAATGGATGGATCTGCATCAGCAACAAATATAGATATACTAGATAAATATGAATCAGCAATAAGAAATGAATTTGGAGGTATGACTACAGATATAAGAGAACAAAATAGAGAAAAAATAATAAATAGACAACTTATGACAAAATTAGCTATATGTAAAATGTGTTACTTAGAAGAATATACTTGTGCATTTAAAGAATATTATTACAAAGCTAAATACAATTTAGAAGAAGCAAAAGAAATAAGAAAACAATATTATACAAAATTACCAGAACCATTTAGTACAAACATAATAAAAGATTGGAATAATGAAGGAATGGTAGATACTTTAGGATCTAGAATAAAATTTTTAAATCAATGGTTCATACAATTATGCGAAAACCAAAAAGAAAAATTAAAAATGGAAAAAGTATTAAATAAAAATTTATCATGTTGTAAAAATAAAATGGCACCACAATTTGGATGTACGAATAAAAAACAAAAATCTAAAAGATATAAAAATTATAGAAAAAATAAAACTAAATATAAATATAAACAACCAAGACGAAGATATTATGTAAAAAACTATAAAATAAAAAGACCATACAGACCAAAAAGAAAGATATCCCAATGTACTTGTTATAATTGTGAAAAAATAGGACACATAGCTAAAAACTGTAATTTACCTAAGAATCCAAAAAGAAAACAGATAGCAGAATTAATCATAGATGATGAAAAATATATGCAAATAAAATACATAGATTATGAATTAAGTGAAAATGATAGTATATATGAAGTATCAGATATAGAAACTGAAAATGAAGAAGAAAATATTAATTTAGATAATAACGAAACAGATGAAGAAATATAATGTCTGAAAATGAAATAAAAATAATATCTAAAGAAGAACACCAAGATGAAGAAACATCAGAGCAAAAAATCATATTTGATAATACGATATTTGAACAAATAAAAGGAAAAGAATTAGATTTAAGTGTTGAAAAAGTACTTGAAATACCTATTTTAAGAAATTGGTTTAAAAGACAAAAAGAAGAATACTATGTAGTTAGTCAAAAAGAACATATCATAAATTGTAAATATACAAGAGGAAAAGCATACATACTTATAATAAATAAAAGAATGATAAACAAAGAAATACAAGATATAAAAGCTAAAACACCAATAAAATATGTACATTTAGGAGGAACAGAAATATTAATAAAAGCTTGTTTTAGAGAAGGAATAGATACACCTATAGAAATATATTTAGCAGATGATAGAATTGTACACCCTATAGAAAAAAGCGTAATTAGTGCAGTAAAAGGAAACCTAATATATCAAAAATTTAAATTTACAATAAGTGCTAATTATACAGTATCATTAACAGATAAAAATATAGATAGATCATTAGTTTTATATTGGAAAATATCTGGAATAGAACTAGCACCAGGAAG
>CM064973.1:45600-69694 GCA_032847665.1 Solanum chilense | reverse complement strand
ACAAAATGATTAATGAAAATATTTATACTTGCAAAAATTATAGTAGAAGGATATCACAACAGATATTATACCCCTATGATAGATACAGGAGCAGAAGCGAATATATGTAAATATAATTGCTTACCAGAAGATAAATGGGAAAAATTAAAAACACCTATGGTAGTAACAGGATTTAATAATGAAGGAAGTATGATTAAATATAAAGCAAAAAATATAAAAATACAAATATGGGATAAGATACTAACAATAGAAGAAATGTATAATTTTGAATTTACCACAAAAGATATGTTATTAGGAATGCCATTTCTAGATAGATTTTATCCACACATAATAACAAAAACACATTGGTGGTTTACCACACCATGCGGAAATAAAATAGGAGCAAAAAGAGTAAATAATAAACAAAGAAAACCTATGGAATGGATAAAAGGAAGTGAAAAAATAAACCAACAAATGGAAAATATAAATAATAAACAAATAACACAATTAGAAATTATTGTATTTGCAATAGATAAAGTTAAATTAATCAATGAACAACTAGAACAATTATATAGTGAAGATCCATTGCAAGGATGGGAAAAACATAAGACAAAAGTAAAAATTGAATTAATAGATGAAAATAGTATAATAACACAGAAACCATTAAAATATAACTTTGATGATTTAAAAGAATTTAAAATACATATAGATGAATTGTTAGAAAATAATTACATACAAAAGAGTAATAGTAAACATACAAGTCCGGCATTTATAGTTATAAAACATAGTGAACAAAAAAGAGGAAAAAGTAGAATGGTCATAGATTACCGTAATCTAAATGCTAAAACTAAAACGTATAATTATCCAATACCAAACAAAATACTAAAAATAAGACAAATACAAGGATATAATTATTTCAGTAAATTTGACTGTAAATCAGGATTTTACCACCTAAAACTAGAAGAAGAATCTAAACAATTAACAGCATTCACAGTACCACAAGGTTTCTATGAATGGAATGTTTTACCCTTTGGATATAAAAACGCACCAGGTAGATTCCAACATTTTATGGATAACTGTTTTAACCAGCTAGAAAATTGTATTGTATACATAGATGATATATTGTTATATTCTAGAACACAAGATGAACATATAAGATTATTAGAAAAATTTATACACATAGTTAAAAACTCAGGTATAAGTTTAAGTAAAAGGAAAGCAGAAATTATGAAATCACAGATAGAATTTCTAGGAATACAAATAGATAGAAATGGGATAAAAATGCAAACTCATATAGTACAAAAAATAATTACTATTGATGAAAATATAGATACAAAAAAGAAATTACAATCTTTTCTAGGATTAGTAAATCAAGTAAGAGAATATATACCAAAATTAGCAGAACATCTAAAACCACTACATAAAAAACTTAAAAAAGATGTAGAATATCATTTTGATAATAAAGATAAAGAACATATAAGAAATATTAAGAATTTATGTAAAAAATTACCAAAACTATACTTTCCTGATGAAAATAAAACATTTACATATATTGTTGAAACAGATTCGAGTGATCATAGTTATGGAGGAGTATTAAAATACAAATATGAAAAAGAAAAAATAGAACACCATTGTAGATATTATTCAGGATCTTATACAGAAGCACAAATAAAATGGGAAATAAATAGAAAAGAATTATTCGCATTATATAAATGTTTATTGGCATTCGAACCATATATTGTTTACAATAAATTTACTGTAAGAACAGATAATACACAAGTAAAATGGTGGATAACAAAAAAATTAGATGATTCAGTTACAACAAAAGAAATAAGGAGATTAGTATTAAACATATTAAATTTTACATTTACAATTGAGGTAATAAAAACTGACAAAAATATGATTGCAGACTATTTATCAAGACAGAGTTACACAGCCAGGACAAGATAACCTTATGGAAAATATACTCAAGACCCTAACTACACTTTGTATAAAGGTGGACAGTATGGACTTGAGAATTCAAAAGCTAGAAGAAAAGGTAGAATCTACAAGTCAGCAGCATGACTATAAATATGCGGAGCTACGTCAATCGGAAGACGCTAAAATTCCAGAGCTAGAAGGAGACGATGGGAAACTCCAAAAAACCCATAACAAAGTTTGTTTAAATACAGCTACAGCCAGCACATCTACAGCAGGACAACCTACAAAAAAAGAGGAGACTAAGGTAAAATATACAAATACAAACTTGAATAAGTTATTCTCAAAACCATATACTCCTCAAAATACCCAAAAAGATACATTTGTACCACCTCAGACAAATACCTATAAAGCCAGCCTAGACTCTCAAAAACAAACATACAACTACATCACAAGAACATACATAGAAAATATATACAAAATACAGACTTTCCTAAACCAAAACCCCAGAGCTAAAGAAACAAAAAACCCCACTGAAGATTATATAACCCAGCACCTACAAGGATATAACAAATTAATTGCACAACCCGGAACAAATCCAAATCTAGTGGCAACTTGCTACAATTATGGACTACTAAATACCGTATATACGATAACAGGAGACGAGATATCGAAGATACCAGAACTATATAAGGCTTTCTTACAGTACAAAAGAATAACTAGAGGAACCTTATTTTTTATAAAATTCTACTCAGCTACAGCAGAAATATTATATGAAGAAGTCAAACCACCAATACAAGTTATCAAAATTGGACTTACTAGAGAAATGATAATCCCTGAAAAAATAGATATTCAAGAAGAAATACAGAAAGTGGATATTCCAGAGTTCTACGCAAATAAAAGAATTATTGGAATAGCTACTATATTGAATGAGATGACAAATAATTATATAAACGAAAATGCTATTTGGACATATTATAATAGAGACCAGACAATTATCTACTCAAACTGCAGAGATATCAGAACAGCAGATATGGAAGACTTAAGACAATGGATATTGAGCCTACTGAAGCCAGAACAAACACCCACAACAAGAGCTATACGGAAGAATTTTATTTCTGCAAAATTAATGACAAGATATTGCAAACTAATAGCACAAAAATATCCAGACCATCTATGTTCAAAATGTAATGGCGAAGATAACTATGTTCCAGAAGTACAACTGGAATAAACAAGGAAGAAGAAGAAGAAGATAAGATAGACATAAAAATATGTAAATTAGTCTTTGTCGGCCACATGTAAAAAGTAAAGGCCACTAAATAAAGTAGAAATAGTATGTCGGCCATTTGGCCAAAGTTTATTTTGTTTTTTGTAAAAAAGTCGTAAAGTAAATAGTGTCTATTTTGTATTTTGTAGAAAAAGTCGTGATAGTTACTATTCGGTTACTATTCATGAATAGTAAATGTCGTAATCATGAATAGTAAAGGTCAAGTAACTGTGTAAATAGTAAGAGTCAAGTTACTGTGTAAATAGTAAGAGTCAAGTTACTGTGTAAATAGTAAGGATCATTTGTACACCTATATAAAGAAGCATTTGCTTCAGAGTCGTCTAAAAGAAAAATCCGGATGAAGCTATTTATTTTATTGTTGTATATTTGTTTATTATGTTTTCTTGTACTAATTGTAAAACCCTCTAACTCTATATATATGAAATCAAATTAGGGGATCCGCTAAAGAGAGGGGGAATTATATATGCTAATTTGCAAACTTATTTGTGTTAGAAAACATGTCTATAGGATTGTAATTTGCTTGATTAAACAGCTTATCCCTAACTGAAAAGGAATTAAATAATTAAAATAAATCATCTTTGTTTAATCACTTGGTTAATCTTGTCTAACTAATGGTTTTGAGTTAATTTTATTAGAATTTGCATTTTAATGATTTGGTTGTGACTATAGATCTCTTCTTAATTTGTTAGAATATTAAATAATTGGTGTGCAGCTTATTCTACAAAGTTATTCTATTAAATAAATATTATGTCTATAGAATTTATGTAAATAATTTTTGAACACCTAGAAATCATGCTCTTAAGTGTTTTTAATAACTTTTGCATGTTTAAATATGAGATAAATTTATAAATGTTTTCTGATCATTGTAAATAACTATAAATCTCCGCATTTATTATTTCTGCATGTGTTTATCCTAAAATGTGCAAAATAATTAATATTTTTGCATCATAGTTAACCCCTTTCTCATATAAAATTTTCTATTAATTAAATCTTTGCATCTAATAAATCGGCTACCTCATAAACAAATTTCTGCATCTAATAAAATGACTGTCTAAGAAATATTTCTGCACTAATAAAATCTGATTTCTAATTGTTGCACTATAATTATTTTTTTCTTAAAAATATATTTTCAGCATCAATAAATAATATATAAATCTTTCACTGTTCTAAAAAAGAAATTTTTGCATTAATAATAAATTTTTCACTTGTCTAAAGCAATTTGTTGCATTAATAATTAATTTATAGGTGTTCATAAAAAAATAATTTCCTACCTTAAATTAATAAAAGTCGTTCTAAATAATTTTTTTGCATTAATATTAAATTTGCTTGTTTTCAAAAATATATCGGCATGTGTGATCACTTCTTTGCTACTTAGAATCAAAAGATAAAAATCTTTTATTAATTTTTGTCCACTTTAAATTAGTTGAACACAAAAAATCTGCTTCCATGTCATTATATTTGCCCTCTCGTAATTAACTTTTGTTATTATAACTTTGTATATTTGTATATTCACACACTTAGAATGAAAACGTATCCTGATTATGTGTTATTTGCAAGCATGTTCATTAAAATTTAGAGGCCCAATTGGAACCTATAGTGCTAAAATGACCGTCTTGTTTGTTTGACTTGGTGTCTAGGAGGGTCTATATTTTGTTTTGTCTATGCCCACCCTATTAAGAGTCTAATCCTCTTGGACATTAAATTGGGATGATTAGGCACCTTTTATATATGAAATGCATGCGGTGGTGGGGTAGGGGTAGTCGGCCCTATGAAGATGATGAGATCCACTCGGGCTTGAAAGACAAACCTTTGTTTTTTCTTTCCCTACACGGCAGCCTATCAGAAAATATAAAAAAAGTCGAGTGCTGATCCAAACCTTCCCTTTTATCCCTTTATTTGCTTGTTTTACTTATGTTTATTTGGGGAAGCTTAAAACTAAAAATATAATTTTTTTTGCTTATTCATTTGTCTCTTCTATATCCTCTTGCTTCTCTCTTTATTAATTGCTTAGTATACATATTTTATTTACTTAGACTCGCATGCTTAAATATTAATTAAAATAATAATATGAGCTAATTACTAGGTAAATTCTTGTCACCTAGACTTCACATGTTTAATTAATTAATTAATTATTCGAATAGGTCCTAAAATACCCTTTAACTATGCGAAATGGTACAAAATTACCCTTTGTCTATTTTCGAGCCTAAAATGCCCCTGACATCAACCTTTTGGCTCTATTTTATCCTTATCTTCAACATTCGAAATAATAATCTCAATTAGAAAATTCATTTATGATGTGCCGTTATCCTATTGGCTACTCTAATAATTAATCAAACTAATTGATAAAACGAAATACCCACCCATTACCCATGACAGATGTTTGAACCAAGCGATCGAGAAATTAAATTAGGAGACATTAACCACAAAACCATAGTTTTAACTTCATACGAGACAATAGGAAAGACCATGGTTGTTGACACCACTTTAGAGCAAGCCATGTCTGAGGACCTGCACTTGTTTTATAGCAACAAACGGAACTTGGCATGCAATGCCCATGGAGAATTGTTGATTATTGGTTTCTGGTTTTATGCTCCAAGGAACTGAAGTATTGATATAATTTACAGCAAAATATTGTCAAACTTGTAATACAACATTTTGAGGTTTAGACAAATTCTGCAAAAAGATTGTTCATTACGTAACACCATAACACCCAAATAACACTTGTGCAAAAAGTTTCATTAGCATCAAACTGGAAATTTCAAATATGCAACTCTGCAAATCTCTTTCATTCGAAAAAAAATAAATCAAGTCACTAAACTATCCTAACCAACTAATATTACTAATGTAACACAAGTCATACTACGTTATATTGGCAGCTACAAACCCAACAATAACAACCCATGAAACTATAAGCAAGCTTATCAAGTGATACACTCTCAACTCCAACTTCGAAATTTTATCATCCAAGTGGTCCACTTTCTTCAAATTTGTACTTTTATGACCATCCTTCAACTCCAAATCGGAACTTTTAGTAGTAGCAACTTCATATTGTTTGACTCGAAAGTTTGAGTTCTTGTGAGCTTCGTTGAGGATGAAGAGAGGACTTTTAAGGTTTGGGTAACTATGAATTCTGATGAGCTAAGTTTTTTCTTGGGTTAAAAAAATTGGTTTAGAATAGTTGAGTTAAAACGTTTGGGTTATGGGTCATGGGTGGGGCTTTTTGATAGGTATTTAGTTTTTATTAATTAGTTTAATTAGTCATTAGAGTAGCCAATAGGACTGCGACACGTCATAAAAGAATTTTCTAATTGAGATTATTATTTTGTCCATTAAAGAAAAGAGTAAAATAGAGCCAAAAGGTTGACGTCAAGGGAATGTTAGGCTCAAAAAATAGATGAAGGGTAATTTTGTATCATTTCACATAGTTCAAGGGTATTTAAGGAACTTTTCTGATTAATTAAAGTAGCTTTAATTGTTCAATATTTTTATCACCTAGTCATACATGCTTCATTAATTAATAATAAATTAATCTTTATTGTTTAATGTTATCACCTAGCTAGCATGCTAAATCTAAATAAAGAATGAAGTGACCTTATTTTTTACTTGTAACCCCCACATAAATTGCATGAGATACGGCCTGGACCCACATTTGTGGACCTCAAGGGATGTCTAAACCCTTCCCCTCGAGGTAATTTTGAACCCTTACCCTAATCTCTGATTCTTTGACCTTTGCTTCACTTAGTTAGGTTAGATAGTTTCCATAACTCCGTTAATTTGTTAGGTGGGGACTCTTCGAAACAAAAATCCCAAATAAATTGTTAGGTCACGATAAAACCCATTTTTGATGAAAAATGGGGCGCGACAGAATGGCGACTCTGATGGGGATATTAGGTTCTTACTATTGTGTGTTTCATTCTTATTTATGTGGGGGTTACTTTATTTGAGTTATTCCATTATTTGTTAGATGATTACCATGTTTATTTTATTTTGTTTCCTTATTTATCGTCTTCTTTCCATGTTCTACCCCTTCCCTCTTCCTTATTTATTTATTATCATGTTTCACCTTTTTCCTTTCTCATATTTGTTTACTTACATGTTTAATCTCATATCCTCTTTCCTTATTTGCATGATTTTAATTGTCTATATGTTTAATTTTCTTTACTTATTTATGCTTATTTATTTGTTGCTTTGTAAACTGCCTATTTGTTACCGCTTTCCAACCTAAATGCTAAATGTTACTGCTTTGGTAACTGTCATTCCATTCATACTTCCCCCAATTAGGATCCTCTTCCTTTTTTTTATTTCTTTCTCGTGATGTTGTGTCTTTGCACCTCTCACAACTACTCCAATTCTATTTAAACACCCATTAAAGAGAGTCGGTATATGTCTGGACATAACGGATAGTTTCACTACCGTGAAACTACGAGACTCTCGCATAGAATCCATTTCAAGTCTGTGTCAAGTCAACTCTTAGAAGTCCTAGTTATGTTATACATGTTAGTAAGCCCGAGGTGGTTTGACCCTTTGTGTCAATCTACATATTTAGTAGCCACCCTACTGTCAAAAGGTCCCCAACACCCTTCGAAAAAATTGCATATTTATATATCAACGTGATCATAATAATTGAATGAAGCCAACTTTGCTAAAATGGAGTTTAGAAGTTGTTTAATATTTTATTTGCAGATTCATGGATGAGTAAGAATTCCCAAACCCTCAAATATTCACCGAGGTGAATCAGAGACTTAATAGCTGCGGATGGATATAAAGAGAGATCGGGAAAGGGAGATCCATCAATTGTTGGGTGGCCTCATATTTCTTATCTCTGTCACACCAAACCCTCATTCAACTAGGGCGATACTAGAATTTTTGGACCACGTGAGGATGGTTTTCAAATTTACAAATTTTAACTTGACACCAACAATTGAAGAAATTAGCAGTTTCATCGATCTACCATACCTTGAGTGTGAAATGATGGTACCTTATAAGACATCATCACGGGGATTTCTTAAAATATGGGGATGAAATATAATCCAATCTGGACTTCTTTAGACCTTTGATGAACACATTTAGACTTTTAATACTCGTGATTCGACTGAGATGATAGCCACTACACTTATAGCTATGAATTTGAGTGCTCCATTGAGGAATGGAAAAAATATCGTCTGGATGCCTTTGTCATCGCCTTATTAGGATCCTTGGGTTTTCCTAAAACAAGAGGAAGAATCGACACATGTCTAAGGTACGTGGTTCGAGACCTATCTCAAAGAAGGGGCAAGCCTAGGAAAACCATAGTGCCCATGATCCTGGCAGAGATTATGAGGAGTTTGTAAGCATGCGTCGATGGTAGAATGTTTATCGAGGGATGCAACCTTCTACTTCAACTATGGTCTATCGATCACCAAGCAACTCGACGTGGCAGACACCTTTATTGGTCAAGGAAATAATATTGATAACCATCCAAGAAAATTGGCACGTTTCGCTGCATCTGTAGGATTTGTGGACTGGCAGATATTTTTGACAGAGCTTGAGAGCTGCTGAATCCAATGGAAGCTCCATTGATGGTCCACTCCTAGTTCCATATTAAGAGGGGACGACCGATACTTCATTGAGCCTATTGGCTTAAAAGGTGTTCAACCACATGTGTCGCTTCGAGTACTTCACCAATTTGGGCAAACTCAAGTCATACCACTCCATTTTGACATGGACAAGTTTAAGTATGAGTTTGGACTAAATAAACCACAAGTCCACAACATACTTCGACGATGGGAGCATGTATTGACCATTCCTATGGGTGCACCGATAGGCTTTATGCAGACATGAATACCACATATGGATCTTGATAGAGTCTGAAGTCCCAACATCAAGTGGAGAAGTATACCATGAGCTTGCTGATGAAAGGAAAAACATATGGGCGCAGAGTATGTTGAACATGAGACAAGAATCTCTCCTTAAACAAGAGGTCAATTGGCGCCAAGCTCATGGAATCGATACCTCCAAGATTTCAGAATTTAAGATGATTTTCCATGTTATCCCTTTCCCCTTAGTTTATTTAATGTTTTTGACTTTCAATTATGATGTAAGATTCGAATTTTATAATAAATGAAAGTTATTTTGTTTCTTCTAATCTAAACTCCAATTGGCAAATAAGGCTTGAAAAATTATTGTGCATCACGTATGTGTCGCTTAGGCCTACCTTTGGCTCAACGAGGCTCCTTTGCATTTAGAGCATTAATCTTAAAACAAAGTGCTTGGTATAACAACTTATAAATTACTCTAACTTCGGTTTTGGTTTGTTTTTATATTTGTTTTACCCTTCCCTAATGTTTGATCTATAGGCCTTGATTTACCACATGCGATCAACGGGCTTTCTTCCTTGTCTCCCAACTGAATGGCAAAGGAAAGAGGAAAGTGACTAATGACAAGGTTATATGCAAGACTGTTAAAAAAAAGTGTCTTTCGGATGTCTTGGTATCAAGACTTGAGAAGAAAATAAAGAAGTTAGAAGAAGAAGTGTTGGATATGCGCGAGTAGGCCAAGTTGTTACTCTCCGCCAATCCTACATTGGAGACAAACATGGATATGTCACCTTTTTCAAGTCAACCCACTCTCCAAAATAATCCTCCTCCAAGTTACCCCACTCTTAAAAATCAACCAAGCTCCATTCCAATATCTCCAAAAAACATCTATTTTCCAAATTGTCAATATCCTCTCCATCATAATGCTCCTAGATCTCAACATCTTACTCCACACCCGCATCATCTTACTATGCAAGCTCCTCGATACGAAACACCTCTGCACCAAGTTCCTTGGTATCATGCGCCTCTCATACCATTTCCAATCCTTCCATATCAAATATCTCCGTACCAAAGGCCTCCTCCGCCATATCAACCACCAACATATCTTGTCCACAATGCCAAAATTGTCACTCAACTGCATATTCGCAAAAACCTCTTTAAGGTTGAGGAGAGACTTGGTAAAACTTACACTACTCTGACTGAGCCTATAGGCCAACTTTATGAAAAGTTGAGGATTGCTGGTCACATATCTCCTATCAATGATATAAGGATGAATACGCTTGCATCGTGGATTGAACTCTCTAAAGTTTGTGCTTATCATTCAGGAATGGAAGGACGTACCATAGAAAAATGTCGTGATTTGAAAGACAAGATTCAACAATTGATTGATGCTAAAGTCATACGCTTGGAGGACTTTGCAATTAAGAAATTCAAATGTGAACGTACCAAAGTTTACTTGAACCAGTCTCCAAATAAGGCTTGCGCTATTTAAGTTCATGTTTTCCACATTCAGACACCCATGATAACATATGGGCAAATAAAGTTAGTCAAAATCTACCATTCAATTGCTTCTCAAGAATGTTCTCTTTATGTATCGCTTATGCTCTTTGTAATTTGGAACTACGTCAGACCTGATTCCTCATTAAAAGGGGATACGTTGGCGCTCCTACGGGGGTTCGGTCTTATCATAATAAAACTTTTTATTTTCCCCTCTATTGTTTAACAGGGGCAGAATTTTTGAGAGAGTTTCAAAATTTCCATCAAAGAGCATTCTTCTTGCAAATCTTGGGGCAGTAACTCAAAAATTCCATCAAAATCATTTACAAATCAAATAATGGGCAGAATTTTTGAGAAGGGCTCAAAAAAACTTTCAAAAGCGTATTGTCTCGCAAATCAAGACTAGGGCAGAATATTTTAGAGGTGTCACAAAATTCATAGTCAAGCTACAATCTACTACATTATATAATAGTAGAAGTTCTACCCTGGGGCAGAAAATTTTGAGAGGACCTTAAATTATTCAACAACAATTCGAGGGACCTCCTAAAACACTTCAAAGGAGCATACTGTGTCGAATTATGTATACAGATCAACCTCCCCCTTAAACTAACTATTTTTCTTTGAATTCAGAAAATGCATGTACATATACAAAGGAAACGTTAACATCACGTAAAGGATCAACATACCACTTTTTGATCCCGACAAATGACACTCGACCCTTCCAACAACGCGAACGTCCAAGATACATCATGCCATCAATCAACTATTATGCCCAAGGATTACGTCTGCCCAAATATTGCATATGCCCAAATTGCATAATGCCCTCAATCAACTTATGCCAAAGATTATATCTTCCCGAAAATTGCATTTGCCCGATATTGCATTGCATATGTACGAATTGCATTGTGCCCAAGTAATGCCTCGTATCAAAGATTGCATTGTGCCCAAATATTGTATGTGCCCGAAGACTTTATTGTGCTCGAGGATTGCATGTACCCGATATTGTATTGCATATGTCTGAGATGCATTGTGCCTGAGGATTGCATCGTATCAAAGATTGCATTGTGCCTGAACTGCATTGACCCTAAAATTACATTTTCCCCGAGGATTGCAGTATGTCAAAGATTGCATGTGAACGAGAACTACATTATTGCATCATGCTCGATATTGCATCATGCCCGAGACTACATCTCGCTCTAAAATAGCATCGTGCCCTAAAATTGCATTGTGCCCGAGATTGCATTGCACCCGCAGATTGCATGTGCTCGAGATTGCATGTGCCCGAAGACTGCATTTTGCCGTGAAATTGCATTGTGCCCGAAACTGGAAATGAAATGTGCCCGAAGATTACATTATCTCCTGCTCCCGAGATTGCATTGTGATCGAGAATTGAATGTGCCCGAATACAAACTTACAAAGCTATTACTAATTCAAGTCGCAATATGCTCCAATTACATCAAAACAAATACGCTTTCTTTACTCATAACTTATATTCCGAAGGCTCCATCCTCCAAAGGCATCATCTTTCATGGCCTTCGGACTTCATGTCATGGCCTAAGGATTTATATTATGCTTGTCATGTTCCTAAGGGTCATGGTCTAAAGGCATTATCTTCATGGCCTGCAGACATTATATCATGGCCTACGGATTTATTTTATAGTGTATCATGATTCCAAGGTGTCATAGTCTAAAGGCAGGTGTCATAGTCTAAAGACACCATTTTCATAGCCTGCAAATAACATGTTCATGACCTGAGGATATATTTTTGCATATCATAGCCATAGACATCATAGACTAAGACATAATTTCTCATAGTATTGTGGCAAACATCATTGTCGATATGGGAAATTGCATCATGTTTACCTTTATCGTTCATTTGATATATATGTCCTATTCATATTACAAGTTAGAGATTTGTAGATACTAATATTTCACAGGCGTAACCATCTACCTTTTGGCTATTGTTGTTAGCTTACATCTATCGCAACGAAGGTCTTATCAATTCTTCGCTACTCATATTGCTCTTTTTCATCCTAACCTTGCTGAAAGGTTTAAAACCTCGCTCTACCATGCTATTCTCGCTTCTCTTTCATGCTCTTCTCACTTCTCTATCTCTCTCTTCTCTCTACTCTAATCATATCCATTCAAGCCGATCTCGTACCCCTTCGAAAATCTTATCACTCTTTTAACTTTTAAGAGTTCCGTTTGCTCTTAAATATAGAACTACACACGTCCAGATTCTCGTATAACCAGAGATATGTAGGTGGCTTAATACCAAAGTCTCTATCATACCCTTTTTCAACTCTACGTTGTTCCAATTGATCCGACCGGCATCTCTCGTCGGTCGGACAAAATAGGCTACTAACTCAACGTTGGTTGCCCGAAAAATCATCCTTCATTCTCAAGCAACCAAGGGGCAGCTTTTGACACCAAATTTTGACTGACCTCTAACCGTTTTTAGGAATACTATCCTATTAAATACATTTTTTTAAAATTTATTTAAAGTTAAGCATTTTGGTCGATTCTTCTTGAAAAATACGTATATTAGTATGTTTACTTTATTTGTAAATATTACTAAAATAATTTAAAATAATTAATAAATTTTTGAAGTCTTAAAATTCAATTGATTTTCAATAATATAAAAACATTTTAATTAAATAGTAATTCCTAAATTTCCCTCAAAATCATTTAAAATCTTAACCTATTCTATTCTAATTTCTTTAAAATTCTAGCCACCCCAATTCAAATTTTATTTCAGTTATAACCATCCTCTTTCATTCTAATTATAGACAATGTATTGCAATTTTGTCAATTCCATATCAAACAAAATCTGATTTCAATATATCTCATCTTTTAATCTCATCCATCTATTTCAAGTAATCGAATTCTAGCCCCTTATCTCTTCTAAAATCGATGGTCCAGATTTAATCTACCTATTCTAGCCTAAAAGAACCTAATCCCTAAAAAAAATTCACTCTTCCTCCCTCTCCTTGGCAGCAGCCACCACCTTCACCTCTTCTCCCTATCGTCTTTCTCTCCTTCCCCTTTTCCCTCACCCCCGCTCTCTCCCTCTCCTCATTTTCTTCTTCTACTCTCCCCCCCTCTCGTCTCTTATCTTCCCCTTCTTCTTCTCCTTTCAAGCGAATTCCTCTTCTCGCCAGCAACACTAGCAGCTAGACATCACCGATGGAGGTTGCTCCGACCGGCAACTCCCTTCGCCTCGCTGCCCTCTCCTCCTCCGTTCCTCCCTCCTCTATAGCTTCATCCTTCTCTTTTCTCCCTCTCCTATCTCCCCTCCCTCCTCTTCCTTCTTTTTTTTTCTCTCTCTTTGAAGGTCCAATAGCATCCCACCAAACAGGAGCCACTGGCGACAACAGCTCCGGAAGAGACGAGCAGGAAAACCGACCAGCAAACAAGCGAACTCCAACAATGTTTTTGAACGTTTCAGGGAGGTTAAAGACGGATCTTTAACATGATCCATCCCTGTACACTTCTTTCAAATTATTACCTAATTTTTCTTGCACTGTTATTCTTTTTATTTTGCAAAGTTGGCTAAGCATATTTCGGTATCAAATTTAATTTTTATCTTATCTTATTCATACTCTACAAATTTTCTGATATTATGTGTTGCAAAAATATTATTAATTGTGACTTGGAATGTCAATATAAGTCTATGTTACTTGCTTCTCTCTACTCATTAGCGTGTTCTTGTTTTTTTATTTTATGATATTGATGTAGTTGGTTCTTGATTTAATGTGGATAGATAAATTTTTTTTCAAAAATGTCAAAAATAGCATTTAATGACATGCGACTTGCCTCCTATCAATTTAGTCGTCCCTGTATATAGGATCTGTTAATTTGTTATTTTTGTTTATATACGGTAAAACTAAAAATAAAATATGAGACACTGTATCCGAAAATTGATTTGAGCTGTGATATTGTCTTTCCTTAAATATGTCACATTATTTATGTGTATTGATTGTTACTTGACTCATATTCAGTAAAAAAATTTGTTTGGGTAGGGTAAATCTGATTTTGCTTTCCTCGTAATTAAGGAAATAATATTAATTGATCCCTTTTCCTTATTTGAAAATTGACTGATTTCTTACTAATTGTAAAATAATATTGTTTTGGCTTTTCTTTATTTCAGGAAAATATTTTACTCTTATTTGTTTATATTGGGTAAAAAAAATATTTTAAAAAAAAATCTGATTTAACTCTTATTTATATAAGGGAAAATATTATGTTTCTTTCTATTTGTTATTTCTTACCTTTTTATATTTTGTAATGGTATATTCTAAATTTTTCCGATTTGGCTCTCCTTTAGAATAAGTAAAATATTATATTACTTGATTCCTTTAAATATTTCTTTTTCTTATTTATTCACCCCTCTGTGCAATATAAAAAGGACCCCCTCCTCTCATTCTCAACACTAACTCAGTCATTCACATTCGACACAAGTTCTACTCATTCATTCACACTCTCACATTTTAAGAAGAACTCACAGTCTCTCATTGCTCATCCACTCTCATGTTTAGACTCATACTTGAACAATTAAACAGTTTGAAAAAGGTTGTCTATTCTTAGAAGAAAGGAAGACTCTCGCATGCTTTGAGAATTATTTTGCTGTGTTGCTGTCGTGGATTGAAAACATTACTAAAATTAATCATTGCCGATAAACTTTTCTGCATAATTGGTTAGCACACTTATTAGTTTAAATTTGATTTTTTGCATGATTATAAATATTTGTGTGAAGGAAAGTGAAACAACAGGGAAGCATCCAAGTTAGTTTCATCATGCTTTTACGTGTGATAATATAACTATGGTTATTCTTTATCTCTTTTGTGTGTTATTTACAAATATAGGATAGTTATTGGTTATTATGAACATTTGATGTTGCGATTATTTTTTTCATCGTATATGTGCTACATCCCTTCTAACAGGTTTGAATATAGAGTTCAACATGTTGAAGAGTCATCTAAAAGAAAAATTCGGATGAAGCTATTTATTTTATTGTTGTATATTTGTTTCATTATATTTTCTTGTATTAATTGTAAAACTCTCTCACTATATATATATATGAAATCAATTTGGGGGATCATCTAAAGAGAGGGGGAATTATATATGCCAATTTGCAAACTTATTTGTGTTAAAAAACATGTCTATAGCATTGTAATTTGCTTGATTAAACAGCTTATCCCTAAGTGAAAAGAATTAAATAAATAAATAAATCATCTTTGTTTAATCACTTGGTTAATCTTGTCTAACTAATGGTTTTGAGTAAATTTTATTCTAATTTGCATTTTGATGGTTTGGTTGTGATTATAGATCTCTTCTTAATTTGTTTGAATATTAAATAATTGGTGTGCGGGTTTTTGTACAAAGTTATTCAATAAAATAAATATTATGTCTATAGAATCTATGTCAGTAATTTTTTAACACCTAAAAATCGTGCTCTTAGGTGTATTTTATAAATTTTGCATGTTTAACAATGAGATAAATTTATAAATATTTCTGCTCACTTTAAATAATAATAAATCTTCGCATTTATTATTTTTGCATGTGTTTATCCTAAAATCTGCAAAATTATTAATATTCATGTATCATAGTTAACCCCTTTCTCATCTAAAATTTGCTATTAATTAAATTTTTGTATCTAATAAATCGGCTATCTCTTAAACAAATTTATGCATTAATAATAGAATATTTTACTGTTCTAAAAAATATATTCTGCGACTAATAAAATGATTGCTAAGAAATATTTCTGCATTAATAAAAATCTAATTTCTAATTGTTGCACTGTAATTATTTTTTGCTTAAAAATATGATTTCAACATCATTAATCAAAAAATAAATTTGTCACTGTTCTAAAAAATAATTTTCTGCATTAATAATAAATTTGTCACTTGTCTAAAATAATTTGCTACATTAATAATAAATTTATTGTTGTTCTTAAAAAAAGTAATTTGCTGGCTTAAATTAATAAAAGTCGTTGTTCTAAATAATCTTCCGCATTAATATTAAATTTTCTTGTTTTTTTACAAGCATGTGCGGTAACTTCTTTGTTACTTAGAATCAAAAGATAAAAACTTTGTTATTAATTTTCGCCCACGTTAAATTAGTTGAACAGTAAAATCTGCATCCATGTCATTATATTTTCCCTCGCGTAATTAATTTTTTTTTATATAAATTTGTAAATTTGTATATTCACAAACTAAGCATGAAAAATTATCATGATGATGTGTTGTTTGCAAGCATGTTCATTAAAATTTAGAGGCCAAATTGAAACCTATCGTACTAAAATGACTATCTTGTTTGTCTTGTTTGTTTGACTTGGTGTCTAGGAGGGTCTTATATTTTGTTTTGTCTAAACCCACCCTATTAAGAGTCCAATGCCTCTTGGACATTAAATTGGGACGATTAGGCACCTTTTAGGTACGAAATGCATGTCGTGGTGAGGTAGAGGTAGTTGTCCCTATGGAGATGATGACATCGACTCGGGCTTGAAAAACAAACCTTGATTTTTCTGTCCTTAAACGGCAGCCTATAAGAAAATAAATAAAAGTCGAGTGTTGATCCAAACCTTCCTTTTATTCCTTTATTTGCTTGTTTTAGTTATGTTTATTTGGGGTATCTTAAAACAAAAAATATAAAATTATTTGCTATGTTTATTTGGGGTATATTAAAACAAAAAATATAAAATTATTTGCTTATTCATTTGTCTCTTCTATTTCCTCTTGCTTCTCTCTTTATTAATTGTTTAGTGTACATAATTTATTTACTTTGACTCACATGCTTATATATTATTAAAATAATAATATGAGCTAATTACTAGGTAAATTCTTATCACGTAGCCTTCACATGATTAATTAATTAATTAATTAAAGTAGCTTTAATTGTTCAATATTCTTATCACCTAGTCTTACATGCTTCATTAATGAATAATAAATTAATATTTATTGTTTAATGTTATCACCTAGCTAGCATGTGTAAAATTAAATAAATAATGAAGTGACCTTATTTGTTACTAGTAATCCCCACATAAATTGCACGAGATACGGCTGAGACCCAAATTTTTGTGGACCTCGAGGGATGCCTAACACCTTCCCCTCAAGGTAATTTGAACCCTTACCCTGAATCTTTGGTTCCTTGACCTTAGCTAGACTTAGTTTAGTTAGATAGGTCCCTAACACGCCTTAATTCTTTAGGTGGTGACTCTTCAAAATCAAAATCCCAAAAGAGTTGTTAGGTCGCGATAAAACCCATTTTTGATGAAAAATGGGGCGCCATAAAAACAATAACGAACAAGTCCAAGTACTACTTGAACACTCTATTCATAAAATCCATGAAAGCTGCAGGAGCATTTGTTAGTCCGAATGACTTACCTACAAATTCATAATGACCATACTGAGTTCTGAAGGCTGCTTCGGAATCTCGCTACCCCTGACTCTAAGGTGATGATAACCCGATCTGAGGTCTATCCTTGAGAAGTGACTAGCACCCTGAAGTTGGTCAAACAAGTCATCATTCCTAAGGATGGGATACTTATTCTTGATTGTGACCTTGTTCAACTGTTTATACTCAATACACATTTTGAGAGAACCATATTTCTTCTTTACGAACAACACTGGTGCACCCCATGGTGAAATACTAGGTCTGATGAAGCCCTTATCTAGAAGGTCTTTTAACTGCTTTTTCAATTCCTTAAACTCTACTGAGGCATTCTTTAAGGACGACTAGAAATAGGCTAGGTATTTGGAAGGAGAGCAATTCCAAAGTTGATTTCCCATTCGGGAGGGACTCCAGAAAGATCTTCTAGAAATACTTTTGGAAACTCACAGACTATTAGAACTGACTTAAGAGTTGGGGTTTCCGAGATATAATCCTTAACCCGAACTAGATGATAGAGATAACACTTAGATATCATCTTTCTCGGCTTAAGGTACGAAATGAATCGACCCATAGGCGCTAAGCTACTACTCTTCAACTCTAAGATTGGTTCATTTGGAAACTGAAAACGAACAATCCTATTTATACAATCGACTGAGGCATAACATGAATGTAACCAATCCATGCCTACATCGAATTTTAGCATTTCTAACTCTACAAGATCTGTTGAGGTGACTTTCTGAGAGACTGTGACAGGGCATTTTCTATATGCTCATCCAGCTATAACTGGGTCAGGGACTAGAGTAGAGACTGAGAAAGGTTTGAGAGAGTTTCTGGACTAACAATGAATTTGAGTGCTATGTAAGGAGTTATAAAAGAAAGATTAGCCCGTGGATCTAACAATGCATAAACATCAAGGTCAAAGAATCATAACTTACAAGTGACTACATCAGGAGAACCTTCCTGATCCTAGCGAGCCTGAAGAGCATACAACCTGTTCTGGCACTGACCACCAGCTGTACCAGATGGGTTACCCTGCTGAGTCGGGTGACTTGTTGGTTTTGATGAAGTGGTAGACTTAACTCTACAATTACCACCTCTTGACCCTGTCTAGAAGGACAATCCCTTAACCTGTGACCAGACTGACCGCACCCAAAGCATCCTTCTTTTCCTGCGAGACACTCGCTCGAATTGTTCTTACCACAGTTATGGAAAGTAGGGTAAGTCTTGGTGCCTGAAACACTTCCCTGAGATCTAAAGCCTGGTGCTCTAACCTTCTGGTCATACCAATTCTTTAAGGATTGAACACTAGCTGACAAAGGGGCTGGAGCTGAAAACTTTTGTTGGCTCTGGGAGTGATTTCCACCATCCAATTTCTGCTAAGAATAGTCTTAGTTCCCAGTCCTAGCCTTCTTATTCTCTTTAGCATGTTCCCTAAGCTTATACCCCTCAACCTGCTGAGCATAAGTCATAACCCTAGCGATGTTCATATCTCCAAGTAACATAGCACTTCTACACTCATTTTTCACCAAATCCAACACTCCGTATAAGAACCTATTCATTTAAGCCCTGGAGTCAGCAACCATGTGAGGATCATACCTGGAGAGTTGGTAAAATTTGAGCCCATAATCTTGGATTGTCATGTTTTCCTGCCTTAAGTTCATGAATTCCTGAGCCTTTGCTTCTCTCAATTCATGAGCCTTTTGTTCTCTCAACTCCATTAGGAAAAATCTGTCCAGATAGGTCTCACTACAACAATCCCAAGTAATAGGAGTTTCATCTGTACCCCTATTTTCCTTCCAGTGAGTGTACCAGATATGAGCAACATCCTTCAACTGGTATGATGCCAACTCAACACGATCATTCCAACTGACTTGCATTACCTCAAATATCTTCTTGATCTCATTCAAGAAATTCTGAGGATCCTCATTAGTTTGTTATTCTAAGAACTCAGGCGGATTTATCCTAAAAAAGTCACGGACCCTTGCTTCTTCCGATCCACCATTTGCATTCAGTGGAGCATGAACCTGATTGCTCTGGTTGGTCATGCTTTAAGCCAACATTTGTATGTCATTCCTGAACTCATCATTGGACACTTCCTGATCTGGGACAGGAGGGGTTGCGTTTACATTCCTGGCATTCGCATTCTTGGCGTTAGCTCTACGAAGAGGCATGATCTGAAACGTAGAATGTCCAGTTAGAATGGAATTATATCATACCTTATGCACTATTAGAGTAACAAGAAAGTGAAGTTTTCCTAAAACACTTTGTAGTCTCCCTCTCATTAGATGTGGTGCACTTCACACCCATGAAAATGACTATATTTACTGCGGCTTTTCAGACAACCTAGGACACTTAAACCTAGTACTCTGATACCAAAGTATTTTCATCCACTGAGCCACCCCCGAGACGCGGACATAGAACCTAGGACCATAAGTGATCCCAACCTAAACCTGCTGGCATGATCATGAGCATTCTAAAGATAATAAACTGAATGTAGAAGCTAAAATATAATGTAAACTAAAAAGACGGGGAATACCCATATTCTATACCTTAGATATTTGAAATTGATGAGTTTAATACAAAGAAAATATTAACTAATTACTAAGCTGAAATAAATAATGTCTGAAATAAGCCTCTAACTGACTAAAAATGCTGAGACAAGCCCCCAACTAAGTCAAGAAAAACTAAAACTAAATGACTGAAAATAACTCATGACTATTGTTCTCGGAGAATGAGGATTCACCACTGAATTTGTTGAACTGGAGATCAAAAATCGACCTAAGCACGATCTAGATGTTGAGAACCTAGACCTACATCACGAGGAGATGTATCACATGTATGCGTCAGTACTTGAAGATACCAATGGGGGGGGGGGGGTGGAAGCGGAATTGTAAAGAGAGAAGGATTGAGGAAAGGATTGAGGATGATTTATTAATGAAGCAAATGCTTCTTTATATAGGTGTACAAATGATCCTTACTATTTACACAGTAACTTGACTCTTACTATTTACACAGTAACTTGACTCTTACTATTTACACAGTTACTTGACTTTTACTATTCATGATTACGACATTTACTATTCATGAATAGTAACCGAATAGTAACTATCACGACTTTTTCTACAAAATACAAAATAGACACTATTTACTTTACGACTTTTTTACAAAAAACAAAATAAACTTTGGCCAAATGGCCGACATACTATTTCTACTTTATTTAGTGGCCTTTACTTTTTACATGTGGCCGACAAAGACTAATTTGCATATTTTTATGTCTATCTTATCTTCTTCTTCTTCTTCCTTGTTTATTCCAGTTGTACTTCTGGAACATAGTTATCTTCGCCATTACATTTTGAACATAGATGGTCTGGATATTTTTGTGCTATTAGTTTGCAATATCTTGTCATTAATTTTGCAGAAATAAAATTCTTCCGTATAGCTCTTGTTGTGGGTGTTTGTTCTGGCTTCAGTAGGCTCAATATCCATTGTCTTAAGTCTTCCATATCTGCTGTTCTGATATCTCTGCAGTTTGAGTAGATAATTGTCTGGTCTCTATTATAATATGTCCAAATAGCATTTTCGTTTATATAATTATTTGTCATCTCATTCAATATAGTAGCTATTCCAATAATTCTTTTATTTGCGTAGAACTCTGGAATATCCACTTTCTGTATTTCTTCTTGAATATCTATTTTTTCAGGGATTATCATTTCTCTAGTAAGTCCAATTTTGATAACTTGTATTGGTGGTTTGACTTCTTCATATAATATTTCTGCTGTAGCTGAGTAGAATTTTATAAAAAATAAGGTTCCTCTAGTTATTCTTTTGTACTGTAAGAAAGCCTTATATAGTTCTGGTATCTTCGATATCTCGTCTCCTGTTATCGTATATACGGTATTTAGTAGTCCATAATTGTAGCAAGTTGCCACTAGATTTGGATTTGTTCCGGGTTGTGCAATTAATTTGTTATATCCTTGTAGGTGCTGGGTTATATAATCTTCAGTGGGGTTTTTTATTTCTTTAGCTCTGGGGTTTTGGTTTAGGAAAGTCTGTATTTTGTATATATTTTCTATGTATGTTTTTGTGATGTAGTTGTATGTTTGTTTTTGAGAGTCTAGGCTGGCTTTATAGGTATTTGTCTGAGGTGGTACAAATGTATCTTTTTGGGTATTTTGAGGAGTATATGGTTTTGAGAATAACTTATTCAAGTTTGTATTTGTATATTTTACCTTAGTCTCCTCCTTTTTTGTAGGTTGTCCTGCTGTAGATGTGCTGGCTGTAGCTGTATTTAAACAAACTTTGTTATGGGTTTTTTGGAGTTTCCCATCGTCTCCTTCTAGCTCTGGAATTTTAGCGTCTTCCGATTGACGTAGCTCCGCATATTTATAGTCATGCTGCTGACTTGTAGATTCTACCTTTTCTTCTAGCTTTTGAATTCTCAAGTCCATACTGTCCACCTTTATACAAAGTGTAGTTAGGGTCTTGAGTATATTTTCCATAAGGTTATCTTGTCCTGGCTGTGTAACTCTGTCTTGATAAATAGTCTGCAATCATATTTTTGTCAGTTTTTATTACCTCAATTGTAAATGTAAAATTTAATATGTTTAATACTAATCTCCTTATTTCTTTTGTTGTAACTGAATCATCTAATTTTTTTGTTATCCACCATTTTACTTGTGTATTATCTGTTCTTACAGTAAATTTATTGTAAACAATATATGGTTCGAATGCCAATAAACATTTATATAATGCGAATAATTCTTTTCTATTTATTTCCCATTTTATTTGTGCTTCTGTATAAGATCCTGAATAATATCTACAATGGTGTTCTATTTTTTCTTTTTCATATTTGTATTTTAATACTCCTCCATAACTATGATCACTCGAATCTGTTTCAACAATATATGTAAATGTTTTATTTTCATCAGGAAAGTATAGTTTTGGTAATTTTTTACATAAATTCTTAATATTTCTTATATGTTCTTTATCTTTATTATCAAAATGATATTCTACATCTTTTTTAAGTTTTTTATGTAGTGGTTTTAGATGTTCTGCTAATTTTGGTATATATTCTCTTACTTGATTTACTAATCCTAGAAAAGATTGTAATTTCTTTTTTGTATCTATATTTTCATCAATAGTAATTATTTTTTGTACTATATGAGTTTGCATTTTTATCCCATTTCTATCTATTTGTATTCCTAGAAATTCTATCTGTGATTTCATAATTTCTGCTTTCCTTTTACTTAAACTTATACCTGAGTTTTTAACTATGTGTATAAATTTTTCTAATAATCTTATATGTTCATCTTGTGTTCTAGAATATAACAATATATCATCTATGTATACAATACAATTTTCTAGCTGGTTAAAACAGTTATCCATAAAATGTTGGAATCTACCTGGTGCATTTTTATATCCAAAAGGTAAAACATTCCATTCATAGAAACCTTGTGGTACTGTGAATGCTGTTAATTGTTTAGATTCTTCTTCTAGTTTTAGGTGGTAAAATCCTGATTTACAGTCAAATTTACTGAAATAATTATATCCTTGTATTTGTCTTATTTTTAGTATTTTGTTTGGTATTGGATAATTATACGTTTTAGTTTTAGCATTTAGATTACGGTAATCTATGACCATTCTACTTTTTCCTCTTTTTTGTTCACTATGTTTTATAACTATAAATGCTGGACTTGTATGTTTACTATTACTCTTTTGTATGTAATTATTTTCTAACAATTCATCTATATGTATTTTAAATTCTTTTAAATCATCAAAGTTATATTTTAATGGTTTCTGTGTTATTATACTATTTTCATTTATTAATTCAATTTTTACTTTTGTCTTATGTTTTTCCCATCCTTGCAATGGATCTTCACTATATAATTGTTCTAGTTGTTCATTGATTAATTTAACTTTATCTATTGCAAATACAATAATTTCTAATTGTGTTATTTGTTTATTATTTATATTTTCCATTTGTTGGTTTATTTTTTCACTTCCTTTTATCCATTCCATAGGTTTTCTTTGTTTATTATTTACTCTTTTTGCTCCTATTTTATTTCCGCATGGTGTGGTAAACCACCAATGTGTTTTTGTTATTATGTGTGGGTAAAATCTATCTAGAAATGGCATTCCTAATAACATATCTTTTGTGGTAAATTCAAAATTATACATTTCTTCTACTGTTAGTATCTTATCCCATATTTGTATTTTTATATTTTTT
>CM064972.1:68226965-68243965 GCA_032847665.1 Solanum chilense | reverse complement strand
CTCTAGCCAACGGGCGTCTAGAGACTTGCAAATGAGCTAGACTTCCCATGCTTCCTGCCTTTCTACTTTAGCCGTCTGCCACAACATTAGCCTTCCCTGGGTTATACAAGATGGTAACATCATAGTCCTTTAGTAGTTCCATCCATCTCCTCTGTCTCAAGTTCAAATCCCTCAGAGTAAAGACATACTGTAGGCTACGATGATCCGTATAGACTTCACACTTAACCCCATATAGATAGTGTCTCCATTGCTTTAATGCAAACACTACCGCAGCCAACTCCAAATCATGGGTCGGATAGTTACGTTCATGCACCTTTAATTGCCTCGAAGCATAAGCAATCACATTCTTCTCATGCATTAGCACTGCACCCAAACCTGAATAGGATGCATCACAATAAACGATGAAGTTCTTACCCTCTACTGGCAAGGTAAGAATTGGTGCAGTAGTTAACAAGGTCTTGAGTTTCTAAAATCTTTCCTCACATTCATCCGACCATACAAATGGAACATTCTGCTTAGTCAAGTTCGTCAGTTGGGAAGCAATAGAAGAGAATCCCTTGACAAATCGACGGTAATAGCTAGCTAAACCAACAAAGCTTCTTATTTTTGACACATTAGTAGGTCTTACCCAATTCTTCACTGTCTCAATCATAGAAGGATCCACCATCACTCCATCCTTAGAAACCACGTGTCCCAAGAAGGACACTGAATCTAGCCAAAACTCACACTTGGAGAATTTGGCATAATGCTTTTTCTTCCTCAACAACTCTAACACCATTCTCAAATGCTCCTCATGTTCCTTCTTACTCTTTGAGTATGTCAGTATATCATCAATAAATACGATCACAAAGAGATCCAGATATGGCTTGAAAATCCCGTTCATCAAGCTCATGAAAGCACCAGGGGCATTCGTAAGACCAAAAGACATTACCACAAATTCGTAATGCCCATACCTAGTTCGAAAAGCAGTCTTTGGCACATCCGCTGCCCTTATTTTCAATTGATGATAACCGGATCTCAAGTCAATCTTAGAGAAGACACAAGCACCTTGTAACTGATCGAACAAGTCATCAATGCGAGGAATGGGATACTTGTTCTTAATAGTTACCTTATTCAGTTGTCTGTAGTCTATGCACATCTGAAAACTCCCATCCTTCTTCTTCACAAATAACACCGGAGCACCCCAAGAAGACGCACTTGGTCTAATGAAGCCTTTGCTCAATAACTCTTGAAGTTGGGCCTTTAACTCTCTTAACTCCGCAGGAGCCATTCTATAAGGGGGTATAGAAATGGGGCGAGTACCCGGTTCCAGATCAATGCAAAAATCAATATCTCTATCCGGTGGCATACCAGGAAGATCTGCAGGGAACACATCCAGAAACTCACGGACTACCGAAACCGACTCAATTCAAGGTACTTGGGTAGTGTCATCCCTGAGATGTGCCAAGAAGGCTAAACACCCTTTACTAACCATTCTCTTAGCACGAAGAAAGGAGATGATACGAACCGGAGTGGAAGTGTAGTTGCCCTCCCACCCTAACGGATCTGTCCCAGGCTTGGCAAACGTCACAGTTTTAGCATTACAATCCAAGATCACAAAATTCGGAGAAAGCCAAGTCATACCCAGAATTACATAAAAATCAACCATTTCTAAGATAACCAAGTCTACATAAGTATTGTTCCCCACAAAAGTCACCAGACAAGACCTATATACTTTTTCAACTATCACAGACTAACCCACCGGAGTAGAAACACAAATAGGTATGTCAAGCAATTCACAATGTAAATTAAGGCCAGTAGAAAATGAGGAAGATACATATGAAAATGTGGAGCCAGGATCAAATAATACAGAAGCCATGCAATCACAAACCAAAAGATTACCTGTGATAACAACATCAGATGCCTCCGCTTCAGACCGCCCGGGGAAAGCATAACAATGGGCCCTATCACCAGTCTACCCGTTGCCCCTACAATGTGGTGTTGTAGTAGATCCAGTTTGCCCGTCACCTTGGCCGTTCTGGTGACCACCATTACCTCGGCCACCACGTCCTCCAGAATAACGTCCTCTACCATGACCACCTCTACCTGTAGCTATTGGGGGTCTATAACTCTGTTTTGGACAATTCCTCCTAATATGTCCAGTCTCCCCACATCCATAACACTCTCTGGAGTCAAGCATAGGTCTCTCATAGAAGTGTTGACCGGTCTGAGGTGGACCCCCAACTACAGTCTGTAGTGAAGACTGAATTGGTTGGACTGAGTAGCCTCCTGAACCCTGTACTCTAGAGTAAGAACCATTAAACTCACCTCCCTTTCGAAACCTATTTGATGTTGATGCCATGGTGAAGTCATCTGGCTTCACTTCTTCCACCTCTATCACGAAGTCTACCACTTCTTGAAAGGATTTTGCCGTAGCCGCTACCTGTAAGGCTGAAATCCGCAATTCTGACCTCAACCCCTTCACAAAACGGTGAATCTGCTCTTGTGGACTGAAACAAAGTTGGGTGGCATACTTGGATAATGCACGAAACTTAGCCTCGTATGCAGTAACCGACATCCTACCCTGCTCTAGACTCAAGAACTCATCCCTTTTCCTATCCCTCAAAGTCCGGGGGATATACTTCTCCATAAACATGCTAGAGAAGGATGCCCAAGTCATAGGTGGTGCCTCTGTTGGTTGACACTCAACATGTGACCGCCACCACATTTTGGCATTCCCTTGAAACTGATAAGTCACGAACTCAACACCAAACCGTTCTACTATACCCATCTTGTGTAGTAGCTCATGACAGTCAACCAGAAAATCGTAGGCGTCCTCAGATTCAGCACCCTTGAAGACTGGAGGTTTCAATTTCAAGAACTTACTGAAAAGTTCATGCTGATCATTTGTCATTATAGGCCCTGTAGTCAGACGAGAAAACATGCCTATTTCCAATGAGGCATCCATGCGGGGAGCTATAGTAGCTGCATGTTGTACCTCCGGAACCTGAGGTGCTGGTGCAGAAAACACTGGAGGTGTCTGGCGCTGATCAGATAACCCATTAAGATAAGCAAGAACCTGATTGATCATCTCTGGGGTAGGTTGGGGTGGTAATTCCTCATTCTGCACTTGTTCAGTCTCCCCTTCCTCACCCTCTCTTATCACTTCCTCAGTCGGTGGAGGAGTCACCGCCCTAGTACCAGGTGGGCTAGGTGCTTGTCCTCTTCCTCTAGAGTACGTCCTCCCACGACCTCTTCCACGGCCTCTCGCCACTGTTCCCCTCCAATCTACAGCCCCAGTGGCTGGCTCAGACGCATCCTGTCTTGCCGGTGTCGGTGCTGGCGCGGTCGTTGCTCTAGTTCTTACCATCTGCGAAATAGAGTGAAGATGGTCAGATACCAATTTGTATCACCTAGATACTAATTGGATCCAAGTAATAGCACGAAAGAAAGAAAGAAAGAATGGAATTTTTCCTAAAGTCTTATAGCCTCTCAAAGAAAAGTAAAGGCGTTACCCTACCGTTCCTTAAGACTCTACTAGACTCGTTCTTGTGTGATGAGACCAACGAACCTAATGCTGTGATACCAAGTTTGTCACGACCCAAAACCGAGCCGCGAGTGGCACCCACACTTACCCTCCTATGTGAGCAAACCAACCGATACAAAACCCAACATTTCAATGTAATATCAACAGAAAGAAATGCGGAAGACTTAAACTCATAAATGGAAATCAATTCAATAATTTCTAAAAACTCAACATCTATTATTTCCCCAAAATCTGGAAGTCATCATCACAAGAACATCTATCCTCAAATTACTAATCTAAGAGTATCTAAGAAGCTAAAATAAATAAAAATCTAGTCCATGCCGGAAGTTCAAGGCATCAAGACATGAAGAGGAAGATCCAATCCAAGCTAGAAGCATTAGCTCACCCTGAAATCCGGTGTAATGAAGACTGGCTAGAGTTGCGGTTGAGTTGAAGACGATGGAACGTTTGCTGCACTCCACATATAACAAAGAAAGAAACATACAAGTAGGGGTCAATACAAAACACGAGTACTGAGTAGGTATCATCGGCCAACTCAAAATAGAAAACAGTATATATCAGTTAAGATCATAAATCAACTACAATACTCAACATGTAGCAACAACAAGTACTATAAGCATCAATAAGTACCATCAAGTTCATCCATGAGGACTCAAGCCTCAATACCATACTCATTTGGGAATTAGGTTCATTACGTTGAGTATATTAACATCTTTCAAGATTCATTATCTTTATTCCTCTTGTTTCGGTACGTGACACTCTGCTGCCCTACTACTATGTGTCGGAACGTGACACTCCGATCCCCTAATTCTACGTGTCGGTTCGTGACACCCGATCCCCTAATACTATGTGTCGGAACATGACATTCCGATCCCCTAATTCTACGTGTCGGTTCGTGACACCCGATCCCTTAATACTATGTGTCGGTACGTTACACTCCGATCCACTAATCTCATTCTATCAATTTGCCAAGCCTTCTCTTATACCAAGGCATCATCAATAACAAAGTAAATTAGGGTTTCTTCAAGATTTAGGATTCAATAGCTTCATCATGCTTATTTTATCACAATCACATAAGGGTTTACAATACTACCAATACATATCATTCGCTATTAAGAGTTAACTACGAATAGTATAAAAACCATAACCTACATCCATCGAAGATTCGTGATCAAGCAAGCAATTTCCCAAAGCTTTGTGTTTTCCTCTTCGTTTCTCCTCTCTCGATCGTTTCTCTTTCCCTCTCTTTGTTCTTTCTATTTTTCTTATTCAAACCCTCTTTCTTTTACCCTAATTAGCATATAATTAAGTATAAAAGATGAGGAATTAACCCACTAATTAACTCAAGGTTATCTCTTTTAACCCCCAAGAATTTGAGTTATTAATATTAACCCACGAAATTTATAATTATAGCAGGAATAGTCCAAAACGCCCCTTTAAAACTTAAACAGAAATCCGACCCAGCCTGGGATTACGCAACCTGTGACGGTCCGTCATGGATGTGACGGTCCGTCCTGCAGGTCCGTTGCAAAGTTCAGAGACTCAATTTCCTTGAAGAGTCTGTGACGGTCCGTCATACCCACAACGGTCCGTCCTGCACTTCCGTCACGAGGTTCAGAGAATTGCTCCCAGTACCTAATTTTCAAGAGTTGAAGTGTTTTGAAACGAAGGCTCACGACGGTTCGTCGTATCTGTGACGGTCCGTCCTGCAGGTCCGTCACAGAGTTTAGAGAGTCGATTTCAGCACTCAAATTTCAGAATTCTAAGTGTTTTGGAACGAGACACCCTCGACGGTCCGTCGTGACCATGACGGTCCGTCGTGGGATCCATCGTCTCAGCCAGTTTTTCCAGAAATAAAATCTGCTGCTCAAAACAACTAAACAGGTCGTTACATCTTCTCTAGATATTATTTTTATATCGTCTTCAGACATTATATTTCTTCTTCCGTTACATCTTTATCTAGATCTATATTTTCTTCTTCATTTTCAGTTTCTATATCTGATACTTCATATATACTATAATTTTCACTTATTTCATAGTCTACATATTCTATTTGCATATATTCATCATTATCTATAATTATTTCTGCAATTTGTTTTCTTTTTGTATCCTTGGGTAACTTACAGTCTCTAGCTAAGTGTCCTATCTTTCCGCAATTATAACAAGTACATTGTGATATTTTTCTTTTTGGTCTATATGATTTTTTCATTTTATAATTTTTTACATAATACCTTTGTCTTGGTTTTTAATATTTATATTTAGTTTTAGTTTTTCTATAATTTTTATATCTTTTAGGTTTTTGCTTTTTATAATATTTATTTGAACACCCAAATTGTGGTGCTGTTTTATCTTTACATGCTAAATTCTTAATTAGTATGTCACGACCCAAAACGAGCCGCGAGTGGCACCCACACTTATCCTACTATTTGAGTGAACGAACCAATCTAAACCCCAACATTTAAACCATAATAACAGAATATAATGCGGAAGACATAAAACTCGTTAACGAAATCAATTAAATAACTTCTAAAATTTATCAATCATTATCCCCAAAATCTGGAAGTCATCACCACAAGAACATCTATCCTCAAATTACTAAATCTAAGAGTATCTAAGAAGCTAAAATAAGTAAAAAATCTAGTCCATGCCGGAATTTCAAGGCATCAAGACATGAAGAGGAAGATCCAGTCCAAGCTAGAAGCAATAGCTCACTTTGAAATCTTGCGTGATGAAGACTGGCTAGAGTTGCGGTTGAGTTGAAGACGATGGCACGTTTGCTGCACTCCACAATTAACAATGAAAAACAAATACAAGTAGGGGTCAGTACAAGGCACAAGTACTGAATAGATATCATCGGCCAACTCAAAATAGAAAGCAATATATGTCAGATAATAACATAAAATCAACTAATATTCTTAACAGGCGGCAACAACAATTACCATAACCCTTGGTCACAACGCCAAGCACATCTATGAGGACTCAAGCCTCCACACCGTACTCATTTGGGAAACAGGTTCTTTAGATTGAGTATATTAACATATTTCAAGATTCATTCTCTTCACTATCCATATACTATCCTGGTGTCAGAACGTGACACTCCGATCCATATACTATCCTAGTGTCGGAACGTGACACTCCGATCCATATACTATCCTGGTGTCGGAACGTGACACTCCAATCCATATACTATCCTGGTGTCGGAACGTGACACTCCGATCCATCAATACTATCCTAGTGTCAGAACATGACACTCCGATGCATCAATACTATCCTAGTGTCGGAACGTGACACTCCGATCCATATACTATCCTGGTGTCGGAACGTGACACTCCGATCCATCAATACTATCCTGGTGTCGGAACGTGACACCCGATCCTCTATTCTCATTACTTGAGTTCATCAAGCCTTCTTTTATACCAAGGCATCATCATTAACAAGGTAAATTTAGGGTTTAAGATTCAACAGCCTCATCATGCTAATTCATTACAATTAGATAATCACATCATGCAAGCACACAATTAAGCATATAGAAGACTTTATAATACTACCCAATACATATCATTCGCTATTAAGAGTTTACTATAAGATAGTATAAACCATAACCTACCTCCACCGAAGAATCGCGAACAAACAAGCTATCTTCCCAAAACCTTTGCTTTCCTTGCGTTTCTTCTCTTCTCTCTCGATCATTTCTCTCTCTTTTCTCTCTCTTCTTTCTGTTTTTCTTATTCAAACCCTTTTTCTTTTACCCTAATTGTCATATAATTAAGTCCAAAAGATGATAAAAATAACCCACTAATTATTTCAAGGTTATCTCCTTTAACCCCCAAGTAATTGAATTATTAACATTAATCCACTAACTTTATAATTATAAGCATGAATAGTCCAAAACACCCCTTAAGAACTTTTAACAGAATCCGACCCAGTCAGTGTTACGCAACCTGTGACGGTCCGTCCTGCAGGTCCGTCACAAAATTCAAAGAGTTAACAGCCTCCTTCTCCCAAGTGGACTCTTCAACTGGTCGATTCTTCCATTGAACTTTGATGGATGCAATCTCCCTTGATCTCAACTTGAGAATTTCTCTATCTAGAATGGCAACAGGCTCCTCCTCATAAGAAAAATTCTCATCAAGCAGAACCAAATCCCAACGAATGATGTAGTTTCCATCCCCATGGTATCTTTTCAACATAGACACATGAAATACCGGATGCACTCCTGACAGTCCTGGAGGCAAGGCTAATTCATAAGCCACCTCCCCTACTCGCTTAAGTACTTCAAATGGTCCAATATACCTTGGGCTTAGCTTACCTCTTTTACCAAATAACATCACCCCTTTCATGGGTGAAACCTTCAGCAAAACTTGTTCACCCTCCATGAACTCCAAGTCTTTAACCTTTCGATCTGCATATTCCTTTTGCCTACTTTGCGCCGCTAAAAGCTTTTCTTGAGTAGATTTCACTTTCTCTAATGAATCCCTCAAAAGATCAGTACCCCAAGGTCTAACCTCAAATGCATCAAACCAACCAATGGGAGACCTACATCTCCTCCCATACAATGCTTCGAATGGGGCCATGTCAATACTGGAGTGATAGCTATTGTTGTAGGATAACTCTTCTAAGGGTAAGAAGTTATCCCAATGACCACCAAATTCTATCACACATGCACAAAGCATATCCTCCAATACCTGAATCGTTCGATCAGACTGACCATCGGTCTGAGGGTGAAATGCAGTACTAAGATCAAACTTAGTACCTAATTCAGCATGTAATGTTCTCCAAAACTTAGAAGTAAACTGCGTACCTCTATCTGATATGATGGAAAGTGGAACTCGATGCAATCGAACAATTTCTGAGATATAAAGTTTGGCTAACTTCTCTGCATTGTAGGTCACCTTGACCGGAATAAAGTGAGCAGACTTAGTTAATCTGTCCACAATTACCCAAATAGAATCAAACTTACCCAATGTCTTTGGAAGAACAACCACGAAGTCCATTGCAATTCTCTCCCACTTCCATTCAGGAATGGGCATTCTCTGAAGTGTTCCTCCGGTCCTCTGTGTTCATACTTTACTTGCTGACAATTTGGACACTTGGCAACAAAATCAACAATGTCGCGCTTCATTCTACTCCACCAAAAGTGTTGCTTTAGGTCACAGTACATCTTGGTTGCACCAGGATGTATAGAATATCCGGAACTATGAGCCTCTGTAAGAATAGTGTGGATCAAATCATCGACACGGGGCACACATACCCTTCCCTTAATCTTCAAAACACCTTCCTCATCAATTATTGCCTCTTTAGCCTCCCCTCGCAATACCATATCCCGAATTCAGCTTAGTTTCTCATCGTCAAACTGTTTTCCCTTGATTTTTTCAAGAAAAGAAGATCTTGCCTCCACGTAGGCCAGAAATCCTCCTTTCTCTAGTATTTCCAGTCTCATAAAGTCGTTAGCCAAGTTTTGGACTTCTCTAGCCAATCGGCGTCTAGAAACTTGTAAGTGGGCTAAACTGCCCATGCTTCCGGCTTTTCTACTTAAAGCATCTGCCACCACATTTGCTTTTCCTGGGTGACAGAATAGTAATATCATAGTCCTTCAACAGTTCCATCAACCTCCTATGTCTGAAATTCAAGTCTTTCTGGGTAAAGACATACTGTAGACTACGATGATCCCCATATAGATAATGTCTCCATTGCTTTAATGCAAACACAACTGCAGCCAATTCCAATTCATGGGTCGGATAGTTACGTTTGTGCACCTTTAGTTGCCTTGAAGCATAAGCGATTACATTCCTCTCTTGCATTAGCACTGCACCCAACCCAGAATAAGATGCATCACAATAAACAATGAAATTCTTAACCTCTACTTGCGAGGTAAGGATAGGTGTAATAGTCAACAAGGTCTTGAGTTTCTGAAAGCTTTCCTCACATTCATCCAACCATACAAATGGAACATTCGGCTTAGTCAAGTTTGTCAATTGGGAAGAAATAGAAGAGAATCCCTTGACAAATCGACGGTAGTAGCTAGCTAAACTGACAAAGCTCCTTACTTCTGACACTTTAGTAGGTCTTACCCAATTCCTCACCATTTCAATCTTAGAAGGATCCACCATCACTCCATCCATAGAAACCACGTGCCCCAAGAAGGACACTGAATCTAGTCAAAACTCACACTTGGAGAATTTGGCATAAAGCCTTTTCTCCCTCAATACTTCCAACACAATTCTCAAATGCTCCTCATGTTCCTTCTTACTCTTGGAGTATATCAGTATATCATCAATAAATACGATAACAAAGAGATCCAGATATGGCTTAAAAATCCCATTCATCAAGCTCATGAAAGTAGCAGGGGCATTCGTAAGACCAAAGGACATTACTACGAATTCATAATGCCATACCTTGTTCGAAGAGCAGTCTTTGGCACATCTGTTGCCCGTATTTTCAATTGATAATAACCGGATCTCAAGTTAATCTTAGAGAAGACACAAGCACCTTGTAACTGATCGAACAAGTCATCAATGCGAGGAATGGGGTACTTGTTCTTAATGGTTACCTTGTTCAACTGCCGGTAGTCTGTGCACATCCGAAAACTCCCATCCTTCTTCTTCACAATTAACACCGGAGCACCCCAAGGGGAAGCGCTTGGTCTAATGAAGCCTTTACTTAACGAGTCTTGAAGTTGGGCCTTTATCTCCCTTAACTCTGCTGGAGCCATTCTATAAGGGGGTATGGAAATGGGGCGAGTATCCGGCTCCAGATCAATGCAAAAGTCAATATCCCTATCCGGTGGCATATTAGGAAGGTCTGCAGGGAACACATCCAGAAACTCACGGACTATCGAAACCGACTCAATTGAAGGCACTTGGGTAGTATCATCCCTGAGATGTGCCAAGAACGGTAAACACCCTTTACTAACCATTCTCTTAGCACGAAGAAAGGAGATGATGCGAACTGGAGTGGAAGTAGTCACCCTCCCACACTAACGGATCTGTCCCAGGCTTGGCCAACGTTACAGTTTTAGCATTACAATCTAGGATTGCAAAATTTGGAGAAAGCCAAGTCATACCCAGAATTACATTGAAATCAACCATTTCTAAGATAACCATGTCTACATGAGTATTGCTCCCCACAAAAGTCACCAGACAAGACCTATATACCTTTTCAACTATCACAGACTCACCCACCGGAGTAGAAACCCGAATAGGCATGTCAAGCAATTCACAATGTAAATTAAGACCAGTAGCAAATGAGGAAGATACATATGAAAATGTGGAGCCAGGATCAAATAATACAGAAGCCATGCAATCACAAACCAAAAGATTACCCGTGATAACAACATCAGATGTCTCCGCTTCAGACCACCCGAGGAAAGCGTAATAATGGGCCCTATCACCTGTCTGCCCGTTTCCCCTACCATGTTGTGCTGTAGTGGCTCTAGTTTGCCCGTCACCCCAGCCGTTTTGGTGACCACCATTTCCTCGGCCACCACGTCCTCCAGAATGACGGCCTCTTCCATGACCACCTCTACCTCTGACTATTGGGGGTCTGTAACTCTGTTTTGGACAATACCTCTTAATGTGTCCAGAATCCCCACATCCATAACACTCTCTGGATTCAAGCATAGGTCTCTGTGAGAATGACAAAGTCTGGGGATAACCTCCAAACTCAGAGAAATATTGACTGGTCTGCGGTGGACCCCCAACTACAGCCTGTAGTGAAGACTGAATAGGTCGGGCTGGATAACCTCCTGAACCCTGCCCTTTGGAGTAAGAACCATTAAACTCACCTCCCTTACGAAACCTTTTAGATGTCGATGCCATGGTGAAGTCATCTGGCTTTACTCCCTCCACCTCTATCACGAAGTCTACCACTTCCTGAAAGCATTTTGCTGTAGCCGCTACCTGTAAGGCTGAAATCCACAAATCTGACCTCAACCCCTTCACAATACAGCGAATCCGTTCTTGTGGACTGAAACAAAGCTGGGTGGCATACCTGGATAATGCACAAAACTTAGCCTCATATGCGGTAACCGACATCCTGCCTTGCTCTAGGCTCAAGAACTCATCTCTCCTCTAATCCCTCAAGGTCCGGGGGATATATTTCTCTATAAATAAGCTAGAGAATGACGCCCAAGTCATAGGTGGTGCCTGTGCGGGTTGACACTCAACATATGACCGCCACCACATTTTGGCATTTCTCTGAAACTGATAGGTTACAAACTCAACGCCAGATCGTTCCACTATGCCCATTTTATGTAGTAACTCATGACAATCAACCAGAAAATCGTAGGCATCCTCAGATTCAGCACCCTTGAAGACTGGAGGTTTCAATTTCAAGAACTTACTGAAAAGTTCATGCTGATCACTTGTCATTATGGGCCCTGTTGTCAAACGAGGAAACATGCCTATTTCCAATGAGGCATCAATGCGGGGAACCTCAACAGTGGCCTGTCGTACTTCCGGAACCTGAGGTGCTGGTGCAGAAAACCTTGGAGGTGTCTGGCCTTGATCAGATAACCCGCTTAGATAAGCAAGAACCTGATTAATCATCTCTGGGGTAGGTTGGGGTGGTAATTCCTCATTCTGCACTTGCTCATTTTCCCCTTCCTCACCCTCTCTTACTACTTCCTCAGTCGGTTGAGGAGTCACCTCCCTAGTACTAGATGGGCCAGGTGCTGGTCCTCTTCCTCTAGATGACGTCCTCCCGCGACCTCTACTACGACCTCTTGCCACTAATCCTCCTCGAGCTACAGCCCCAGTGGCTGGCTCAGTTGCATCTTGTCTTGCCGTTTTTGGTGTTGGCGCCGTTGTTGCTCTAGTTCTAACCATCTGCAAAATAGAGTGAAGATGGTCAGATACCAATTTGTATCTCCTAGATACCAATTGGATCCAAGTAATAGCACGAAAGAAAGAAAGAAAGAATGGAATTTTCCTAAAGTCTTATAGCCTCTATAAGAAAAGTAAAGGTGTCCCCCTACCATTCCTTAAGATTCAACTAGACTCGTTCTTGTGTGATGAGACCAACGAACCTAATGCTCTAATACCAAGTTTGTCATGACCCAAAACGAGCCGCGAGTGGCACCCACACTTATCCTACTATGTGAGCGAACCAACCAATCTAAACCCCAACATTTAAACCATAATAACAAAATATAATGCGGAAGACTTAAAACTCGTTAACGAAATCAATTAAATAACTTCTAAAATTTATCAATCATTATCCCCAAAATCTGGAAGTCATCACCACAAGAACATCTATCCTCAAATTACTAAATCTAATAGTATCTAAGAAGCTAAAATAAGTAAAAATCTAGTCCATGCCGGAATTTCAAGGCATCAAAACATGAAGAGGAAGATCCAGTCCAAGCTAGAAGAAATAGCTCACCCTGAAATCTGGCGTGATGAAGACTGGCTAGACTTGCGGTTGAGTTGAAGACGATGGCACATTTGCTGCACTCCATAATTAATAAAAGAAAAACAAATACAAGTAGGGGTCAGTACAAGGCACAAGTACTGAGTAGGTACCATCGGCAACCTCAAAATAGAAAGCAATATATGTCAGATAATAACATAAAATCAACTAATATTCTTAACAGGCGACAACAACAATTACCATAACCCTTGGTTACAACGCCAAGCACATCTATGAGGACTCAAGCCTTCACACCGTACTCATTTGGGAAACAGGTTCTTTAGATTGAGTATATGAACATATTTCAAGATTCGTTCTCTTCATTATCCATATACTATCCTGGTGTCGGAATGTGACACTCCGATCCATATACTATCCTGGTGTCGGAACGTGACACTCCGATCCATAAACTATCCTGGTGTCGGAACGTGACACTCCAATCCATCAATACTATCCTGGTGTCGGAATGTGAAACTCCGATCCATTAATACTATCCTGGTGTCCGAACGTGACACTACGATCCATATACTATCCTGGTGTCGGAACGTGACACTCCGATCCATCAATACTATCCTGGTGTCGGAACGTGACACTCGATCCTCTATTCTCATTACTTTAGTTCATCAAGCCTTCTTTTGTACCAAGGCATCATCATTAACAAGGTAAATTTAGGGTTTAAGATTCAACAGCCTCATCATGCTAATTCATTACAATTAGATAATCACATCATGCAAGCACACAATTAAGCATATAGAAGACTTTATAATACTACCCAATACATATCATTCTATATTAAGAGTTTACTATAAGATAGTATAAACCATAACCTACCTCCACCGAAGAATCGCGATCAAACAAGCTATCTTCCCAAAACCTTTGCTTTCCTTGCATTTCTTCTCTTCTCTCTCGATCGTTTCTCTCTCTTTTCTCTCTGTTCTTTCTGTTTTTCTTATTCAAACCCTTTTTGTTTTACCCTAATTGTCATATAATTAAGTCCAAAAGATGATAAAAATAACCCACTAATTATTTCAAGGTTATCTCCTTTAACCAACAAGTAATTGAATTATTAACATTAATCCACTAACTTTATAATTATAAGCATGAATAGTCCAAAACGCCCCTTAAAAACTTTTAACAGAAATCCGACCCAGTCAGGGTTACGCAACCTGTGACGGTCTGTCATGGCTGTGACGGTCCGTCACAAAGTTCAGAGAGTTAATTCTGTGGAAAGATTTGTGACGGTTCGTCGTGCCAACGACGGTCCGTCCTGCCATGCTGTCACGAAGTTCAGAGAGTCGATTTCAGTACCCAAATTTCAGAATTCTAAGTGTTTTGGAACGAGACCCCCTCGACGGTCCGTCTTGCCCATGACGGTCAGTCATGTGATCCGTCGACCAAGACAGTTTTTTCAGAAATAAAATCCGCTGCTCAAAACGACTAAACAGGTCGTTACCTAGTACTTTTTCCATTTTTGTTTTTTCTTTTTGTTTTTCACATAGTTGTATAAATCATTGATGTAAAAATTTTATTCTAGCTCCCAAAGTATCTCTTAATCCTTCATTCTTCCAATCTTTAATTATTTTTGTACTAAATGGTTCTGGTAGTTTTGTAAAATATTGTTGTCTTATCTTTTTTGCTTCATTTGTATCATATCTTGCTTTGTAATAATATTCTTTGAATGCACTGTGTATTCTTCTATATAACACATTTTACATATAGCTAATTTTGTCATAAGTTGTCTATTTATTATTTTTTCTCTATTTTGTTCTTTTATTTCTGTGGACATACAACCAAATTCATTTCTTATTGCTAATTCATATTTATCTAGTATATCTATATTTGTTGTTGATGGAGATCCATCTATTTTCTGATCACTTCTAAGTGTTTCTAGACTTTCTGGAGGTAAATTTTCTATCCATAATTTTGTTGTTCCAACAAATGTTCTTTCTATATATTTCGGCGTTTCTTTTGTTGTTATTATGTTTTCAATTAGTTGTTTAGATATATTTCCTACCCATAACAACATTGGTTTATTTATATTTGTAAAACAATCTAGATCTAAAAAGTTATATTGTTTAGTTATTGGTTTAGGCGTCCATTTTTTATTTAACCTACTATTCCATATTGCATTTGTTCTATTTTGTTGTTCATAATTTTCTGTACAATAAGTTGGTGTTGTCCATTTAGGACTACTTCAAGGACTATTATCCGGGGTTTTAACTCCTGATGTGTGTAACGACCTGTTTAGTCAATTCGAGCAGTAGATTTTATTTCTAATAATAACTGACTGGGTCGACGGATCCTGCGACGGACCGTCATGGACACGACGGACCGTCGAGGGTCTCATTCCAAAACACTTCAACTCTGTAAAATTTGGGTACGAGGATAAACACTCTGAACTTCACGACAGAACTGCAGCACGGACCGTCGTAGATACGACGGACCGTCACAGCCCTTTTTACTGAAATTGACTCTCTGAACTCTGTGACGACCTCGTAGGAGGGACCGTCGCAGGCACGATGGGCCGTCATGAGTGGCGTAACCTTGACTGGGTCGGATTTCTTGTAAAAGTTTTTAGGGGAGTTTTGGACTATTCATGATTAGAATAATTAAGTTAGTGGGTTAATGTTAATAATTTAATTACTTGGGGGTTAAAGGAGATAACCTTGAAATAATTAGTGGGTTACTTTTATCATCTTTTATACTTAATTATATGATAATTAGGGTAAAAGAAAAAGAGTTTGAATAAGGAAAAATAGAAAGAACAGAGAGAGGGAAACGAACGAGCGAGAGAGGGAGAAGCGAAGAGGAAAGCAAAGGCATTGAGAAGTAGCTTGCTCGATCACGATTCTTCGGTGGAGGTAGGTTATGGTTTATGCTATCTCATAGTAAACTCTAAATAGCGATTGATATGTATTGGGTAGTATTGTAAAGTCTTCTATATGCTTAATTGTGTGGTTGCATGATGTGATTATATAATTGTGATGGATTAGAATGATGAGTCTGTTGAATCTTAAACCTTAAAACCTCACTATTAATGATGATGCCTTGACATAAAGGAAGTCTTGATGAACTAAAGTAATGAGATTAGGGGATCGGGTGTCACGACCCGACACGTAGAATAAGGGGATCGGGTGTCACGAACCGACATGTAGTATTAGGGGATCGGGTGTCAAGAATCGACACGTAGAATTAGGGTATTGGGTGTCACCAACCGACACATAGTTGTAGGGGATCGGAGTTTCACGTTCCGACACCAGAAGTAGAGGTGGTCATGGAAGAGGCCGCTATTCTGGAGGACGTGGTGGCCAAGGTAATGGAGGTCACCAAATCAACCAGGGTGGCGGGCAAACTAGAACTACTGCAGCGCAACATGGTAGGGGCAACGGACAGACTGGTGATAGGGCCCATTGTTATGCTTTCCCTAGGAGGTCTGAAGCGGAGACATCTGATGTTGTTATCACAGGTAATCTTTTTGTTTGTGATTGCATGGATTCTGTATTATTTGATCCTGGATCCACATTTTCATTTGTATCTTTCATTTGCTATTGGTCTTGAATTACATTGTGATTCGCTTGACATGCCCATTCGTATCTCTACTCCTGTGGGTGAATCTGTGATAGTTGAGAAGGTGTATAGGTCTTGTCTCATGACATTTGTGGGGAACAATACTCATGTAGACTTGATTATTCTAGAGATGGTTGATTTCGATGTAATTCTAGGTATGACTTGGCTTTCTCCAAATTTTGCAATCTTAGATTGTAATGCTAAAACTGTGACATTGGCCAAGCCTGGGACAGATCCTCTAGTGTGGGAGGGTAACTATACTTCAACCCCAGTTCATATCATCTCCTTTGTTCGTGCTAAGAGAATGGTTAGTAAGGGTTGTCTAGCTTTCTTGGCACATCTCAGGGATGATACTTCCCAAGTACCTTCGATTGAGTCTGTCTCGATAGTCCGCGAGTTTTTGGATGTGTTTCCTGCAGACCTTTCTGGTATGCACCGGATAGGGACATTGATTTCTGTACTGATCTGGAGACGGGTACTCGCCCCATTTCCATACCCC
>CM064972.1:68115866-68226865 GCA_032847665.1 Solanum chilense | reverse complement strand
ACTTGAACTCTAAAAATCTTTTCCCTAGACAAATTCTAATTCCTAACTATTAAACACCTATATAAATTATACACATAATAACATTAAATATATATATATATATATATATATATATATATATATATATATATATATATATATATATATATATATATATATATATATATATATATATATATATATATATACAAAAAAAATGTAATAAATAAATAATAATAATAATAATAATAATAAAATAAATAATAATAATAAATAAATAAATATGAGTGTTTCAAATTTTGAATGGACACAAATCGAAAATAATAAAATAGTTTTAATTAGATTTAAAATAAATAAGACGATTTTTTAAAAGGTTTAAAATAAATGAGAGAATAAAGTAAAATAACAATTTTATTATTAAGTTTAAATAATACAATGTCCAAAAATTAAGTTAAGTCATACTAAAGTTAATAAAGCGACCGTGCCAGAACCACGAGACTCAAGGGGTGCCTAACACCTTCCCCTCGGTCAATAGAATTCCTTACCCGAATTTCTAGTTCGCAGACCAATAAAAAAATAGAGTCAAATTTCCTTTTGATTAGGGATTTAAAAAAGGTGACTTGGAACACCAAAACTCAATTCCAAGTGGCGACTCTAAATAATAATTATCCCTTTTCAAAACGTCACTTTAATTGGAAAAACTCTTTTTCTTTCAAAAATAAAAATCAAAAAATATTGAGAGAGAAAAAAAAGGGGCGTGACACTCAACATGTAGCAACAACAAGTACTATAATCATTAATAAGTACCGCCAAGTTCACCCATGAGGACTCAAGCCTCAATACCATACTCATTTGGGAATTAGGTTCATTAGTTTGAGTATATTAACATCTTTCAACATTCATTATCTTTATTGCTCATGTGTCGGTACGTGACACTCCGCTCCCCTACTACTATGTGTCGGTACATGACACTCCGATCCCCTAATACTATGTGTTGGAACGTGACACTCCGATCCCCTAATTCTACGTGTCGGTTCGTGACACCCGATCCCCTAATTTTACGTGTCGGTTCGTGACACTCGATCCCCTAATTCTATGTGTCGGAACGTGGCACTCCGATCCCCTAAGGCTACGTGTCGGTTCGTGACACCTGCTCCACTAATCTCATTCTATCAATTCATCAATCCTTCTTTTATACCAAGGCATCATCAATCCCTTTATGTTAGTTCATCAAGCCTTCTTTTATACCAAGGCATCATCAATCCCATTATGTTAGTTCATCAAGCCTTCTTTTATACCAAGGCATCATCAATCCCATTATGTTAGTTCATCAAGCCTTCTTTTATACCAAGGCATCATTGTTAACAAAGTAAATTTAGGATTAGAGATCCAATAGCCTCATCATGCTTATTCATCACAATTATATAATCACATCATGTAAGCACACAATAAAGCATATAGAAGGTTTATAATACTACCCAACACATATCATTCGCTATTAAGAGTCCACTACGAATAGCATAAAAACCATAACCTACCTCCACCGATGAATTGTGATCAAGCAAGCTAATCCTCAAAGCAGCGTTTCTTCTTATCTCTCGTTCGATTGATCCTCTCTCTCTCTTTGTTCTTTCTATTTTTCTTATTCAAACCCTCTCTCTTTTACCCTAATTAGTATATAATTAAGTATAAAAGATGATAGAATAACCCACTAATTAATTCAAGGTTATCTCTTTTAACCCCCAAGTAATTGAGTTATTAATATTAAACCACTAACTTTATAATTATAAGAAGGAATAGTCCAAAATGCCCCTTAAAATATTTGCAGAAATCCGACCCAGCTTGGGATTACGCAACCTATGACGGCCCGTCGTGCCTGCGACGGTCCGTCCTGCTGTTTCCATCACAGAGTTCAGAGACTAACTTTTTACTGAGGATCTGTGACGGTCCGTCGTGCCTTCGACGGTCCGTCCTGCACTTCCATCACGAAGTTCAGAGAGTTGCTCCCAGTACCCAATTTTCAAGAGTTGAAGTGTTTTGAAACGGAGGCTCACGACGGTTCGTCGTATCTATGACGGTCCGTCCTGCAGGTCCATCAAAGAGTTCAGAGAGTCGATTTCAGCTCTCAAATTTCAGAATTCTAACTGTTTTGGAACGAGACACCCTCGACGGTCCGTCATGCCCATGACGGTCCATCGTGCGATCCGTCGTTTCAGCCAGTTTTTCCAGAAATAAAATCTGCTTCTCAAAACGACTAAACAGGTCGTTACAATAGATACCAATTTGCCCATCGTTCATCCCGAATGATCAAAAGAAGAAAAACAAGGACGAGAAGGAGTACCTTAATCTGTAAACAGGTGTGGGTATCTTTCTTGCATATCAGCCTCCTTCTCGCAAGTGGCCTCTTCAACTGGTCGATTCTTCCATTGAACTTTGATGGATGCAATCTCCCTCGACCTCAACTTGCAAACTTCTCTATCTAAAATAGCAACAGGTTCCTCCTCATAAAACAAATTCTCATCAAGCAGAACCGAATCCCAACGAATGATGTAGTTTCCATCCCCATGGTATTTTTTCAACATAGACACGTGAAATACCGTATGCACTCCTGACAGCCCTGGAGGCAAGGCTAATTCATAAGCCACCTCCCCTACTCGCTTAAGTACTTCAAATGGTCCAATATACCTTGGGCTTAGCTTACCTCTTTTACCAAACCGCATCACCCCTTTCATGGGTGAAACCTTCAGCAAGACTTGTTCACCCTCCATGAACTCCAAGTCTCTAACCTTTCGATCTGCATATTCCTTTTGCCTACTTTGCGCCGCTAAAAGCTTTTCTTGAATAGATTTCACTTTCTCTAATGAATCCCTCAAAAGATCAGTACCCCAAGGTCTAACCTCAAATGCATCAAACCAACCAATGGGAGACCTACATCTCCTCCCATACAATGCTTCGAATGGAGCCATGTAAATACTTGAGTGATAGCTATTATTGTATGAAAACTCCGCTAAGGGTAAGAAGTTGTCCCAATGACCACCAAATTCTATCACACATGCACGAAGCATATCCTCCAACACTTGAATCGTTCGCTCAGACTGACCATCGGTCTGAGGATGGAACGCAGTACTAAGGTCCAACCTAGTACCTAATTCCGCATGCAATGTTCTCCAAAACTTAGAAGTAAACTGCATACCTCTATCTGATATAATGGAGAGTGGAACTCCATGCAATCGAACAATTTCTGAGATATAGATTTTAGCTAACTTCTCTGCATTGTAAGTCACCTTGACCGGAATGAAGTGAGCAGACTTAGTTAATCTGTCCACAATTACCCAAATAGAATCAAACTTTCCCAATGTCTTTGGAAGACCAACCACGAAGTCCATTGCAATTATCTCCCACTTCCATTCTGGAATGGACATTCTCTGAAGTGTTCCTCCGGGCCTCTGGTGTTCGTACTTTACTTGTTGACAATTTGGACATTTGGCAACAAAATCAACAATGTCTCGCTTCATTCTACTCCACCAAAAGTGTTGCTTTAGGTCACGGTACATCTTGGTTGCACTAGGGTGTATACAATATCCGGAACTATGAGCCTCTGTAAGAATAGTGTGGATCAGATCATCCACACGGGGCACACATACCCTACCCTTAATTCTCAAAACACCTTCCTCATCAATTATTGCTTCTTTAGCCTCTCCTCGCAACACCATATCCCGAATTCGACTTAGTTTCTCATCATCAAACTGTTTTCTCTTGATCTTGTCAAGAAAAGAAGATCTCGCCTCCACACAAGCCAAAAATCCTCCCTTATCATTTACTTCTAGCCTCATAAAGTCATTAGCCAAGTTTTGGATTTCTCTAGCCAACGGGCGTCTAGAGACTTGCAAATGAGCTAGACTTCCCATGCTTCCTGCCTTTCTACTTAAGGCGTATGCCACAACATTAGCCTTCCCTGGGTGATACAAGATGGTAACATCATAGTCCTTTAGTAACTCCATCCATCTCCTCTGTCTTAAATTCAAATCCCTCTGAGTAAAGACATACCGCAGACTACGGTGATCTGTGTAGACTTCACACTTGACCCCATATAGATAGTGTCTCCATTGCTTTAATGCAAACACTACCGCAGCCAACTCCAAATCATGGGTCGGATAGTTACGTTCATGCACCTTTAATTGCCTCAAAGCATAAGCAATTACATTTTTCTCTTGCATTAGCACTGCACCCAAACCCGAATAGGATGCATCACAATAGACAATGAAGTTCTTACCTTCCACTGGCAGGGTAAGGATTGGTGCAGTAGTCAACAAGGTCTTGAGCTTCTGAAAGCTTTCCTCACACTCATCCGACCATACAAATGGAACATTCTGCTTAGTCAAGTTCGTCAATTGGGAAGCAATGGAAGAGAATCCCTTGAAAAATCGACGGTAATAGCTAGCTAAACCAACAATGCTCCTTATTTCTGACACATTAGTAGGTCTTACCCAATTCTTCACTGTCTCAATCTTAGAAGGATCCACCATCACTCCATCCTTAGAAACCACGTGCCCCAAAAAGGACACTGAATCTAGCCAAAACTCACACTTGGAGAATTTGGCATAAAGCCTTTTCTCCCTTAATACTTCCAACACAATTCTCAAATGCTCCTCTTGTTCCTTCTTACTCTTGGAGTATATCAGTATATCATCAATAAATACGATCACAAAGAGATCCAGATATAGCTTAAAAATCCCGTTCATCAAGCTCATGAACGCAGCAGGGGCATTCGTAAGACCAAAAGACATCACTACAAATTCGTAATTGCCCATACCTAGTTCGAAAAGCAGTCTTTGGCACATCCGCTGCCCATATTTTCAATTTATGATAACCGGATCTCAAGTCAATCTTAGAGAAGACACAAGCACCTTGTAACTGATCGAACAAGTCATCAATGCGAGGAATGGGATACTTGTTCTTAATAGTTACCTTATTCAATTGTCTGTAGTCTATGCACATCCGGAAACTCCCATCCTTCTTCTTCACAAATAACACCGGAGCACCCCAAGGGGATGCACTTGGTCTAATGAAACCCTTATTTAACAACTCTTGAAGTTGGGCCTTTAACTCTCTTAACTCCGTGGGAGCCATTCTATAAGGGGGTATAGAAATGGGGCGAGTACCCGGTTCCAGATCAATGCAAAAATCAATATCTCTATCCGGTGGCATACAAGGAAGATCTGCAGGGAACACATCCAGAAACTCACGGACTACCGAAACCGACTCAATTGAAGGTACTTGGGTAGTGTCATCCCTGAGATGTGCCAAGAAAGCTAAACACCCCTTACTAACCATTCTCTTAGCACGAAGAAAGGAGATGATACGAACCGGAGTGGAAGTGTAGTCGCCCTCCCACACTAACGGATCTTTCCCAGGCTTGGCTAACGTCACAGTTTTAGCATTACAATCCAAGATCGCAAAATTCGGAGAAAGCCAAGTCATACCCAGAATTACATCAAAATCAACCATTTCTAAGATAACCAAGTCTACATAAGTATTACTCCCCACAAAAGTCACCAGACAAGAACTATATACTTTTTCAACTATCACAGACTCACCCACCGGAGTAGAAACACGAATGGGCATGTCAAGCAATTCAAAATGTAAATTAAGACCAGTAGCAAATGAGGAAGATACATATGAAAATGTGGAGCCAGGATCAAATAATACAGAAGCCATGCAATCACAAACCAAAAGATTACCTGTGATAACAGCATCGGATGTCTCCGCTTCAGATCTCCCAGGGAAAGCCTAACAATGGGCCCTATCACCTGTCTGCCAGTTGCCGCTACCATGTTGTGCTGTAGTGGCTCCAGTTTGCCCGTCACCCCGGCCATTTTTGTGACCACCATTACCTCGGCCACCACGTCCTCCAGAATAACGGCCTCTACTATGACCACCTCTACCTCTAGCTATTGGGGGTCTATAACTCTGTTTTGGACAATTCCTCCTAATATGTCCCGTCTCCCCACATCCATAACACTCTCTGGAGTCAAGCATAGGTCTCTCAGAGAAGTGTTGACCGGTCTGAGGTGGACCCCCAACTACAGTCTGTAGTGAAGACTGAATTGATCGGACTGAGTAACCTCCTGAACCCTGTCCTCTAGAGTAAGAACCATTAAAATCACCTCCCTTTCAAAACCTTTTTGATGTCGATACCATGGTGAAGTCATCTGGCTTCACTCCTTCCACCTCTATCACGAAGTCTACCACTTCTTGAAAGGATTTTTTCGTAGCCGCTACCTGTAAGGCTGAAATCCGCAATTCTGACCTCAACCCCTTCACAAAACTGCGAATCCGCTCTTGTGGACTGAAAAAAAGTTGGGTGGCATACCTGGATAATGCACGAAACTTAGCCTCATATGCAGTAACCGACATCCTACCTGCTCTAGGCTCAAGAACTCATCTCTTTTCCTATCCCTCAAAGTCCGGGGGATATACTTCTCCATAAACAAGCTAGAGAATGATTCCCAAGTCATAGGTGGTGCCTCTGTTGGTTGACACTCAACATGTGACCGCCACCACATTTTGGCGTTCCCTTGAAACTGATAAGTCACAAACTCAACACCAAACCGTACTACTATACCCATCTTGTGTAGTAGCTCATGGCAGTCAACCAGAAAATCGTAGGCATCCTCAGATTCAGCACCCTTGAAGACTGGAGGTTTCAATTTCAAGAATTTACTTAAAAGTTCATGCTGATCTTTTGTCATTATAGGCCCTGTAGTAAGACGAGGAAACGTGCCTATTTCCAATAAGGCATCCATGCGGGGAGCCACAGTAGCTGCATGTTGTACCTTCGGAACCTGAGGTGCTGCTGCAGAAAACACTGGAGGTGTCTGGCCTTGATCAGATAACCCGCTAAGATAAGATAGAACCTGATTAATCATCTCTGGGGTAGGTTGGGGTGGTAATTCCTCATTCTGCACTTGTTCATTCTCCCCTTCCTCACCCTCTCTTATCATTTCCTCAGTCGGTGGAGGAGTCACCGCCCTAGTACCAGGTGGGCTAGGTACTTGTCCTCTTCCTCTAGAGGACGTCCTCCCACGACCTCTTCCACGGCCTCTCGCCACTGATCCTCTTCGAGCTATAGCCCCAGTGGCTGGCTCAGACGTTTCTTGTCTTGCCGGTGTTGGTGTTGGTGCAGTCGTTGCTCTAGTTCTAACCATCTGCGAAATAGAGTGAAGATGGTCAAATACCAATTTGTATCACCTAGATACCAATTGGATCCAAGTAATAGCATGAAAGAAAGAAAGAAAGAATGGAATTTTCCTAAAGTCTTATAGCCTCTCAAAGAAAAGTAAAGGCGTCCCCCTACCGTTCCTTAAGACTCTACTAGACTCATTCTTGTGTGATGAGACCAACGAACCTAATGCTCTGATACCAAGTTTGTCACGACCCAAATCGAGTCGCAAGTGGCACCCACACTTACCCTCCTATGTGAGCGAACCAACCAATACAAAACCCAACATTTCAATATAATATCAACAGAAAGTAATGCGGAAGACTTAAACTCATTAATGAAAATCAATTCAATAATGTCTAAAAACTCAACATCTATTATTTCCCCAAAATCTGGAAGTCATCATCACAAGAACATCTATCCTCAAATTACTAAAACAAAGAGTATCTAAGAAAGCTAAAATAAGTAAAAGCTAGTCCATGCCGGAATTTCGAGGCTCAAGACATGAAAAAGAAGATCCAGTCCAAGCTAGAAGCATTAGCTCACCCTGAAATCTGATGTAATGAAGACTGGCTAGAATTGTGGTTGAGTTGAAGACGACCGTACGTTTGCTGCACTCCAAAAATAACAAAGAAAGAAACATACAAGTAGGGGTCAGTACAAAACACAAGTACTGAGTAGGTATCATCGGCCAACTCAAAATAGAAAACAGTATATATCAGATAATATCATAAATCAACTACAATACTCAACATGTAGCAACAACAAATACTATAATCATTAATAAGTACCGCCAAGTTCACCCATGAGGACTCAAGCCTCAATACCATACTCATTTGGGAATTAGGTTCATTAGTTTGAGTATATTAACATCTTTCAAGATTCATTATCTTTATTCCTCATGTGTCGGTACGTGACACTCCGCTCCCCTACTACTATGTGTCGGTACGTGACACTCCGATCCCCTAATACTATGTGTCGGAACGTGACACTCCGATCCCATAATTCTACATGTCGATTCGTGACACCCGATCCCCTAATTCTACGTGTCGGTTCGTGACACCTGATCCCCTAATTCTACGTGTCGGTTCGTGACACCCGATCCCCTAATTCTATGTGTCGGAACGTGACACTCCGATCCCCTAATTCTATGTGTCGGTTCGTGACACCCGCTCCACTAATCTCATTCTATCAATTCATCAATCCTTCTTTTATACCAAGGCATCATCAATCCCTTTATGTTAGTTCATCAAGCCTTCTTTTATACCAAGGCATTATCAATCCCATTATTTTAGTTCATCAAGCCTTCTTTTATACAAAGGCATCATCAATCCCATTATGTTAGTTCATCAAGCCTTCTTTTATACCAAGGCATCATTGTTAACAAAGTAAATTTAGGATTAGAGATTCAATAGCCTCATCATGCTTATTCATCACAATTATATAATCACATCATGTAAGCACACAATCAAGCATATAGAAGGTTTATAATACTACCCAACACATATCATTCGCTATTAAGAGTCTACTACGAATAGCATAAAAACCATAACCTACCTCCACCGAAGAATTGTGATCAAGCAAGCTAATCCTCAAAGCAGCGTTTCTTCTTCTCTCTCGTTCGATTGATCCTCTCTCTCTCTTTGTTCTTTCTATTTTTCTTATTCAAACCCTCTCTCTTTTACCCTAATTAGTATATAATTAAGTATAAAAGATGATTGAATAACCCAGTAATTAATTCAAGGTTATCTCTTTTAAACCCCAAGTAATTGAGTTATTAATATTAAACCACTAACTTTATAATTATAAGCAGGAATAGTCCAAAACGCCCCTTAAAATATTTGCAGAAATCTGACCCAGCCTGGGATTACGCAACCTGTGACGGCCCGTCGTGCCTGCGACGGTCCGTCCTACTGTTTCTGTCACAGAGTTCAGAGACTAATTTTTTACTGAGGATCTCTGACGGTCCGTTGTGCCTTCGACGGTCCGTCCTGCACTTCTGTCACGAAGTTCAGAGAGTTGCTCCCAGTACCCAATTTTCAAGAGTTGAAGTGTTTTGAAACGGAGGCTCACGATGGTTCGTCGTATCTGTGACGGTCCATCCTGCAGGTCCGTCACAGAGTTCAGAGAGTCGATTTCAGCACTCAAATTTCAGAATTCTAAGTGTTTTGGAATGAGACACCCTCGACGGTCTGTCGTGCCCATGACGGTTCGTCGTGGGATATGTCGTCTCATCCATTTTTTCCAGAAATAAAATCTGCTGCTCAAAACGACTAAATAGGTCGTTACAAGGCATGAGCTAGTGGGGTATGTTCCACTGGTGTTTCTTTCCCAGTTATTTTAAGATATTGTATTGGTGCCATTTTGGCAACTCTTTATTTTTATACAGATAAGACTATGTCTTTAATTGGATTATCTTTATATTATATGGTTGTTATGAATGAATATGAAATTATGTAGATGATCTGTTTTGAATACGTTGTTTCTTATTATGAAGTCTAAGCATACTTGACAAAACAAAAAGTTTAAATTTTTTGCTAAAATTTATGTAGATGATGTAACAATGACGTATGTTGACTTGTCTGCGACATCTGAGAGGTCAACAACGCCGGTTTCAGCTAGAGTCTAGACTCCGGTCGTGACATGTTGTATCATATGACTATTCTCTTGCGACATGTAAGTAATATGTTGTTATATATGTAAGTTATATGTTGCGTCTTGTGTAATTTATATGCTGGAACATATGTGTATTTTGTTGTGATTTAAATAACCTTTCTGTTGCAACATAAGACTATAATTTGTTCCAATAGTCAACCGTAGAAACATATACAACTATATGTTGGAAACACAAATGGAAATTGCTGAAAAAATTGCAAGTACCCAGAAATGAAGAATGAATTCAAAGAAATATTAATTTTACAAACCAAAATAATGGCGTGGGAACACAATCACTTATGAAGTAATTCCAATGGATATAGAAATAAACTAGTCCAGTGAATTAGATTAGCTAAATCTAATTAAAAAAGAAGAAAAATAAAGAACTAGCAGTGAAGACCAACAATGTATGAAACAAGAAGAATAAGATCAAGAGAACGGGAAGAAAAACAAGCAAGAATACAAGAACAAAGTAGATGATGAAGAGGAATATGACGGGAGGTGGGGTGGGGGGACTTTTTTTTCTTCTCTTCCCTGGTGGATTCCCTCCATTTTTTACTACCAAATTGGTTAATTTAGGTTTTAGTCAATTTCCGTTTTATCCTTCATTTAATTTAATGGACAAAACTATGAACTTATAGAGGCCAATTCCAGAAATTCTTAATCCTTAATCAAATAATTGTCACATACACTTAATACTTAAGAATTATAAACTGTCACTTTATTTTGACACCTTAATGTCACATCTAATTCCAAGTCCCTAGTCTACATTTAAATTGCAAAAAAAAAAACCAAAAAAAAAACGATTGCTAAGGACGTGCATTTTATTTTTTTGTTAAAATTTTTGACCTTCAATATTTGTATTTTGAAGGAACACGGTTGAAAATGTTCTTAGACTACGTGAACAAAAATGTCTCAAATTAGTTATTTGGTCTAATAGTATATTCGCGTCAATAGTTGGGTTTAAAATGTCTGATTGTTTTTTAATGGGTAAAATTGTTAAAATCAATAAGACATTTTAAAATCAAACTGTTGACGCGAATGTATTTAAAACCAAACGAATAGGTCTTACTCTAGAAATTGTTTTTAAATTGTTTTTTGGTTCAATGACCATTGATATAACATGACCCTTTATTTAATTTTGTGTCTACGCCAAACAAATTACGGATGTAAGACCTATTAGTATAAGGAATTTCATGAACAAGCTCATTTCTAGAGTAGTGACATTACTTGCCCTATTGATCTCTAAAAAACAATTTGTTTCTTGAGGAGGAAGAGTATTTTGAAACATGTATTATTGATCCACGATATTATACGATCAAGAAAGTAGGTAACAGTATCCAGGAAAGGATTATCTTTTGGTGGGATAGTTGTGAGTACTAATTAAATTATATATGTTCTCCAAAACATGTTATTAGCTTTTAACCTTCTTATAGGATTATAAGACATTTAAACAACATTATTTCGGAGAAATACAAATCATACAAAGAAAACATATACTAGTGATCTGGAAAATATGTGTACTTTGCCAAAGGAGGGAGGTGGAGCATATCACTTTCAAATGCATTCTTTTGCAAACTATGGTGGAATGTAACATATTTTAGGTTATTTTATGCTCAACAAATACTGTGAAAAATTGCACCCAGTAATTGCAAATTTTAGAGGTGCCTCCACAATCCTATTTGGCAAAGCATCAAATTTGGTGAGGGATATTTCAGCTTTTTGAATGTGTAATGACCTGTTTAGTCGTTTTGAGCAGCAGATTTTATTTCTGGAAAAACTGGCTGAGACGACGGATCCCACGACGGACCGTCATAGGCACGATGGACCGTCATGGGCACGACGGACCGTCGAGGGTGTCTCGTTCCAAAACACTTCAACTCTTGAAAATTGGGTCCTGGGAGCAATTCTCTGAACTTCGTGACGGAAGTGCAGGACGGACTGTCGTAGGCACGACGGACCGTCACATGTCCTCAGTAAAAAGTTAGTCTCTGAACTCTGTGACGGAAGCAGCAGGACGGACCGTCGCAGGCACGACGGGCGGTCGCAGGTTGCGTAATCCCAGGCTGGGTCGGATTTCTGTAAATATTTTAAGGGGCGTTTTGGACTATTCCTGCTTATAATTATAAAGTTAGTGGTTTAATATTAATAACTCAATTACTTGGGGGTTAAAGCAGGTAACCTTGGAATAATTAGTGGGTTATTTTTATCATCTTTTATACTTAATTATATGCTAATTAGGGTAAAAGAAAGAGGGTTTGAATAAGAAAAATAGAAAGAACAAGAGAGGGAGAAACGATCGACCGAGAGAGAGGAAAAACGCAGCCTTGGGGAAATTGCTTGCTTGATCACGAATTCTTCGGTGGAGGTACGTTATGGTTTTTATGCTATTCGTAGTAAACTCTTAATAGCGAATGATATGTATTGGGTAGTCTTGTAAAACCTTCTATATGCTTAATTGTATGCTTGTATTAATGTGATTATATAATTATGATAAAATAAGCATGATGAAGCTATTGAATCCTAAATCTTGAAAAACCCTAATCTACTTTGTTAATTGATGATGCCTTGGTATAAAAGAAGGCTTGATGAACTAAAGTAATGAGATTGATGATGCCTTGGTATAAAAGAAGGCTTGATGAACTAAAGTAATGATATTGATGATGCCTTGGTATAAAAGAAGGCTTGATGAACTAAAGTAATGAGATTGATGATGCCTTGGTATAAAAGAAGGCTTGATGAACTAAAGTAATGAGATTGATGATGCCTTGGTATAAAAGAAGGCTTGATGAACTAAAGTAATGAGATTGATGATGCCTTGTTATAAAAGAAGGCGTGATGAACTAAAGTGATGAGAGTAGTGGAGCGGGTGTCACAAACCGACACGTAGATTTAGGGGATCGGGTGTCACGAACCGACACATAGATTTAGGGGATCGGGTGTCACGAACTGACACGTAGATTTAGGGGATCGGGTGTCACGAACCGACACGTAGATTTAGGGGATCGAGTGTCACAAACCGACACGTAGATTTAGGGGATCGGGTGTCATGAACCGACACGTAGATTTAGGGGATCGGGTGTCATGAACCGACACGTAGATTTAGGGGATCGGGTGTCACGAACCGACACGTAGATTTAGGGGATCGGGTGTCACAAACCGACACGTAGATTTAGGGCATCAGAGTGTCACGTTCCGACACAAGGATAGTATATGAGGATCGGAGTGTCACGTTCCGACACCAGGATAGTAAATGAGGATCGGAGTGTCACGTTCCGACACCAGGATAGTATATGGAGCGGAGTGTCACGTACCGACACGAGAGAAATAAAGATAATGAATCTTGAAAGATGTTAATATACTCAATCTAATGAACCTAATTCCCAAATGAGTATGGTATTGAGGCTTGAGTCCTCATGGGTGAACTTGGCGGTACTTATTAATGATTATAATACTTGTTGTTGCTACATGTTAAGTATTGTAGTTGATTTATGATATTATCTGATATATACTGTTTTCTATTTTGAGTTAGCCGATGATACCTACTCAGTACTTGTGTTTTGTATTGACCCCTACTTGTATGTTTTCTTTCTTTGCTATTTGTGGAGTGCAGCAAACGTACCGTCGTCTTCAACTCAACCGCAACTCTAGCCAGTCTTCATTACACCGGATTTCAGGGTGAGCTAATGCTTCTAGCTTAGACTGGATCTTCTTCTTCATGTCTTGATGCCTTGAAGTTCCGGCATGGACTAGCTTTTATTTATTTTAGCTTCTTAGAATACTCCTAGATTTTGTAATTTTAGGATAGATATTCTTGTGATGATGACTTCCAGATTTTGGGGATAATGAGTTATAAGTTTTAGAAGTTATTTAATTGGTTTTGTTAATGAGTTTTAAGTCTTCCTTATTGTATTTTGTTCATTATGTTTGAAATATTGGGGTTTAGATTGGTTGGTTCGCTCACATAGTAGGATAAGTGTGGGTGCCACTCGCGGCTCGTTTTGGGTCGTGACAAACTTGGTATCAGAGCATTAGGTTTGTTGGTCTCATCACACAAGAACGAGTCTAGTAGAGTCTTAAGGAACGGTAGGGGGACGCCTTTACTTTTCTTTGAGAAGCTATAAGACTTTAGGAAAATTCCATTCTTTCTTTCTTTCTTTCTTTCGTGCTATTACTTGGATCCAATTGGTATCTAGGTGATACAAATTGGTATCTGACCATCTTCACTCTATTTCGCGGATGGTTAGAACTAGAGCAACAGCGGCGCCAACACCAACACCGGCAAGACTAGATGCAACTGAGCCAGCCTCTGGGGCTGTAGCTCGAGGAGGATTAGTGGCAAGAGGCCGAGGTAGAGGTCGCAGGAGGACGTCCTCTAGAGGAAGAGGACAAGCACCTGGCCCATCTAGTACTAGGGCGGTGACTCCTCCACCGAGTGAGGAAGTAGTAAGAGAGGGTGAGGAAGGGGAAAGTGAGCAAGTGCAGAATGTGGAATTACCACCCCAACCTACCCCAGAGATGATTAATCAGTTTCTTGCTTATCTTAGCAGGTTATCTGATCAAGGCCAGACACCTCCAGTGTTTTTTGCACCAGCACCTCAGGTTCCGGAAGTACGACAGGCCGCTGCTGAGGCTCCCCGCATGGATGCCTCATTGGAAATAGGCACGTTTCCTCGTTTGACTACAGGGCCTATAATGACAAATGATCAGCATGAACTTTTCAGTAAGTTCTTGAAATTGAAACCTCCAGTCTTCAAGGGTGCTGAATCGGAGGATGCCTACGATTTTCTGGTTGACTGTCATGAGCTACTACACAAGATGGGTATAGTAGAACGATTTGGTGTTGAGATTGTGACCTATCAGTTTCAAGGGAACGCCAAAATGTGGTGGCGGTCACATGTTAAGTGTCAACCAATAGAGGCACCACCTATGACTTGGGCATCATTCTCTAGCTTATTTATGGAGAAGGTATATAGGTCTTGTCTGGTGACTTTTGAGGGGAGCAATACTTATGTAGGCTTGGTGATCTTAGAAATGGTTGATTTTGATGTAATTCTGGGTATGACTTGGCTTTCTCCGAATTTTGCGATCTTGGATTGTAATGCTAAAAATGTGACATTAGCCAAGCCTGGGACAGATCCGTTAGTGTGGGAGGGCAACTACACTTCCACTCCGGTTCGTATCATCTCCTTTCTTCGTGCTAAGAGAATGGTTAGTAAGGGGTGTTTAGCTTTCTTGGCAGATCTCAGGGATGACACTACCCAAGTACCTTCAATTGAGTTGGTTTCGGTAGTCCGTGAATTTCTGGATGTGTTCCCTGCAGATCTTCCTGGTATAACACCGGATAGAGATATTGATTTTTGCATTGATCTGGAATCGGGTACTCGCCCCATTTCTATACCCCCTTATAGAATGGCTCCCGCGGAGTTAAGAGAGTTAAAGGCCCAACTTCAAGAGTTGTTAAATAAAGGTTTCATTAGACAAAGCGCATCCCCTTGGGGTGCTCCGGTGTTATTTGTGAATAAGAAGGATGGGAGTTTTCGGATGTGCATAGACTACAGACAACTGAATAAGGTAACTATTAAGAACAAGTATCCCATTCCTCGCATTGATGACTTGTTCGATCAGTTACAAGGTGCTTGTGTCTTCTCCAAGATTGACTTGAGATTCGGTTATCATCAATTGAAAATACGGGCAGCGGATCTGCGAAAGACTGCTTTTCGAACCAGGTATGGACATTACGAATTTGTAGTGATGTCTTTTGGTCTTACGAATGCCCCTGATGCGTTCATGAGCTTGATGAACGGGATTTTTAAGCCATACCTGGATCTCTTTGTTATCGTATTTATTGATGATATACTGATATACTCCAAGAGTAAGAAGGAACATGAGGAGCATTTGAAAATTGTGTTGGAAGTATTAAGGGAGAAAAGGCTTTATGCCAAATTCTCCAAGTGTGAGTTTTGGCTAGATTCAGTGTCCTTCTTGGGGCACGTGGTTTCTAAGGATGGAGTGATAGTGGATCCTTCTAAGATTGAGAAAGTGAAGAATTGGGTAAGACCTACTAATGTGTCAGAAATAAGGAGCTTTGTTGGGTTAGCTAGCTATTACCGTCGATTTGTCAAGAGATTCTCTTCTATTGCTTCCCAATTGACGAACTTGACTAAGCAGAATGTTCCATTTGTATGGTCGGATGAATGTGAGGAAAGCTTTCAGAAACTCAAGACCTTGTTGACTACTGCACCAATCCTCACCTTGCCAGTAGAGGGTAAGAATTTCATCATTTATTGTGATGCATCCTATTCTGGTTTGGGTGCAGTGCTAATGCAAGAGAAGAATGTGATTGCTTATGCTTCGAGGCAATTAAAGGTGCATGAACGTAACTATCCGACCCATGATTTGGAGTTGGCCGCGGTAGTATTTGCATTGAAGCAATGGACGCACTATCTGTATGGGGTTAAGTGTGAAGTCTATACGGATCGTCGTAGCCTACAGTATGTCTTTACTCAGAAAGATTTGAATTTAAGACAGAGGAGATGGATGGAACTGCTGAAGGACTACGATATCACTATTCTGTATCATCCGGGAAAAGCTAATGTTGTGGCAGATGCTTTAAGTAGAAAGGCAGGAAGCATGGGAAGTCTAGCTCACTTGCAAGTTTCTAGACGCCCGTTGGCTAGAGAAATCCAAAACATGGCTAATGACTTTATGAGACTACAAGTAAATGGGAAGGGAGGATTTTGGCTTGTGTGGAGGCGAGATCTTATTTTCTTGACAAGATCAAGGGATAACAGTTTACTGATGAGAAACTGATTCGGATCCGAGATAAAGTGTTGCGAGGGGAGGCTAAAGAAGCAAAAATCAACGAGGAATGTGTTTTGAGAATTAAGGGAAGGGTATGTGTACCCCGCGTCGATGATTTGATCCACACCATTCTCACAGAGGCTCATAGTTCCGGATATTCTATACATCCTGGTGCAACCAAGATGTGCCGTGACCTAAAGCAACACTTTTGGTGGAGTAGAATGAAGTGTGACATTTTGGATTTTGTTGCCAAATGTCCAAATTGTCAGCAAGTAAAGTATGAACACCAGAGGCCCGGAGGAACACTTCAGAGAATGCCCATTCCTGAATGGAAGTGGGAGAGAATTGCAATGGACTTCGTGGTTGGTCTTCCAAAGACATTGGGTAAGTTTGATTCTATTTGGGTAATTGTGGACAGATTAACTAAGTCTGCTTACTTCATTCCGGTCAAGGTGACTTACAATGCAGAGAAGTTAGCAGAAATCTATATCTTAGAAATTGTTCGATTGCATGGAGTTCCACTCTCCATTATATCAGATAGAGGTACGCAATTTACTTCTAAGTTTTGGAGAACATTGCATGCGGAATTAGATACTAGGTTGGACCTTAGTACTGCATTTCACCCTCAGACCGATGGTCAGTCTGAGCGAATGATTCAAGTGTTGGAAGATATGCTTCGTGCATGTGTGATAGAATTTGGTGGTCATTGGGATAACTTCTTACCCTTAGCGGAGTTTTCATACAATAATAGCTACCACTCCAGTATTGACATGGCCCCATTTGAAGCATTGTATGGGAGGAGATGTAGGTCTCCCATTGGTTGGTTTGATGCATTTGAGGTTAGACCTTGGGGTACTGATCTGTTGAGGGATTCATTGGAGAAGGTGAAGTCTATTCAAGAAAAGCTTTTAGCGGCGCAAAGTAGGCAAAAGGAATATGCAGATCGAAAAGTTAGAGACTTGGAGTTCATGGAGGGTGAACAAGTCTTGCTGAAGGTTTCACCCATGAAAGGGGTGATGCGGTTTGGTAAAAGAGGTAAGCTAAGCCCAAGGTATATTGGACCATTTGAAGTACTTAAGCGAGTAGGGGAGGTGGCTTATGAATTAGCCTTGCCTCCAGGACTGTCAGGAGTGCATCCGGTATTTCATGTGTCTATGTTGAAAAGATACCACGGGGATGGGAACTACATCATTCGTTGGGATTCAGTCCTGCTTGATGAGAATTTGTCTTATGAGGAGGAACTTGTTGCAATTTTAGATAGAGAAGTTCGCAAGTTGAGGTCGAGGGAGATTGCATCCATCAAAGTTCAATAGAAGAATCGACCAGTTGAAGAGGCCACTTGGGAGAAGGAGGCTGATATGCAAGAAAGATACCCACACCTGTTTACTGATTCAGGTACTCCTTCTCGTCCTTGTTTTTCTTCTTTTGATCGTTCGAGGACGAACAATGGTTAAATTGGTATCTATTGTAACGACCTGTTTAGTCGTTTTGAGCAGCAAATTTTATTTCTGGAAAAAATGGCTGAGACGACGGATCCCACGATGGACCGTCATGGGCACGACGGACCGTCGAGGGTGTCTCGTTCCAAAACACTTCAACTCTTGAAAATTGGGTACTGGGAGCAATTCTCTGAACTTCGTGACGGAAGTGCAGGACGGACCGTCGTAGGCACGACGGACCGTCACAGGTCCTCAGTAAAAAGTTAGTCTCTGAACTCTGTGACGGAAGCAACAGGACGGACCGTCGTAGGCACGACGGGCGGTCACAGGTTGCGTAATCCCAGGCTGGGTCGGATTTCTGTAAATATTTTAAGGGGCGTTTTGGACTATTCCTGCTTATAATTATAAAGTTAGTGGTTTAATATTAATAACTCAATTACTTGGGGGTTAAAGGAGGTAACCTTGGAATAATTAGTGGGTTATTTTTAACATCTATTATACTTAATTATATGCTAATTAGGGTAAAAGAAAGAGGGTTTGAATAAGAAAAATAGAAAGAACAAGAGAGGGAGAAACGATCGACCGAGAGAGAGGAAAAACGCAGCCTTGGGGAAATTGCTTGCTTGATCATGAATTCTTCGGTGGAGGTAGGTTATGGTTTTTATGCTATTCGTAGTAAACTCTTAATAGCGATGATATGTATTGGGTAGTCTTGTAAACCCTTCTATATGCTTAATTGTATGCTTGTATGAATGTGATTATATATTTGTGATAAAATAAGTATGATGAAGCTATTGAATCCTAAATCTTGAAAAACCCTAATCTACTTTGTTAATTGATGATGCTTTGGTATAAAAGAAGGCTTGATGAACTAAAGTAATGAGATTGATGATGCCTTGGTATAAAAGAAGGCTTGATGAACTAAAGTAATGAGATTGATGATGCCTTGGTATAAAAGAAGGCTTGATTAACTAAAGTAATGAGATTGATGATGCCTTGGTATAAAAGAAGGCTTGATAAACTAAAGTAATGAGATTGATGATGCCTTGGTTTAAAAGAAGGCTTGATGAACTAAAGTAATGAGATTGATGATGCCTTGGTATAAAGAAGGCTTGATGAACTAAAGTGATGAGAGTAGTGGAGCAGGTGTCACGAACTGACACGTAGATTTAGGGGATCAGGTGTCATGAACCGACACGTAGATTTAGGGGATCGGGTGTCACGAAACGACATGTATATTTAGAAGATCGGGTGTCACAAACCGACATGTAGATTTAGGGGATCGGGTGTCACGAACCGACACGTAGATTTAGGGGATCGGGTGTCACGAACCGACGCGTAGATTTAGGGGATCGGGTGTCACGAACCGACACGTAGATTTAGGGGATCGGAGTGTCAAGTTCCGACACCAAGATAGTATATGAGGATCAGAGTGTCACGTTCCGATACCAGGATAGTATATGAGGATCGGAGTGTCACGTTCCGACACCAGAATAGTATATGGAGCGGAGTGTCAGTTACTGACACGAGAGAAATAAAGATAATGAATCTAGAAAGATGTTAATATACTCAATCTAATGAACCTAATTCCCAAATGAGTATGGTATTGAGGCTTGAGTCCTCATGGGTGAACTTGGCGGTACTTATTAATGATTATAATACTTGTTGTTGCTACATGTTGAGTATTGTAGTTGATTTATGATATTATCTGATATATACTGTTTTCTATTTTGAGTTGGCCGATGATACCTACTCAGTACTTGTGTTTTGTAATGACCCCTACTTGTATGTTTTCTTTCTTTGCTATTTGTGGAGTACAGCAAACGTACCGTCGTCTTCAACTCAACCGCAAATCTAGCCAGTCTTCATTACACCGGATTTCAGGGTGAGCTAATGCTTCTAGCTTTGACTGAATCTTCTTCTTCATGTCTTGATGCCTTGAAGTTCCGGCATGGACTAGCTTTTATTTATTTTAGCTTCTTAGAATACTCCTAGATTTAGTAATTTGAGGATAGATGTTCTTGTGATGATGATTTCTAGATTTTGGGGATAATGAGTTATAAGTTTTAGAAGTTATTTAATTGGTTTTGTTAATGAGTTTTAAGTCTTCCGCATTGTATTTTGTTCATTATGTTTGAAATGTTAGGGTTTAGATTGGTTGGTTCGCTCACATAGTAGGATAAGTGTGGGTGCCACTCGCTGCTCGTTTTGGGTCGTGACAGAATGATAACTGAAGTTATATCATATTTTTTTAAATGATTTTAAGGAGGATATTGAGGTTAGTAGGTTTGTTGAGGCACAATGTTGGAATATTCCAAGTCTAAGCAATTGTCTCCATGAGGAGTATGTAGAACATGTGATAAAAAATATTCCTCAACTAGTTGATAACAATGAACAACATCAAGTAAAATGGATACTAGTGTTATATGAAAAATCCTCATTAAAGAGTTCTTGAAATATATTAAGACAAAGAGAAGAAATGGAACATATTTTCAACTTCACGTTGAACAAGAAAGTACCTTCCAACATGTGTTTCATACTTTAAGTTTAGAATTCTATTAAGACAATGGGAATCAATATAGTTTCTTAATGTAAAAATCCTAAACAAGATACTATGTGTCATTTGTTTCTAACATCCCCCACCCACTGCTACAAAGTTATTCATGTTGTTCTCTAATTTCCATAAATTCATATAGATGGTTTTCACGTGTCGTAACTTAGTGATGTACAACCCCTTTTAGTAAAAAAAAGATACGTATTAGTACAAGTATTCTAATATGGTATATATGGAAAAGGAGAAACATCATCACGAATGCGAAGAGGAAGACCTACACCAATATTATTTTAAAGGAACCACAAACATATAAAGACTTGTGAAAGCAACCTATCCCAAGATGACTCAAATTCTTAAAAATTGGCCAGACATGGTGGTATCATTAGAAAGTAACAAGCCTTGAATTTATTTTTCAGCCACCATATTAAAGCCACAAGGCATGAAAGTTACTAAATGAAATATATATAGAGGGATTCTAGAGGTAATCTAGTGAGGAGTGTGCATGGACTTGTCTAAGGAATCATAAAGGTGATGTGATTTATGCTCAAGGCTAAGAAGTTTATAAAGCCCTAACATTGAGGCAGAGGCAATTTCCATTAAGTGTTATTATATAGCTAGAGTTAATAGGAAATGGAGGAAAAATGAAAAGAGAGGAACTTGAAAAGTCCTCTTATGTTTTAGTAAAAAGACATTTTCCCTCATTGGTGGTGGAAAGGAATGTCGAAGAGTTTAAATATAGTGGCTCGCTGATACCACCAGTATTTTGGGTATCAATATACACTCATTATATAGATCATTCCATCATGAGAGGAAACATTCAAAATAAAACCTTGGATACTAGAGGGGAACAATTCCCTTACGGGGACACTATGTATTCAGTAGGCTTGATCTTTTTACTGTACTGTTTTTTTTTCAAATTCTATTATGTTTTAAAAATTTTAAATTTTTTATGAATTAATTTACGTTATTTTTTCTTAATTGGTTAATTGGAAACTTTGGTAACGTCTATCTTTGCAAACATTCTGATAATCGGTATTTCTTTTTGAAACACAGATTGACAACAATCTTAAAGAAGTTATATTATTTATTTTTAGTCTATGCTTATGATGTAGACAAAAACTTTTGTTGTTGCATACTCCTATTAAGTTTGAAATTTAAATTCTTGCTTACTAAATCTGTATCGATTTTTTATTTACCATAAAGGTAAATAACAATGTTACAATGACTGTTGCTGCATCAACCCGAACTGTTGTACTACGAGCAGAAAAACTAAAAATATTCTCTGATGAGAGTTTGAAAGGATGGATGCAATGGGTACTTTTCTGGCTTACCACTCTTTGTTTGCAAAAATTTATCAATGAAGAAACTCTAGCTCCTGCTGCTGAAATGCCAGAAAGAGAACAATTCATTATTATTGAAGCATGGAAATAGGAAGACTTCCTATATAAGGGCTATATTTTGTGTGCTTTAGGGGATGACTTATATAATTTCTATAGTTCAATGACAACTTTAAAAGAATTGTGGGATTCACTTGAAAATAAATATAAGAAAAAAGATGCATGCTTGAAAATTTTTATGGTCGTAAAGTTTTTAGATGATACAATGTAAAATAGTAAAACTATTGGATCACAAGTGCAGTAACATCAACTTATTTTCAATGATCTTATTGCTAAGGATATTATAAAATTCAACTTATTTTCCATGATATGATTGCTAGGATATGGTAGTAAATAAAGACTTTCAAGTGGTATAAATGATCGAGAAGTCACCTCCTTTGTGGAACGACTTTGAGAATTATCTAAAGAACAAACATAGGGAAATAATGCTTGAAGAAATTTTGATTTGGCTCAATATTGAGGAGGATAAAAAAAACATCGAAAATAAGTATCATAAGAGTTCAATAATACATGGAGTTAATATTGTGGAAGAAGATCCTACCAAAGGCAAAAAGAGAAAAAAGTCCAATGGACAGAAGTCAGAACACGCCAAGAGTAAATTCAAGACCTACTGTTATAATTGTGGTAAGGTTTGTCATAAGTCTTCTGATCGTCGTGCTCCAAGAAAGGACAAAGACAAAGGAAAAAGTAAAGCATACATGATGGAAGAGATGGAAGATGCAGATGACCTCTATGCAATGATCTCATAGTGAAACTTAGTTAGAAATCTTAAGTATTGGTTTCTCAACTCAGGTGCCACTCTATAACATCCCGTAGCTCGAAATAGCTAGGAATAAAAAAAGAAAAAAATCACTTTTGGATGTATAGGGAATTTTTTATGAAATACCTATGTTTAAATAGTGAGTATTGGTCATGTCCAAATGAACATAACTTCTAGATCAGAAGGATATAGGGTCAGTTATCTATATGGTTGTAAAGCGCTTGGGAAGATCTTTCCAATGATATGGAGTTTGCTCGATTTCGATGTAGTATGAGGGAGATTTGTCTTTCAGAAGTTGAGTTGTTTGACTGAGGAAAGTCCAATACTGATTTTAGTAAGGGTAAAGTAGTCTTTTCACCCTAATATTTCCTAATTCATTTTAAGGTCTTATTATGTGAAAAACTAAACCTTTATTCAGTTTTAGAAGAGTTGAATACGCTTAGGTCTTGGGAGAAAAGAGAAGAGAAGGGAAAGATCGAGAATCCTTCAAAAAGGCTAAGTTATCGCAAGTGAAATTAGTTGGGGTGATCCGTATTGAGGTATGTGAGTTCTCCCCATGTTGGGTTCTTCCACCCACTCACCAACATGTTTAATTCATCTCTATCAGAGTAGATTGAATGATGAGCATTGGTGTTCTTGGTGAATAATCATTGAATTCTTAGTTGGTTGAGTTGTAATACACCTTTAGTTATTTTGACTCATGTTTACATGTTGTTTTATGAGTTTAAACTATTGGGTATTGAGAATATTTGTGATACTATGTGTTTGGGGAAAAATCCATGGACAATTAGGAGGTTTAGAGTTTCAAATCGGAGAAGAAAAGTCAGAAATTCTATATGATAGGACATGAAGACTCGCGCCAATCAGATCCCTCAGGATATACTCTATCAGTGATACTCTTATGTGCCGCGCCAGCCACATCTTCTGAGGACAGTGTCTATCCGTCAGGCTGTGGCGCCCCGCGCCTTTTAAAGCGCCAAAGCCATCTGAAGACCCAATTCTTCAAATATTTTTTCGTACTAGTTCCTAGGTGATGTAACCATATTCCTTAGTTGATTCGAACACTATAAGGTACATATAAACATCATGAGATCATCAATAAACATGACATCATGATAATTGAATCCATAATCTAGTTCAAGGGAAGTAAGATCAAAGTCAAAGCAGTTAAGATTCAAATCTAAAAGTTAGCAAGCAAGTCAAAGTAAGTTCTTAAAGTTTTTCAAGAGTCTTATACAAAATTTTAGCTTTGTTATAAGGCTCAAGCAACAAGTTTAGCAAGAAGAAGTTATTTAAGTTTAAATTTCTAAAGTTATATGGGAACTAATTATTCCCTAAGAGTTAAGTTTCAAGTAAAGCTAAGAGCAAAGAGTGAGTGTATTTTTCAAAAACTATATGGGAATTAAGTATTCCCTAATAGTTACAAATGCTTTCACATTTTGAGGAATAAAGGAAGCTAGACTTCCAGAGAGATTTTGGATAGTTTTAGAAAAGGGATCTATGATTTCCAAGAGATATTTTGTAGATAAGTTTGGGAAATTACCTCAAACCCAAGAAGAAATTGTTTTAGAACACATCAGTTAAGTATTTTAGGGGTAGTATTGAGCACCGATATGGTATCGCGTGTTCAGAACAACTCAAGTCTCCACAAACCATGTAGCCAACATGTACAAAGAAATGATCATACTTTTTAGATGATTCATTAGTGCTTTTTAGTATAGACTAGTGGATCCACTTTGTAGTTCAGGTGCTATAACAACGACAAGGTATAGGGAGGGCCTCTTGCAACTTGAGATAAGATATTATACCATCGCTTAGGCTAATAGTAATGGTTGTCGGTACGAGAATCTCCCACATAAATTATATTACTTTCATTTTAAGTAAAGTTGAGTTTGTTAGAGTTTATTGCTAAACATTTTCCCTCTAATTCATGCTTATCCATGTTTCAGATTATCATGCCTCCACGAAGAGCAGCACGAGGTTTTCTGTCCAAAAGGAATGTCGATGACCCAGAGGTACCTAATTCACCGAATGTTCAATGTCAAGGGGAAGTAAACGATGCTAAATTCCATGAGGCTATCTAGATGTTAATTCAAACAATGACCTACCATGTCGGGCGTCAGAGATGATCTCAACTAGAAAAGGCTAACACTTTGAGGGTTCGTGAGTTCGTGAGAATGAATCCTCCTAGATTCACTATATTAAGAACTACCGAGGATCTTAAAAACATTGTGGAAGAGTTGAAGAAGAATTTTTAGGTGATGCATGTGGTTGATATTGAAAGGGTTGAACTAGTTTCATACCAACTGAAGAATGTGGCTACGACTTGGTTTGACCAATGGTAGGAGGGTAGAGATGAGTATGCACCACATTCAAGTTGGGATTGCTTTGAAGAAGACTTATTGGGGCGTTTATTTCCCTGAGAACTGAAGGAAGCAAAGGTACATGAGTTCTACTTTGAAACAAGACTCCTTGAGTATTCATGAGTATGGTTTAAAGTTCACCCACCTGTCTCTTTATGCGCCGGAGATGGTTAAGGATATGAGAAGAAAAATGAGATTGTTTTTTCTTTTTTTGGTCGTGCTTCAAGAAAAAGAAGGTACGGCTGCAATTTTGATAGGTGACATAGGCATATCCTAGCTGATGGTCTATGTGTAACAAGTTGAAGAGGAGAAGTTGAGGGATAGAGAAGAGTAGCGAAACATATGTCGTCAAGATAAGGGTGGTTCAACTCGACCACAATATAAGAAACCAAAAGGGCATGCACCATCATGTGCTAATGCAACTGCGCCCAGAAATAGAGATGAGTATAATCTCCAGAATTCAAAGAACTTCAAGGCTAGACAAGCCCAATCTCAAGGTAGTGTGACACAAGGAGGTACTTGGGGTCATACACGTGGTAGGTATGGGCAGAAACCATGCAGGTAAGTGACGTGATGTCCAATAGGGTTTCTTCAAGTGAGGTGAAGAGGGGCATTACATGAAAAAGTGTCCTAATAATAAATAGCGATGAGGAAATTCGGGCATTAGAAAGCCTAATCATCATCATTTTATCTATCAGACAGGGCTGCACCTAGAGGATCCACTTCTGTTACTAGTGGAGGGGGAAACCACCTCTATGCAATCACTAGTCGGTAAGACCAAGAGAACTCTCCAGATGTTTTCACGGTTATGATCAATGTATTTACTTTTTAGGTTTATGCTTTATTAGACCCATAAGCAAGTTTATATTTTGCCACTCCTTATGTTGCAAATAAGTTTGACACTTTGGCCAAATGGCCGACACTCCTTGTCACGACCCAAAACCGAGCCGCGACTGGCACCCACACTTATCCTACTATGTGAGCGAACCAACCAATCTAAACCCAAACATATTGAACAAAATACAATGCGGAAGACTTAAACTCATTAATTAAATCAATTAAATAAACTTCTAAAATTTATAACTCATTATTCCCAAAATCTGGAAGTCATCATCACAAGAACATCTATCCTCAAATTACTAATCTAAGAGTATCTAAGAAACTAAAATACATAAAAATCTAGTCCATGCCGGAAATTCAAGGCATCAAGACTTGAAGAAGAAGATCCAGTCCAAGCTAGAAGCATTAGCTCACCCTGAAATCTGGCTTGATGAAGACTGGCTAGAGTTGCGGTTGAGTTGAAGACGACGGCGCGTTTGCTGCACTCCACAAATAACAAAGAAAGAAACATACAAGTAGGGGTCAGTACAAAACACGAGTACTGAGTAGATATCATCGGCCAACTCAAAATAGAAAATAGTATATATCAGTTAATATCATAAATCAACTACAATACTCAACATGAAGCAACAACAAGTACTAAAATCATTAATAAGTACCACCAAGTTCATCCATAAGGACTCAAGCCTCAATACCATACTCATTTGGGAATTAGGTTCATTTCATTGAGTATTTTAGCATCTTTCAAGATTCATTATCTTTATTCCTCTCGTGTCGGTACGTGACACTCCGATCCATATTCTATCCTGGTGCCGGAACGTGGCACTCCGATCCTCATTCTATCCTGCTACCGGAACGTGGCACCCGATCCATATACTATCCTGGTGTCGGAACGTGACACTCCGATCCTTATTCTATCTTGGTACTGGAACGTGGCACCCGATCCATATACTATCCTGGTGTCGGAACGTGACACTCCGATCCTCATTCTATCCTAGTACCGGAACGTGGCACCCGATCCGTATACTATTCTGGTGTCGGAACGTGACATTCTGATCCTCATTCTATCCTGGTACCAGAACGTGGCACCCGATCCATATACTATCCTGGTGTTGGAACGTGACACTCCGATCCTCATTCTATCCTAGTACCGGAACGTGGCACCCGATCCATATACTATCCTGGTGTCAGAACGTGACACTCCGATCCTTATTCTATCCTGGTACCGGAACGTGGCACCCGATCCCCTAATTCATCAAGCCTTCTTTTATACCAAGGCATCATCAATCTCATTATGTAATTTATCAAGCCTACTTTTATACCAAGGCATCATCATTAACAAAGTGAATTAGGGTTTCTTTCAAGATTTTGGATTCAATAACTTCATCATGCTTAGTTTATCACAATTATATAATCATATTCATGCAAACATACAATTAAGCATATAGAAGGGTTTACAATACGACCAATACATATCATTCGCTATTAAGAGTTTACTACGAATAGCATAAAAACCATAACCTACCTCCACCGAAGATTCGTGATCAAGCAAGAAAATTCTCAAAGCAGCGTTTCTTCTTCTCTCTCGTTCGATCCTCTCTCTTCTCTTTGTTCTTTCTATTTTTCTTATTCAAACCCTCTTTCTTTTACCCTAATTAGCATATAATTAAGTATAAAAGATGACAATAGTAACCCACTAATTAACTCAAGGTTACCTCTTTTATCCCCCAAGAAATAGAGTTATTAATATAAACCCACTAAATTTATAATTATAGCAGGAATAGTCCAAAACGCCCCTTTAAAACTTAAATATAAATCCGACCCAACCTGGGATTACGCAACCTGTGACGGTCCGTCATGGCTGTGACGGTCCGTCCTGCAGGTCCGTCGAAAAATTCAGAGACTCAATTTCCTGGAAGAGTCTGTGACGGTCCGTCGTACCTACGACGGTCCGTCCTGCACTTCCGTCACGACGTTCAGAGAATTGTTCCCAATACCAAATTCTCAAGAGTTGAAGTGTTTTGAAATGGGGGCTCATGACGGTTCGTCGTATCTGTGACGGTCCGTCCTGCAGGTCCGTCACAGAGTTCAGAGAGTCGATTTCAGCACTCAAATTTCAGAATTCTTAAGTGTTTTGGAACGTGAAACCCTCGACGGTCCGTCGTGCCCATGACGGTCCGTCATGGTAAAGTCGTCTCAGCCAGTTTTTCCAGAAATAAAATCTGCTGCACAAAACGACTAAACAGGTCGTTACAATAGATACCAATTTACCCATCGTTCGTCCTCGAACGATCAAAAGAAGAAAAACAAGGACGAGAAGAAGTACCTGAATCTGTAAACAGGTGTGGGTATCTTTCTTGCATATCAGCCTCCTTCTCCCAAGTGACCTCTTCAATTTTTCGATTCTTCCATTGAACTTTGATGGATGCAATCTCCCTCGACCTCAACTTGCGAACTTCTCTATCTAAAATAGCAACAGGTTCCTCCTCATAAGACAAATTCTCATCAAGCAGAACCGAATCCCAACGAATGATGTAATTTCCATCCCCATGGTATCTTTTCAACATATACACGTGAAATACCGGATGCACTCCTGACAGCCCTGGAGGCAAGGCTAATTCATAAGCCACCTCCTCTACTCGCTTAAGTACTTCAAATGGTCCAATATACCTTGGACTTAGCTTACCCCTTTTTCCAAACCGCATCACCCCTTTCATGGGTGAAACCTTCAGCAAGACTTGTTTACCTTCCATGAACTCCAAGTCTCTAACCTTTCGATCCGCATATTCCTTTTGCCTACTTTGAGACGCTAAAAGCTTTTCTTGAATAGCTTTCACCTTTTCCAATGAATCCCTCAACAGATCCGTACCCCAAGGTCTAACCTCAAATGCATCAAACCAACCAATGGGAGACCTACATCTCCTCCCATACAATGCTTCAAATGGAGCCATGTCAATGCTAGAGTGATAACTATTATTGTATGAAAACTCCGCCAAGGGTAAGAAGTTATCCCAATGGCCACCAAATTCTATCACACATGCACGAACCATATCCTCCAACACTTGAATCGTTCGCTCAGACTGACTATCGGTCTGAGGATGAAATGCAGTACTAAGGTCCAATCTAGTACCTAATTCGGCATGCAATGTTCTCCAAAACTTAGAAGTAAACTGTGTACCTCTATCTGATATGATGGAGAGTGGAACTCCATGTAATCGAACGATTTCTGAGATGTAGATTTTGGCTAACTTCTCTGCATTATAGGTCACCTTGACCGGAATGAAGTGAGCAGACATTGTTAATCTGTCCACAATTACCCAAATAGAATCAAACTTCCCCAATGTCTTTGGAAGACCAACCACGAAGTCCATTGCAATTCTCTCCCACTTCCATTCGGGAATGGGCATTCTTTGAAGTGTTCCTCCGGGCCACTGGTGTTCATACTTTACTTGTTGACAATTTGGACATTTGGCAACAAAATCAACAATGTCTTGCTTCATTTTACTCCACCAAAAGTGTTGCTTTAGGTCGCGGTACATCTTGGTTGCACCAGGATGTATAGAATATCCAGAACTATGAGCCTCTGTAAGAATAGTGTGGATCAAATCATCAACACGGGGCACACATACCCTTCCCTTAATCCTCAAAACACCTTCCTCATCCATTATGGCCTCTTTAGCCTCTCCTCGCAACACCATATCCCGAATTCGACTTAGTTTCTCATCATCAAACTGTTTTCCCTTAATCTTGTCAAGAAAAGAAGATCTCGCCTCCACACAAGCCAAAAATCCTCCCTTCCCATTTACTTCTAGCCTCATAAAGTCATTAGCCAAGTTTTGGATTTCTCTAGCCAACGGGCGTCTAGAGACTTGTAAGTAGGCTAAACTTCCCATGCTTCCTGCCTTTCTACTTAAGGCGTCTGCCACAACATTAGCCTTTCCCGGATGATATAGAATAGTGATATCGTAGTCCTTCAGTAGTTCCATCCATCTCCTCTGTCTCAAATTTAAATCCTTTTGACTAAAGACATACTGTAGGCTACGATGATCCGTATAGACTTCACACTTAACCCCATATAAATAGTGCCTCCATTGCTTTAATGCAAATACTACCGCGGCCAACTCTAAATCATGGGTCGGATAGTTACGTTCATGCACCTTTAATTGCCTCGAAGCATAAGCAATCACATTTTTCTCTTGCATTAGCACTGCACCCAAACCAGAATAAGATGCATCACAATAAACGATGAAATTCTTACCCTCTACTGGCAAGGTGAGAATTGATGTTGTAGTCAAGAAGGTCTTAAGTTTCTTAAAGCTTTCCTCACATTCATCCGACCATACAAATGGAACATTCTGCTTAGTCAAGTTCGTCAATTGGGAAGCAATGGAAGAGAATCCCTTGACAAATCGACGGTAGTAGCTAGCTAAACCAACAAAGCTCCTTATTTCTGACACATTAGTAGGTGTTACCTAATTCTTCACTGTCTCAATCTTAGATGGATCCACCATCACTCCATCCTTAGAAACCACGTGCCCCAAGAAGGACACTGAATCTAGCCAAAACTCACACTTGGAGAATTTGGCATAAAGCTTCTTCTTCCTCAACAACTCTAACACCATTCTCAAATGCTCCTCATGTTCCTTCTTACTCTTTGAGTATATCAGTATATCATCAATAAATACGATCACAAAGAGATCCAGATATGGCTTGAAAATCCCGTTCATCAAGCTCATGAACGCAGCAGGGGCATTCGTAAGACCAAAAGACATTACCACAAATTCGTAATACCCATACATAGTTCGAAAAGATGTGCCAAAGACTGCTTTTCGAACTAGGTATGGGCACTACGAATTTGTGGTAATGTCTTTTTGTCTTACGAATGCCCCTGCTGCTTTCATGAGCTTGATGAACGGGATTTTTAAGCCATATCTGGATCTCTTTGTGATCGTGTTTATTGATGAGATACTGATATACTCAAAGAGTAAGAAGGAACATGAGGAGCATTTGAGAATGGTATTAGAGTTGTTGAGGAAGAAGAAGCTTTATGCCAAATTCTCCAAGTGTGAGTTTTGGCTAGATTCAGTGTCCTTCTTGGGGCACGTGGTTTCGAAGGATGGAGTGATGGTGGATCCATCTAAGATTGAGACAGTGAAGAGTTGGGTAAGACCTACTAATGTGTCTGAAATAAGGAGTTTTGTTGGGTTAGCTAGCTACTACCGACGATTTGTCAAGGGATTCTCTTCTATTGCTTCCCAATTGACGAACTTGACTAAACAGGATGTTCCATTTGTATGGTAAGAGGAATGTGAGGAAAGCTTTCAGAAGCTTAAGACCTTGTTGACTACTGCACCAATTCTTACTTTGCCGGTAGAGGGTAAGAATTTCATCGTTTATTGTGATGCATCCTATTCTGGTTTGGGTGCAGTGCTAATGCAAGAGAAGAATGTGATTGCTTATGTTTCGAGGCAATTAAAAGTGCATGAACGTAACTATCCGACCCATGATTTGGAGTTGGCTGCGGTAGTATTTGCACTAAAGCAATGGAGACACTATTTGTATGGGGTTAAGTATGAAGTCTATACAGATCATCGTAGCCTACAGTATGTCTTTACTCAGAAAGATTTGAATTTGAGACAGAGGAGATGGATGGAACTACTGAAGGACTACGATATCACTATCTTATACCATTCGGGAAAAGCTAATGTTGTGGCAGACGCCTTAAGCAGAAAGACAGTAAGCATGGGAAGTCTAGCTCATTTGCAAGTCTCTAGACGCCCGTTGGCTAGGGAAATCCAAAATTTGGCTAATGATTTTATGAGGCTAAAAGTAAATGAGAAGGGGAGGATTTTTGGCTTCTGTGGAGGCGAGATCTTCATTTCTTGACAAGATCAAGGGAAAACAGTTTGATGATGAGAAACTAAATCGAATTTGGGATATGGTGTTGCGAGGAGAGGCTAAATAGGCCATAATGGATGAGGAAGGTGTTTTGAGGATCAAGGGAAGGGTATGTGTGCCCCGTGCTAATGATTTGATCCACACTATTCTTACAGAGGCTCATAGTTCCGGATAATCTATACATCCTGGTGCAACCAAGATGTACCGTGACCTAAAGCAACACTTTTAGTGGAGTAGAATGAAGTGAGACATTGTTGTTTTCGTAGCCAAATGTCCAAATTGCCAACAAGTAAAGTATGAACATCAGAGGCCCGGAAGAACACTTCAAAGGATGCCCATTCCTGAATGGAAGTGGGAGAGAATTGCAATGGACTTCGTGGTTGGTCTTCCAAAGACATTATGAAAGTTCGATTCTATTTGGGTAATTGTGGACAGATTAACTAAATCTGCTCACTTTATTCCGGTCAAGGTGACTTACAATGCAGAGAAGTTGGCCAAAATCTACATCTCTGAGATCGTTCGATTACATGGGGTTCCACTCTCCATCATATCAGATAGAGGTACGCAGTTTACTTCTAAGTTTTGGAGAACATTGCATGCGGAATTAGGTACTAGGTTGGCCCTTAGTACTGCATTTCATCCTCAGACCGATGGTCAGTCTGAGCGAACGATTCAAGTGTTGGAGGATATGATTCGTGCATGTGTGATAGAATTTGGTGGCCATTGGGATAACTTCTTACCCTTGGCAGAGTTTTCATACAATAATAGCTATCACTCCAGTATTGACATGGCTCCATTTGAAGAATTGTATGGGAGGAGATGTAGGTCTCCCATTGGTTGGTTTGATGCATTTGAGCTCAGACCTTGGGGTACTGATCTGTTGAGGGATTCCTTGGAGAAGGTGAAAGCTATTCAAGAAAAGCATTTAGCGGCTCAAAGTAGACAAAAGGAATATGCGGATCGAAAAGTTAGAGACTTGGAGTTCATGGAAGGTGAACAAGTCTTGCTGAAGGTTTCACCCATGAAAGGGGTGATGCGGTTTGGAAAAAGGGGTAAGCTAAGTCCAAAGTATATTGGACCATTTGAAGTGCTTAAGCGAGTAGGGGAGGTGGCTTATGAATTAGCCTTGCCTCCAGGGCTGTCCGGGGTGCATCCGGTATTTCATGTGTCCATGTTGAAAGGATACCATGGGGATGGAAACTACATCATCCGTTGGGATTCAGTTTTGCTTGATGAGAATTCGACTTATGAGGAGGAACCGGTTGCTATTTTAGATAGAGAGGTTCGCAAGTTGAGGTCGAGAGAGATTGCATCCATCAAAGTCCAATGGAAGAATCGACCGGTTGAAGAGGCTACTTGGGAGAAGGAGGCAGATATACAAGAAAAATACCCACATCTGTTTACAGATTCAGACACTTCTTTTCGCTCTTGTTTTTCTTCTTTTGATCGTTCGAGGACGAACGATGGGTAAATTGGTATCTATTGTAACGACCTGTTTAGTCGTTTTGAGCAGCATATTTTATTTTTGAAAAACTGGCTGAGACGACGGATACCACGACGGACCGTTATAGGCACGATGGACCATCGAGGGTGTCTCGTTCTAGAAAACTTAGAATTCTGAAATTTGAGTACTAAAATCGACTCTCTGTACTCTGTGACGGACCTGCAGGACGGACCGTCACAGCTACGACGGACCCAGCCTGGGATTTGCGCAACTTGTGACGGCCCGTCGTGCCTGCGACGGTCCGTCATGCAGGTCATCGCAACGATCAGAACTCCATTTTTCACCAAATAGTCTGTGACGGTCCGTCCTGCATTTCCGTCACGACGTTCAGAGAATCGTTCCCTGTACCAAATTCTCAAGAGTTAAAGTGTTTTGAAATGGGCCCTCACGACGGTTCGTCGTAGCTGTGACGGTCCGTCCTACAGGTCCGTCACAAATTACAGAGAGTTGATTTTAGTACTCAAATTTCAGAATTCTAAGTGTTCTGGAACGAGACACCCTCGACGGTCCGTCGTGCCCATGACGGTCCGTCGTGGTATCCGTCGTCTCAGACAATTTTTCCAGAAATAAAATCTGCTGCTCAAAACGACTAAACAGGTCGTTACAGTGACGGTCCATCCTGCAGGTCTGTCGCAAAATTCAGAGACTCAATTTCCTGGAAGAGTCTGTGATGGTCCGTCGTACCTACGACGGTCCGTCCTGCACTTCCGTCACGACGTTCACAGAATTGTTCCCAGTACCAAATTCTCAAGAGTTAAAGTGTTTTGAAACGGGGGCTCACGACGGTTCGTCGTATCTGTGACGGTCCGTCCTGCAGGTCCGTCACAGAGTTCAGAGAGTCGATTTCAGCACTCAAATTTCAGAATTCTTAAGTGTTTTGGAACGAGACACCCTCGACGGTCCGTCGTGCCCATGACGGTCCGTCGTGGTACCCATCGTCTCAGCCAGTTTTTACAGAAATAAAATCTGCTGCTCAAAACGACTAAACAGGTCGTTACACTCCTTTACATACTACTTTGTGAGGAAACGGAATTAAGAGAGAGAGAGAGTTGTAGAGGAAATGGGATGATTTTATTATGAGGGAAAGCCCTCTATTTATACAAGGAAACTCAACACTTTGGCCAAATGGCCGACACTCCTTTACATAGTACTTTACACTTGGCCTATTTATATTCGGCCGACACAAGAAAACAAAAAGTAAATCTTATCTTCAAAGGAATCTTATATTTTAAAATCCTATTTAAACAATTATTATCGCTTTACTTTTACATTACTTTTATCTTTATGTCTTGTCTTCTATAAATCTTTTTCTTTTATTCATCTTTATCTTCTCATCTTCATTCCAAATCAACTTCTGGTATAACGTTATCTTCTCCATTGCATTTGGAGCATCTGTGATCTGGATATTTATGTCTGATTAGTTTGCAATATCTGATTAATAATTCTTCTGAAATAAATTCTTTTTTCAATTCTCTGTAGTAGGTTGTTCTTCCGATTTTAATAGTGACAAAATTCATCGCTGGACTTCATCCATATCTGCTTTTCTTAACTCTTTCGAGTTAGAATATATCATTACTTGATCTCTAGCGTAATAGCTCCATATAGCGTTTCCATTTAAATAATTGTTAGCTAATTCCTGTATAATAGTTGATATACCAATTATTCTTTTATTGGCATAAAAACTTGGTATTTCTATCTTTGGTGTCTCGTCCTGGTGTCCAATATCTTCTGGTATAATCATATCTTTTGTTAACCCTATCTTAATAACTTGAATTGGTGACTTAATTTCTTCATGTAATATCTCTGCTGGTGCTGTATAAAACTTGATATAAAATAAGTTTCCTCTTGTAACTCTTTTGTATGTGATAAATGCTTTATGTAACTCTGGTATTCCACTAACTTCTTCTCCGTTGTATGTATATACTGTATTTAATAGTCCATAGCTGTAACATGTTTTAACTAGATTACCACTAGTTTATGGTTGTGCTATACGCGAGTTGTATCCCTGTAACTTTTGGGTTATATAATCTTCATTTGGGTTTTTGGTTTGTGTGGATCTGGGGTGTAAATTCAAATAGGTTTGGATCTTATATATATTTTCAATGTATGACTGGGTGATATAATTGTATCTTTTTATATCACTCTGTATACTAACTGCGTATGTAGAAGTTTGTGGTTCTGCGGGCATATGTTTTTGTGTGTTTTGGGTAAATGGTTTTGTAAATAACTGGTTTAATTTTATATTTCGTTATTTCTCACTAGCTTTCCTGTTTGTTCCTGTAGCTGTATTTAAACCAATTTCTTATTAAAGGTATTTCAAGTATTTTTTCAACATTTAAGTCTAATTCTTTTCCTTTTATTTGTTCAAAAATTGTATTATCAAATATAATTTTTTGTTCTGATAATTCTTTATTTTGATAGTCTTCTCTGGATATTATTTTTATATCGTCTTCAGACATTATATTTCTTCTTCCGTTACATCGTTATCTAGATCAATATTTTCTTCTTCATTTTCAGTTTCTATATCTGATACTTCATATATACTATCCTTTTCACTTAATTCATAGTCTACATATTCTATTTGCATATATTCATCATTATCTATAATTATTTCTTCAGTTTGTTTTCTTTTTGGATCCTTGGGTAACTTACAGTCTCTAGCTAAGTGTCCTATCTTTCCGCAATTATAACAAGTACATTGTGATATTTTTCTTTTTGGTTTATATGGTTTTTTTCATTTTATAATTTATACATAATACCTTTGTCTTGGTTTTTTATATTTATATCTAGTTTTAGTTTTTCTATAATTTTTTATATCTTTTAGGTTTTTTCTTTTTATAATATTTATTTGTACACCCAAACTGTGATGCTGTTTTATCTTTACAACATGCTAAATTCTTAATTAGTACTTTTTCCATTTTTATTTTTTCTTTTTGTTTTTCACATAGTTGTATAAACCATTAATGTAAAACTTTTATTCTAGCTCCTAAAGTATCTGTTAATCCTTCATTGTTCCAATCTTTAATTATTTTTGTACTAAATGGTTCTGGTAGTTTTGTTAAATATTGTTGTCTTATCTCTTTTGCTTCATTTGTATCATATCTTGCTTTGTAATAATATTCTTTGAATGCACATGTGTATTCTTCTATATAATACATTTTACATATAGATAATTTTGTCATAAGTTGTCTATTTATTATTTTTTCTATATTTTGTTCTTTTATTTCTGTGGTCATACCACCAAATTAATTTCTTATTGCTAATTCAAATTTATCTAGTATATGTATATTTGTTGTTGATGGAGATCCATCTATTTTCTTATCACTTCTAAGTGTTTCTAGACTTTCTGGAGGTAAATTTTCTATCCATAATTTTGTTGTTCCAACAAATGTTCTTTCTATATATTTCGACGTTTCTTTTGTTGTTATTTTGTTTTGAATTAGTTGTTTAGATATATTTCCTACCCATAACAGCATTGCTTTATTTATATCTGTAACACAATCTAGATCTAAAAAGTTATATTGTTCAGTTATTGGTTTAGGCGTCCATTTTTTATTTAACCTACTATTCCATATTGCATTTGTTCTATCTGGTTGTTCATAATTTTCTTTATAATAAGTTGGTGTTGTCCATTTAGGACTACTTCTAGGACTATTATCCGGGTTTTTAACTCCTGATGTGCTAGGTCGATTCATATCTCCTGTGTTTATTTCTAATTTTTTTTGGCTTATTTACTTGTTCTAGAATTTCTGTGTATGTCTCACTTATATCACTTATTTCTGAGTTTTGATCATTTATTGTGTCTGATTCATTTTCATCTATTTCATTTACTTCAAGATTATCATTTAATTTTTTTTTCATCTAATTTATTTCATTAGCTAATTCGAGCTCTTTATCTTTTTCTATTTGTTTCTCTTTTTGTTTAGTTTCATATAATAATTTTAACTTAGCTAATTCTTTTTCTAATTCACTTATTCTTGTATTTTTTATTTCTTCTAATTTTTGTACTTCTTGTTTTGCAAGTATTTTTTTTTCAATTTCGTTTGATTTATCTATTTCTTCATTTTCTTTTGTTATTCTTATCATAGCTGTTAGACTATCGTCTAATTTCGCTGTTTCTTTTTCTTACATAAAATATAAATTATTTCCTATTTCTTTTTTATATTTTTTCCTAAATTTGAAAATACTATTTTTATTATTAATCCATCTTGATTTTCATATATCTTTTCGTCTACTGCAAATTCTTCTTTATTCATTATAATTTATAAATTATGTTATGTTGTAATTTATATTCAAGGCAATCTATTTGTATTTCTAACATAAATATAACTTTTCTTTGTGCTAATATTGATTTTTTACATACTCCTGCTAACATATTTTCTTTTAATCTCTCTTTCATATGTTGTAGTTCTTGTCTTTTTTCATCTATTTTTTCTATTAGTTGTTGCCTATATAATCTTTGTTCATATTGTTTTTTCAGGTAACGAACATATTTATATTCTGTTTTAGAGATTATATCTATCAAAAAATTTGTTTTACTATTATTTGTTTTAGTAAGTTGTAATAATTCATATTCTATGTATAAGGTTTTTAATTTTTTCTGTGTCTTTCGTACTTTTCTTTCTATTTTAGTTTTTGATATAGTAGTTACTTTATTTGATGTTTGATTATTATTCATAAAATATTTTTTCATAATATTCTTTTTTAAGTAGATCTAATCTTTGTATTTCATTACAATTGTTTGTAATATATTCTAAATATTCATTTTCTCTAGTTCTCAAATAGTCGTATAAATTTTCGATTAATAGTTTTTCAAGCAGATCTATTTCTTCTTTAGTTTCTTTCCTAAATCGTAAGTATAAATAATCTATCATTGATCTATAAATAATTCTATATCATCATATAAATCTATGTCAAAATCATCTGATATAATTAATTCTGCCCAACCTTGGGTTGTTTCTTCTATTATCTCATACATCAATAATTTTTCATAAATTTCTATTTTTGTATCAGTATTAAGATTTTCTAATATATAAAGTATTAATATCTTATAATTAACATCATCGTCTAATAAATAGGGGTTCATTTTAATCATATTTTCGCTAAAATTTTAATCCTTCCAACCTCTTAATGGATTATACTTATTCATTATGTAATAATAATGGTTTAATAATCATCTCGTCTGGTCACTACTACAGTTTTCTTCTTTGATCAGTTACCCTAACAGCGCCTCAACTTTGTTTACTCCCCTAAACGACCTTTTTGCCTGTCGGTTTCAACCTTAGGATTGTATAGTCTGGGTATACTGTCACGACCTGTTTAGTCGTTTTGAGCAGCAGATTTTATTTCTGGAAAACTGACTGAGACGACGGATACCACGACGGACCGTCATGGGCACGACGGACCGTCGAGGGTGTCTCGTTCCAGAACACTTAGAATTCTGAAATTTGAGTACTAAAATCGACTCTCTGTAATCTGTGACGGGCCTGCAGGACGGACCGTCACAGCTATGACGAACCGTCGTGATGCCCCGTTTCAAAACACTTCAACTCTTGAGAATTTGGTACAGGGAACGATTCTCTGAACGTCGTGACGGAAGTGCAGGACGGACCGTCACAGGCATGACGGACCGTCACAGACTCCTTAGTGAAAAAATAGAGTTTCTGATCCTTGCGACGACCTTCATGACGGACCGTCGTAGGCACGACGGGCCGTCACAGGATGCGTAATACCAGTCGGAGTCGGATTTCTGGTTAAGTTTTAAAGGGGTATTTTGGACTATTCCTGCCATAATTATATATTTCTTGGGTTTATATTAATAACACAATTTCTTGGGGGATAAAAGAGGTAACTTTGAGTTAATTAGTGGGGTATTATTGTCATCTTTTACACTTAATTATATGTTAATTAGGGTAAAAGAAAGAGGGTTTGAATAAGAAAAAGAGAAAGAACAAAGAGAGAGAGAGAGGAGTCAATCGAAGAGGAAGAAAACACAAAGCTTGGGAATTTGCTTGTTTGAATTCAATTCTTCGGTGGAGGTAGGTTATGGTTTATACTATCTCTTAGTAAACTCTTAATAGCGAATGATATGTGTTGGTAGTATTATGAAGTCTTCTATATGCTAAATTGTATGCTTGCATGAATATGATTATGTGATTGTGATAAAATAAGCATGATGAAGTTATTGAATCCCAAATCTTGAAAGAAACTTTAATCTACGTTATTAATGATGATGCCTTGGTATAAAAGAAGGCTTGATGAATTAAAGTAGTGGGATTGATGATGCCTTGGTATAGAGAAGGCTTGGTGAATTGATAGAATGAGATTAGTGGATCGGAGTGTCACGTTCCGACACATAGTATTAGTGGATCGGAGTGTCACGTTCCGACACATAGTATTAGTGGGTCGGGTGTCACGAACCGACACGTAGAATTAGGGGATCGGAGTGTCACGTACCGACACATATTATTAGGGGATCGGGTGTCACAAACCGACACGTAGAATTAGGGGATCGGAGTGACACGTACCGACACATATTATTAGGGGATCGGGTGTCACGAACCGACACGTAGAATTAGGGGATTGGAGTGTCATGTATCGACACATAGTAGTAGGGGATCGGAGTGTCACGTACCGACACAAGGGGAAGAAAGATAATGAATCTTGAAAGATGTTAATATACTCAACATAATGAACTTAATTCCCAAATGAGTATGGTATTGAGGCTTGAGCCCTCATGGATGAACTTGATGGTACTTATTGATGATTATAGTACTTGTTGTTGCTACATGTTGAGTTTTATAGTTGATTTATGATATTAACTGATATATACTGTTTTCTATTTTGAGTTTGCCGATGATATCTACTCAGTACCCGTGTTTTGTACTGACCCCCACTTGTTTGTTTCTTTCTTTGTTATTTGTGGAGTGCAGCAAACGCGCCGTCGTCTTCAACTCAACAGTAATTCTAGCCAGTCATCAGTATACCGGATTTCAGGGTGAGCTAATGGTTCTAGCTTGGACTGGATCTTCTTCTTCAAGTCTTGATGCCTTGAATTTCCGGCATGGACTAGCTTTTTATGTATTCTTAGTTTCTTAGAATACTCTTAGTTTTGTAATTTGATCATAGATGTTCTTGTGATGATGACTTCAAGATTTTGGGGAATAATAATAATAGATGTTGAATTTTAGTAGTTATTGAATTGGTTTTTATTAATGAGTTAAGTCTTCCGCATTATTTTCTGTTGTTATACATTGAAATGTTAAGGTTTAGATTGGTTGGTTTGCTCACATAGGAGGGTAAATGTGGGTGCCAGTCGTGGCTCGGTTTTGGGTCGTGACAAACTTGGTATCAGAGCATTAGGTTCGTTGGTCTCATCACACAAGAACGAGTCTAGTAGAGTCTTAAGGAACGGTAGGGGGACGCCTTTACTTTTCTTTGAGAGGCTATAAGACTTTAGGAAAATTCCATTCTTTCATTCTTTCTTTCGTGCTACTACTAGAGTCCAATTGGTATCTAGGTGATACAAATTGGTATCTGACCATCTTCACTCTATTTCGCAGATGGTTAGAACTAGAGCAACGACCGCGCCAGCAGCGACCACGGCAAGACAAGAAGCGTCTGAGCCAGCCACTGGGGCTGTAGCTCGAGGAGGATCAGTGGCAAGAGGCCGTGGTAGAGGTCGTGGGAGGACGTCCTCTAGAGGAAGAGGACGAGCACCTAGCCCATCTGGTACTAGGGCGGTGACTCCTCCACCGACTGAAGAAGCAGTAAGAGAGGTTGAGGAAGGGGAGATTGAACAAGTACAGAATGAGGAATTGCCACCCCAACCTACCCCAGAGATGATCAATCAGGTTCTTGCTTATCTTAGCGGGTTATTTGACCAGGGTCAGGCACCTCCAGTGTTTTCTGCACCAACACCTCCGGTTTCAGAGGTACAACATGCAGCCACTATGTCTCCCCGCATGGATGCCTCATTGGAAATAGGCACATTTCCTCGTCTGACTACTGGGCCTATAATGACAAATGATCAGCATGAACTTTTCAGTAAGTTCTTAAAATTAAAAACTCCAGTCTTCAAGGGTGCAGAATCTGAAGATGCTTACGATTTTTTGGTTGATTGTCATGAGCTACTACACAAGATGGGTATAGTAGAACGGTTTGGCGTTGAGTTCGTGAGTTATCAGTTTCAAGGGAACGCCAAAATGTGGTGGCGGTCACATGTTGAGTGTCAAGCAACAGAGGCACCACCTATGACTTGGGCATCATTCTCTAGTTTGTTTATGGAGAAGTATATCCCAAGGACTTTGAGGGATAGGAAAAGGGATGAGTTCTTGAGCCTAGAGCAAGGTAGGATGTCGGTTACTGCATATGTGGCTAAGTTTCGTGCATTATCCAGGTATGCCACCCAACTTTGCTTCAGTCCACAAGAACGGATTCGCCGTTTTGTGAAGGGGTTGAGGTCAGAATTGCGGATTTCAGCCTTACAGGTAGCGGCTACGGCAAAATCCTTCCAAGAAGTGGTAGACTTTGTGGTAGAGGTGGAAGGAGTGAAGCCAGATGACTTCACCATGACATCGACATCAAAAAGGTTTCGAAAGGGAGGTGAGTTCAATGGTTCTTACACTAGAGGACAGGGTTCTGGAGGTTACTCAGTCCGACCAATTCAGTCTTCACTACAGACTGTAGTTGGGGGTCCACCTCAGATCGGTCAACACTTCTCCGAGAGACCTATGCCTGACTCCAGAGAGTGTTATGGATGTGGGGAGACTGGACATATTAGGAGGAATTGTCCAAAACAGAGTTACAGACCCCCAATAGCTAGAGGTAGAGGTGGTCATGGTAGAGGCCGTTTTTCTGGAGGACGTGGTGGTCGAGGTAATGGTGGTCACCAAAACGGCCGAGGTGATGGGCAAACTGGAGCCACTACGGCACAACATGGTAGGGGCAACGGACAGACTGGTGATAGGGCCCATTGTTATGCTTTCCCTGGGAGATCTGAAGCGGAGGCATCTGATGCTGTTATCACAGGTAATCTTTTGGTTTGTGATTGCATGGCTTCTATATTATTTGACCCTGGCTCCACGTTTTCATATGTATCTTCGTCATTTGCTAATGGTCTTAATTTACATTGTGAATTGCTTGACATACCAATTCGTGTGTCTACTCCGGTGGGTGAGTCTGTGATAGTTGAAAAAGTATATAGGTCTTGTTTGGTGACTTTTGCGGGGAGCAATACTTATGTAGACTTGGTTATCTTAGAAATGGTCGATTTTGATATAATTCTGGGTATGACTTGGCTTTCTCAGAATTTTGCGATCTTGGATTGTAATGCTAAAACTGTGACGTTAGCCAAGCCTGGGACAGATCCGTTAATGTGGGAGGGCGACTACACTTCCACTCCGGTTCGTATCATCTCCTTTCTTCGTGCTAAGAGAATGGTTAGCAAAGGGTGTTTAGCTTTCTTAGCACATCTCAAGGATGACACTACTCAAGTACCTTCAATCGAGTCGGTTTCGGTAGTCCGTGAGTTTCTGGATGTGTTCCCTGCAGATCTTCCTGGTATGCCACCAGATAGAGATATCGATTTCTGCATTGATTTGGAACCTGGTACTCGCCCCATTTCTATACCCCCTTATAGAATGGCTCCCGCGGAGTTAAGAGAGTTAAAAGCCCAACTTCAAGAGTTGTTGAGCAAAGGCTTCATTAGACCAAGTGCATCTCCGTGGGGTGCTCCGGTGTTATTTGTGAAGAAGAAGGATGGGAGTTTTCGATGTGCATAGACTATAGACAACTGAAAAAGGTAACTATTAAGAACAAGTATCCTCTTCCTCGCATTGATGACTTGTTCGATCTGTTACAAGGTGCTTGTGTCTTCTCTAAAATTGACTTGAGATCCGGTTATCATCAATTGAAAATACGGGCAGCGGATGTGCCAAAGACTGCTTTTCGAACTAGGTATGGTCACTACGAATTTGTGGTAATGTCTTTTGGTCTTACGAATGCCCCCGCCGCTTTCATGAGCTTGATGAACGGGATTTTTAAGCCATATCTGGATCTCTTTGTGATCGTATTTATTGACGATATACTGATATACTCCAAGAGTAAGAAAGAACATGAGGAGCATTTGAGAATGGTGTTAGAGTTGTTGAGGAAGAAGAAGCTTTATGCCAAGTTCTCCAAGTGTGAGTTTTGGCTAGATTCAGTGTCCTTCTTGGGGCACGTGGTTTCCAAGGATGGAGTGATGGTGGATCCATCTAAGATCGAGACAGTGAAGAATTGGGTGAGACCTACTAATGTGTCAGAAATAAGAAGTTTTGTTGGGTTAGCTAGCTACTACCGCAGATTTGTCAAGGGATTCTCTTCCATTGCTTCCCAATTGACGAACTTGACTAAGCAGAATGTTCCATTTGTATGGTCAGATGAATGTGAGGAAAGCTTTCAGAAGCTTAAGACCTTGTTGACTACCGCACCAATTCTTACTTTGCCAGTAGAGGGTAAGAACTTCATTGTTTATTGTGATGCATCCTATTCTGGTTTGGGTGCAGTGCTAATGCAAGAGAAAAATGTGATTGCCTATGCTTCGAGGCAACTAAAGGTGCATGAACGTAACTATCCGACCCATGATTTGGAGTTGGCCGCGGTAGTATTTGCACTAAAGCAATGGAGACACTACTTGTATTGCGTTAAGTGTGAGGTCTATACGGACCATCGTAGCCTACAGTATGTTTTCACTCAGAAAGACTTGAATTTGAGACAGAGGAGATGGATGGAACTACTCAAGGACTACGACATCACCATCTTATACCATCCGGGAAAAGCTAATGTTGTGGCAGATGCTTTGAGTAGAAAGGCGGGAAGCATGGGAAGTCTAGCTCATTTGCAAGTCTCTAGACGCCCGTTGGCTAGAGAAATTAAAAGTTTGGCTAATGACTTTATGAGGCTAGAAGTAAATGAGAAGGGAGGATTTTTGGCTGGCGTGGAGGCGAGATCTTCTTTTCTTGACAAGATTAAGGGGAAACAGTTTGATGATGAGAAACTACGGCGAATTCGGGATATGGTGTTGCGAGGAGAGGCCAAAGAAGCAATGATTGATGAGGAAGGTGTTTTGAGGATCAAGGGAAAAGTATGTGTGCCACGTGTTGATGACTTGATCCACACTATCCTTACAGAGGCTCATAGTTCCGGATATTCCATACATCCTGGTGCAACCAAGATGTACCGTGACCTAAAGCAACACTTTTGGTGGAAAAAAATGAACATTGTTGATTTCGTAGCCAAATGTCCAAATTGCCAACAAGTAAAGTATGAACATCAGAGGCCCGGAGGAACACTTCAGAGAATGCCCATTCCTGAATGGAAGTGGGAGAGAATTGTAATGGACTTCGTGGTTGGTCTCCCAAAGACATTGGGGAAGTTTGATTCCATTTGGGTGATTGTGGACAGATTAACTAAGTCTGCTCACTTCATTCCGGTCAAGGTGACCTACAATGCAGAGAAGTTGGCTAAAATCTACATCTCAGAGATCGTTCGATTACATGGGGTTCCACTCTCCATCATATCAGATAGAGGTACGCAATTTACTTCTAAGTTTTGGAGAACATTGCATGCTTAATTAGGTACGATATTGGACCTTAGTACTGCATTTCATCCTCAGACCGATGGTCAGTCTGAGCGAACGATTCAGGTGTTGGAGGATATGCTCCGAGCGTGTGTGATAGAATTTGGTGGCCATTGGGATAACTTCTTACCCTTGGCGGAGTTTTCATACAATAATATCTATCACTCCAGCATTGACATGGCTCCATTTGAAGCACTGTATGGGAGGAGATGTAGGTGTCCCATTAGTTGGTTTGATGCGTTTGAGGTCAGACCTTGGGGTACTGATTTGTTGAGGGATTCCTTGGAAAAGGTGAAAGCTATTCAAGAAAAGCTTTTAGCGGCTCAAAGTAGACAAAAGGAATATGCGGATCGAAAAGTTAGAGACTTGGAGTTCATGGAGGGTGAACAAGTCTTGTTGAAGGTTTCACCCATGAAAGGGGTGATGCGGTTTGGAAAAAGGGGTAACCTAAGTCCAAGGTATATTGGACCATTTGAAGTGCTTAAGCGAATAGGGGAGGTGGCTTATGAATTAGCCTTGCCTCCAGGGCTGTCCGGTATTTCATGTGTCCATGTTGAAAAGATACCATGGGGATGGAAACTACATCATCCGTTGGGATTCAGTTTTGCTTGATGAGAATTTGACTTATGAGGAGGAACCGGTTGCTATTTTAGATAGAGAGGTGCGCAAGTTGAGGTCGAGAGAGATTGCATCCATCAAAGTTCAATGGAAGAATCGACCGGTTGAAGAGGCTACTTGGGAGAAGGAGGCAGATATGCAAGAAAAATACCCACATCTGTTTACAGATTCAGGTACTCCTTTCTGCCCCTTCTTTTCTTCTTTTGATCGTTCGAGGACGAACGATGGGTAAATTGGTATCTATTGTAACGACCTGTTTGGTCGTTTTGAGCAGCAGAGTTTATTTCTGGAAAAATTGGCTGAGACGACGGATACCACGACGGACCGTCATGGGCACGACGGACCATCGAGGGTGTCCCGTTTCAGAACACTTAGAATTCTAAAAATTGTGTACTAAAATCGACTCTCTGTAATTTGTGATGGACCTGCAGGACGGACCGTCACAGCTACGACGAACCGTCGTGATAGACCGTTCCAAAACACTTTAACTCTTGAGAATTTGGTACAGGGAATGATTCTCTGAACGTCGTGACGGAAGTGCAGGACGGACCATCACAGGTGGGACGGACCGTCACAGAACCCTTAGTGAAAAATAGAGTTCTAAGATATTGCGACGACCTGCATGACGGACCGTCGCAGGCACGACGGGCCATCACAGGTTGCGCAAATCCCAGGCTGGGTCGGATTTCTTTAAGTGTTTTAAGGGACGTTTTTGACTTTTTCTGCTTTAATTATAAAGTTAGTGGGTTAATGTTAATAAGTCTAATTACTTGGGGGTTAAAAGAGGTAACCTTAAGTTAATTAGTGGGGTATTATTGCCATCTTTTATTCTTAATTATATGCTAATTAGGGTAAAAGAAAGAGGGTTTGGAATAAGAAAAAGAGAAAGAACAGAGAGAGAGAGGGAGAATCGAATGAGGCAGAGGAGAAAACAAAGCTTGGGAAAATTGTTGTTGATCACTAATCTTCGGTGGAGGTAGGTTATGGTTTTTACGTTATGCGTAGTAGACTCTTAATAGCGAACAATATGTATTAGTGGTATTGTAAACCCTTCTATATGCTTAATTGTATGCTTGTATGAATATGATTATGTGATTTTGATAAAACAAGCATGATGAAAACTACTGAATCCCAAATCTTGAAAGAAACTTTAATATACTTCATTAATGATGATGCCTTGGTATAAAAGAAGGCTTGATGAATTAAAGTAATGGGATTGATGATGCCTTGGTATAGAGAAGGCTTGATGAATTGACAGAATGAGATTAGTGGATCGGAGTGTCACGTTTCGACACATAGTATTAGTGGATCGGAGTGTCACGTTCTGACACATAGTATTAGTGGATCGGAGTGTCACGTTCCAACACATAGTAGTAGTGGGACGGGTGTCACGAATCGACACGTAGAATTAGGGGATCGGAGTGTCACACACCGACACATATTAGGGGATCTGGTGTCACGAACCGACACGTAGATTTAGGGGATCGGAGTGTCACGTACCGACACATATTAGGGGATCAGGTGTCACGAACCGACACGTAGGATTAGGGGATCGGAGTGTCACGTACCGACACATAGTAGTAGGGGATCGGAGTGTCACGTACCGACACAAGAGGAAGAAAGATAATGAATCTTGAAAGATGATAATTTACTCAAGATAATGAACTTAATTCCCAAATGAGTATGGTATTGAGGCTTGAGCCCTCATGGATGAACTTGATAGTACTTATTGATGATTATAGTACTTGTTGTTGTTACATGTTGAGTTTATAGTTGATTTATGATATTAACTGATATATTTGTTTTCTATTTAGAGTTGGCCGATGATACTTACTCAGTACCCGTGTTTTGTACTGACCCCTACTTTTATGTTTTCTTCTTTGTTATTTGTGGAGTGCAGCAAACGTTCCATCATCTTCAACTCAACAGTAAATCTAGCTAGTCTTCGTCACACTGGATCTTCAGGGTGAGCTAATGCTTCTAGCTTGGACTGGATCTCCTTCTTCAAGTCTTGATGCCTTGAACTTCCGGCATGGACTAGCTTTTTATTTGTTTTAGCTCCTTAGACATTTTTAGTTTAGTAATTTGAGGATAGATGTTCTTGTGATGATGACTTCCAGATTTTGGGGAAATAATAGATTGTTGAATTTTAGTAGTTAATTGAATTGGTTGTTATTAATGAGTTAAGTCTTCCGCATTATTTTCTGTTGTTATGCATTGAAATGTTAAGGTTTAGATTGGTTGGTTCGCTCACATAGGAGGGTAAATGTGGGTGCCAGTCGCGGCCCCGATTTGGGTCGTGACAGATACACTATTGAGGGTGTTAAGTGTGCTAGAGGGCTTTTCTCAGGGTGGTGGGGCGACTACCACACCACATGACTCTCGTACTAGAGAGGGGGATCAGACCCAAGAGCAGCAACCAGCTCCAGTTGTTCAGGATGCGGTGGGGCAACCAGTAGATCCCGCGGTTCAGAATGATGTTGCACCAGCAGTTGGGGTCAAGTTGCATCGATGGTTGTTCTGACAGAGGATGGGCAGCGTAGGTATGAGAGATTTCGAAAGATGGACCCACCTCAGTTTCAGGGTGGGAAGAGCGAGGACGCTCATGAGTTTCTAACTACCTGCCGAGAGTTACTAGAGGTGGTTGGATTAGCTGAGTCACATGGGGTTCGATATGCTACACTCCAGCTTCGTGGACCAGCGAGAGACTGGTGGAGGACTTATTCGGGATGTTTGCCAGTTGGATCTCCTCCAGTGACTTGGGAGCAGTTTGCTAGTGCATTCCAAGATCGTTTTATCCCATGGAGCGTGAGAGAGGAGAGTCGCTTGAGGTTTGAGAGTCTGAGACAGGATGGTTTATCGGTTACAGAGTATGAGACGCATTTTTACCAGTTGTCTAGGCATGCGTTGACCATTATTCCAAATGAGACAGAGAGGATCCGCAAATTTGTGAGGGGATTAACTTTCTCTATCAGGTCAGCTGTGTTTCGGGCATCTAGGGAGGGGGCTTCTTTCCAGTCCATTGTGAGCGCCGCCAAAGAGGCGGAATTGATGGAGAGAGAGGAGTTTGGGGACCCTAAAAGAGCTCGTATATCAGGTCAGTTTCATGGTGCCTCATCTGGAGGTAGGGGATCACAGAGAGTGAGTGGTTCTTTTCAGCAGCGGGGACCTATTCATGCATCTATGCCGACATTTGAGGGTGGCCAGACATCTAGGGGTTCTTATGACCCGGGTCAGGGTTCGTACGGTTCACAGCAGCGACCTACAGGGCGAGGCAATTATAGTGGGTTTTCAGGGTCCACACAGCAGTTCCCAGGTCAGAGATTTTGTTTTACTTGTGGAGATCCCGATCATCTAATGCTGCAGTGTACTTCTCAAAGGGGTCGTGGTGGGCCTCGACCTAATTCTTCATTCCAGACTAGACCACCAGCTCCACAGGGAAGAGGTCGTGGCAGAGTTCAGTCAGGTAGAGGTGATAGAGTTTCTAGTAGTGGTGTTGCAGCTCAGCAGAGTGGGGGTAGAGGTACCACCCAGGCTGGAGGTGGACGAGGAGCCCACTGTTATGCTTTCCCCGGGAGACCTGAGGCGGAGACCTCTAATGGTGTTATTACAGGTATCATCCAGTATGCCATCGACCTGCGTCTGTGTTGTTTGATACAGGTTCTACATTCTCTTATGTGTCTACGTATTTTGCTGCTAAATTTGATATGATATGTGATAGCATGACTGTACCTATTCGTGTCTCTACACTCGTGGGTAAGCCCTTAGTGGTGGATCGAGTGTATCGATCCTGTCTTGTTTCTTTGGCTGGGTATGACACTTGGGTAGACTTAATCATTCTGGGGATGGTGGACTTTGATGTTATCTTTGGTATGGATTGGCTTTCTCCTTATCATGTTGTCCTTGATTGTAATGCTAAGACTGTGACCTTAGCAATGCCTGGTGTTCCGAGGGTTGAGTGGAAGAGTGTTAGTGGTTCTTATCCTAGAAAGGTCATCTCTTTTATCCGTGCTCTGAGGTTGGTGGAGAGGGGGTGTTTGTCTTACTTAGCTTTTATTCGGGATACTAGTGTTGAACCACCTCCCATGGACTCTGCCCTCGTGGTTCAGGAGTTTCTCGATGTATTTCCTTCTGATCTTCCAGGTGTTCCTCCCGATAGGGATATCAATTTTGCTATTGATTTGGAGCCGGGCACTAAGCCTATTTCTATCCCTCCATACCGTATGGCTCCAGCAGAGTTGAAAGAATTGAAGGATCAGTTGCAGGATTTATTGAGTAAGGGATTTATTCGCCCTAGTGTGTCACCTTGGGGTGCCCCTGTATTGTTTGTGAAGAAAAAGGATGGGACTATGAGGATGTGTATTGATTACAGACAGTTGAACAAAGTAACAGTGAAGAATAAGTATCCTCTTCCACGTATTGATGACTTATTTGATCAATTACAGGGAGCATCATTGTTCTCTAATATTGATTTGAGGTCTAGGTATCATCAGTTGAAGATTAGGGCATCAGATATCCCTAAGACAGCTTTCGGACCCGATATGGGCATTATGAGTTTCTAGTGATGTCCTTCGGATTGACTAATGCCCCTGCAGCATTCATGGAGTTGATGAATGGGGTGTTTCGACCATACCTTGATTCTTTTGTGATTGTTTTCATCGATGACATCCTGGTTTACTCTAAGACTGAGGAGGACCATGTCCGACACCTGAGGATTGTACTTCAGAGGTTGAGAGAAGAGAAGTTGTATGCCAAGTTCTCAAAGTGTGAATTTTGGCTTACTTCTGTGACATTCTTGGGACACGTGGTGTCCAAGGAGGGTATTAGAGTAGATCCGGCCAAAATTGAGGCAGTTAGAGGCTGGACGCGACCTACTTCACCTACTGAGATTCGGAGTTTTGTGGGATTGGCAGGCTATTATCGGCAATTGGTTCAGAGTTTCTCTAATATTGCAGCTCCATTAACTAGATGGACTCGACACGATGTGCATTTTCAGTGGTCTGATGAGTGTGAGCAGAGCTTTCAAAAACTCAAGACTTTGTTGACTTCAGCTCCTGTGTTGACTCTACCTGAGGAGGGTGTAGACTTTACAGTGTATTGTGATGCTTCAGGAGTTGGATTGGGTGGTGTGTTGATGCAGAAGGGGAAAGTGATTGCTTATGCTTCTAGGCAATTGAAGTCCCATGAGAAGAACTACCCTACTCATGATCTAGAGTTGGCGGCTGTGGTATTTGTACTTAAGTTATGGCGTCATTATTTGTATGGAGTGCATTGTGAGATCTTCACTGATCATCGGAGTCTCCAGTATATCTTTAGTCAGAAAGATTTGAACTTGAGGCAGCGGAGATGGCTTGAGTTGCTGAAGGACTATGATGTGACCATTCTGTATCATCTGGGGAAGGCCAATGTTGTGGCCGATGCTTTGAGTAGGAAGACTCATAGCATGGGGAGTCTTGCATCTCTAAGTATTGAGGAGAGACCATTGGCTAGAGATGTTCAATTGTTAGCTAATAGTCTTGTCCGAGTGCAGATCTCAGAGGAGAGTGATGGGATGATTGCTTTTATTGAGGCTCGATCTTCTTTAGTCGAGCAGATCCGTGCACACCAGTTCAATGATGAAAACTTATGTCTCATTCGAGACAAAGTATTGAGAGGGGAAGATAAGGAGGTTGTCCTTGACTCTGATGGTGTCTTGAGGATCGGAGGCAGGATTTGTGTGCCCAAGACAGGTGATTTGATTAGATTGATCCTTGAGGAGGCCCATTGTTCTCGGTATTCCATCCATCCGGGAGCGGCGAAGATGTATCATGATCTGAGTCAGCATTACTGGTGGTGTGGAATGAAGAGAGATATTACAGACTTTGTTTCTAGGTGTTTGACTTGCCAGCAGGTCAAGTGTGAGCACCACCGGCCCGGGGTGTATCTCAGCGGATGCCTATTCCTACTTGGAAGTGGGAGCGGATTACTATGGACTTTGTTGTGGGTTTGCCTACCACAACGAGTGGTTATGACTCCATTTGGGTTATTGTTGATAGGCTGACCAAGTCTGCTCACTTCATTCCAGTTAGGGTTTAGCCGAGCTATATATCAGTCACATTGTTCGACTACATGGAGTTCCTATTTCTATCATATCAGATCGAGGTTCACTATTTAGTTCTCATTTCTGGAAGGCATTACAACATGGTCCGGGTACACAGTTAGATATGAGTACAGAATTTCACCCTCAGACAGATGGTCAATCTGAGCGGACCATTCAGGTATTGGAAGATATGCTTTGAGCGTGTGTGATCGATTTTGGTGCTAGATGGGATCAACATTTACCATTAGCGGAGTTTGCCTATAATAACAGTTATCGCTCTAGTATCCAGATGGCCCCATTTGAGGTGTTGTATGGAAGGCGGTGTAGGTCTGCGATTTGTTGGTTTGATTCGGTGGAGATGGGCTCTTTGGATACAGACTTGCTTAGAGATGCTATGGAGCAATTCCGTATGATTCAGTATAGATTATTGATAGCTCAGAGTCGACAGAAGAGTTATGCAGACCGGAGAGTTGAGCCTTGGTGTTTATGGAGGGTGATCATGTGTGGCTCCGAGTATCACCCATGAAGGGTGTGATGAGGTTTGGAAAGAAGGGCAATCTTAGCCCTAGATTCATTGGACCTTTTGAGATTTTGAGCCGAGTGGGAGAGGTGGCCTATAAGTTGGCCTTGCCACCTAGTTTGTTGGCAGTTCATCCTGTTTTTCATGTCTCTATGCTTCGGAAGTACATTCCAGATGAATCTCATGTGCTTTCACTTGATTCCGTGGAGTTGGGTCCAGACTTGACATTTGAGGAGAAGCCTATAGCTATTTTGGATAGGCAGGTTCGAAAGCTCAGGACCAAGGAGATTGCTTCAGTGAAAGTGCAATGGAAGCATCGATCTGCTGGGGAGGCAACTTGGGAGACAGAGTCTGACATGTGTGCTAGATATCCACGGCTTTTTGAAGCTCCAGGTACTTTCTTCAATCTTATGTTCGAGGACGAACATGATTTTTAGTAGTGGATAATGTGATGACCCAGAAGGTCATTTTTCAAAATTTTAAATATCCGATTAACTTGAGTTAATTAATTGAAGGGGTTTTATAGATAAATGACTTAACTAATAGTTAATGGGTTAAAGTGATAATTTATTGAAAAAGTCTTTACCACTAGGCCATGTATTAATAATAAGTTAGTGGGTTTGTCAGTTTTAATAAACAAAATAAATTAAGAGAAAAAAAATAGAAGCAGAAGAAAACCAACTTGCGGCTACGTTGAGCGAAGAACGAAAGTGCAGGTATATTTAATTCTGTGGATTCAAATTTCTGGTTTTTAATCTCATAGGAAATTCATATATATTATGTTATAATTTGCAACTCTTCCAATTAGATTATTATTATTATAAGTGGGTGGATGAATTTGGATCTTATGTCATTATGTTTACTAAGATTATTAGTATTTTTGTTGTTAATGGCAGCCAATGATTGGTCATATAGCCAATCATTGGACTGCAATAAAAGGTGTCAGGCAGAAATTAAAAAAAAAAAAAGTTTAGGTGCCAAAATAGTGAAATGGAAATTTTGGTATGTTTTATGTTTGTAAAAGTGACTGATGAAGTTCTGGAAATTTAGGGCACATATTTAAAAAAAAAAACGTTACTTCACATCCATTGTAGGGTAGTTTTCATAGTTTTGATTATTATATTATGGTTCAAGTTTTGATATATATATATATATATATATATATATTAGAGGAAAGGTATTTTGTGAGTACCATTTGAATCATGATATTGAAAAATTAGGATGCAATCCTAGACTTGAAACTTGGAAAAAAATTATGAAGTTGAAATTTTAATTGACATCAAGAATTACAAACTTGATTATAAATTTGGTGAATTTTTAAGGTTAGAGTTAAACACATAAAAAGTGTGAGTGTTGTTAGTTTTGAAACCTTATTGTGAATGTATATACTTGCATAGATTGCATCGATTTGGAAGCTCAACGGAAAGGGAAGGCTCAAGTCCCAGAGTGATTATTCGAGTGGTTAAGGCAAGTGGATTTCTAAACCCTTGTTAAGCGTATGAAATTCGTGTATTTTCTTGTGTGGTAATGAGAGTGACTTGGAGACTTGTTGCTTATTTGTTAGTGTTGTATTCCTTGCTGTAAATTGTGCTTGTTATCAAAATGGTTATCTCCTCATTTCTCATTTGAGAATGTCAATTGCATTGTATCTGAAACATGATTGTGATAAGATTTAAGTGATAAGAGGATGTACTATTTCGAGGATCGTATCGCGCGCCGCGATGATATTATATTTCGAGGGACGTATCGCGCGCCGCGAAGGTTACTATTATCGAGGGTCGTGTCGTGCGCCGCGACAGATGCATGGACAGATATGTCCCCCATGGGTCCCGGACTGAGAGACAGCGGGTGTGTATCATTAAGAAAGACATGCATCACTATATTTGACATTGCATCTCATGGCATTGCACATATTATTATTGATGAACTTGAACACGTGTTTTGCTGATCTTGTGATTGTTTCTCTGTGAAGCTTGTGACTGTTGAATATTGAGTTGTTATTGAGAATGTGTAAACTGATAGAGTGTGGTTATTGAGTTGTGTGTTTGGTAAACTGTAAACTATTAGGCTGTAGCGTGGAGGTTTAGATAGGGTGTAAGGAGTACCCGTATTTTGTTCACTTAACTTGTGTTTAGAGGTTTGCTTGTTGGGTACCGCGTGGTTTGGTACTCACCCCTTGCTTCTACAAATTTTTGTAGGTTACGAGCCTGGATCTTCTTGATACCTGTCATTCTTTTCGTTTCCGAGGCATCTTGTGGAGGGTTGTGAGGTAGCTGCTTGTCATCTCAGCGAACTTTCCTACTCCAGTTTATGATTTTGTTTTTACTTGAAACACAACTACATTTTAGACTCCTATTTTATTTCAATTGTAATATTTACATTAGAGGCTTGTGCACGTGAAAACCTGGTTTTGGGAATTGAATTAATATGACTTGGTTTCATAATAGAAATTGTTGTTGAATTGTCATTACTTCTGCACTTTGTTAGATATTTGGTTTTAGGCTGACTTGTCTTGGTTGGATAAGACGAGTGCCATCACACCCATTTTTGGGTCGTGACAATTCGTTTGTCCCATTAGCATATTAAGAAGACCAATGAGTATGTATTGAGTCATTTCTTCACCAATTTTGAGATTTGAGAACAAAGAGAAAAGAAAAGTGAAAAATTATAGGCGGTAGATTTAAAGATAAAAACTTGAGAAGTTATAATTATATTAAATTTACTCCGAATTGGGGCAAGGGTAATTTGATTTTTTTGAATTAGTTTATATAAAAAAAAATGGCAGTTTTTAATTTAGAGATAAGATATAAACATTCTCCTAGAGTATGACCGAAATTCTATTGACACAACTTAACTAAAATAACGTTCTATTACCCTCCTGATTTTTTTTTAATATAATTTTCTACATCTTTGTCTTATGTAGCACATTCAATGACTCCACGCAATTGAGGCGCGTGGGAGATATTTGAATGTTACATAAGCAAAACAGGTGCAAAAAATTACTCAATAAATGAGCTCAGAAAGGTTATAGGACCTTAGTTTAGTTAAAATGTGTTTGAAATTTCGATCATTGTCTTGGGCTACTTGTACATTTTCCCTTTAATTTAAGATAGAATTGGAAAGTTAGTAGGTAGTTAGTTGATTTTATTTTCATTCAATAATTGAGAAATTTAATTACTATAAAATCAAATTGAAAATTTTTAATTATTTTATAAAAAAAAAAATTCTAGCAATTTTTGATTTTAAGATTGAATCGGGAAGTTAATAGGTAGTTAGTTGATTATGTTTTTCACTAATTTACGTACACTTTTAATTAATTTTCAATCTTTTTTCTTATATGCAAAAAAACATTTCTATTTTTTATTGAATTACTTTTTGTGTAAATTTCAATTTATAAATTAAAATATTTTAAATAATGAAAGTTTTAAAATAGAAGTGTAGACATTGAAATTTTGTAGTACTCTACAAGATGCGTTCAATTCGAGTTGGGACTCTACAAATTGTGTTCAACTCAGATAAGGATTATTGGAGGCTACTCAACCCTAAACTCTAGTTTATGCTTATATAAAGGGTACTAAATTCCCTTAAAAGGCATCTCGAAATATCCACAAAGAGATCAAGATCTCGAATACTCCACTAATTGATGGATTATTCATATGAAGAGGTCAAATCTAAATCATCCTAGTTCGAGAAATACACCACTAATGGCCCTCGAATCATGGATAAATCATATTAGAGAGTAGAATCAAGGGAGGAACAGATTTGTACTCACAATCTTGATGAATAAAATCACGTTTCTTCATATTTTATTTGTATGGTTTATTAGTTTTCCATATGTTTAAAATTTTTTGCAAACAAATTGGCACGCCCAGTGGGACCAAATCTGCCCTTCATCTCTTCTCTCTTAAATCAAATCTGAAAATCTGAAGCTGCAAAGGTGGAAGAATGAGTACTGCAAGTCTCGTCTTTGAGTTTCACAAGTCTACACTCCGTCAAGCCTTGAAGCAGGAGGCATTTGTAGACATTGAAATTTTGTAGGACTCTACAAGATGCGTTCAATTCGAGTTGGGACTCTACAAATTGTGTTCAACTCAGATAAGGATTCTTGGAGGCTACTCAACCCTAAACCCTAGTTTATGCCTATATAAAGGGTACTAAATTTCTTTAAAAGGCATCTCAAAATATCCACAAAGAGATCAAGATCTCGAATACTCCATAAATTGATGGATTATTCATATGAAGAGGTCAAATCTAAATCATCCTAGTTCGAGAAATACACCACTAACGGCCCTCGAATCATGGATAAATCATATTAGAGAGTAGAATCAAGGGAGAAACAGATTTGTACTCACAATCTTGATGAATAAAATCACGTTTCTTCATATTTTATTTGTATGATTTATTAATTTTCCATATGTTTAAAATTTGTTGCAAACAAGAAGAAGAAAAAACTTAATCAGCTACCTATATTTTAGGAATCCACTAAAAATTTAGGTAACTAAAAATTTAAAAAATAATACTTAACATTTATAAAGTTTAAGAGTGATCCCACTATTTTTTCTTTAAAAAAAATAGGTAGTTCGCTATGAATTAGGAACAAACACATTCAAATTATTATTATTATTATTATTATTATTATTATTATTATTATTATTATTATTATTATTATTATTATTATTATTATTATTATTATTACTAAAAAAGGAGATCAAAATATCAGTTTTTTAACGTAAACATATGTTTTTTAAATGTTTTATTTTTAAAATTGATATTTATTATTTAATATATCTACAAATTTTTTGTTGCTGACATTTGTCTATATTTATTTAATGTAACGACCTGATTCCGTCGTAATGGAAAAGCCAATGAAAAAAAGAATTGGGGCCAGAAAATTTTGCCTAGTCCAAATTTGGACGAAATTGAAGTTATTAAGGTGTAGTGAAATCTAGTAATGAATGAGAGGTCTAATTATGAATTTGTTTACATTAGTAGATAGCTAAGACGATAAGGAACTCGTGCCACTTTACGGAATCAAATTTGGGCGAGTAGAACTCCCGAAAATGATATTAGCATAAATGAGTACATTCTGTCTCCATTGAGGATGTTTTTGCAGGATTATGGGCGCTATAGCGGGCCCGCTGTGAGGGATGGGTCTGTTGTAGCGGGCCAGATGCGATTTAAAGTAGTTAATAAACTTCTAAATGATTTTATTTGACACTTTTTAATTTTAGAGCTAAGGATGTGACTCAAGACCAGTTCTTGACAGTTTTTCACCATTCTTGAAGCTCAAGGTAAGATTTTTAACACCTAGAATCCGTTTTTCGATCCGTAGAACCTATTTTTTTGGATTATTATCAATGGGGAAGGATTTTGATCTAGAATTTGTGGTGGAAAAATCCCTAAATTAAGTATTAGTATCTCGGGTTTGGTCTAGGGTTATTGGGTTTATTATAATCTGAATTATTGGACATTCATTGTTGATCATTGCGTATAAATTGTTGTTTGTAGACCTAGAACAAGCGGAAAGAAATCGGAAAGGAAAGATTCAAGTGCCTTAGGGGATTCAAGGTAATTGATGGTTGAAATTTCATGTTGGTATGATATATGTTGGTAATTGCTTTATTATAATGCATACATGTATGCAAATGTTGCATTATTAATCACCGTAATAGTAAATGAGGATAATTGAATAATTGTATGACATGAATCAACTCTTATTGTATGATCTTGATGATATACTTGTGATTGTGATTGTGGTGTGTGATTGGGGATCGGATTGTCACGTTCCGGAAAACTAACTTGGATTGAATAGCGATGTACCGGCATAACTATTGGATGGGATTGTCACATTCCAGCACAACTATTGAATCGGATTTTCATGTTTCGACACAATTATGGGATCACATTGCCACGATCCGGCAAACTAACAGTTTGAGTGTGGGTTCCATGAGAGACCATTTAATTGGGTTCCGTGAGAGGACCATTGAATTGTGTTCTTTATCTACTTGTGATAATTAAGTTCATATCTAATGATGATTGATATTGAAAGACTATTTGTTGCTCTAAAATGATTTAATTGTATATTGTTGAGAATTGTGAAACTGTTTGTTGATGTGAGTGATGATGATTTTGTATATGTTTGGTATATACCTATTTTATAATGTTGTGGTTACTTACATGTGTTTCACTTAGTGGGATAGCCGTGTGATCCTACAAGTACACTGTAGTTATGTACTGATACTGCACTTGCTCTTATTTTTGTTGAGTACAGGGCATCTTCCGACGGCTATTGACAGACCTCGTAAGAACATTCGTGACCGCTTCAAATTCAAGGATGACCTAGTTAATCCGGGGTGCTTGAGTTCTCTTATTTAAGTCTACTCTTTTCGGACTCAGAATATTTGTTGAAGGTGTTATTTAGTTTCGGGGTTGTAGCCCTTGTTCTTAGACTTGTTGTTAGTAATTTTTTGGTACATTGACTTTCAGGTTCAACAGGTTGTATTTCCGTATTCGTGTTAGTTTATTTGTTTAGTTCGTTAATAAATAATTTAGTTCAAAATTGCTTTTGTATCTTTAATTGCCTTAGTTTTGATTTAGTTGCTTAGTTTGGATTGTAGTAGTGTTTGTTCTATCGGAGGATTAGTGTGGGTGCCAATCACGATGGTTTGGTTCGTGGCATTTAATTAATTATTGACTATCTAAAATTACTTAAATTTTAAAATTAAAAAAAAAATTATTGTGTTAACATGTGTCTTTCTAATTATAATTATTGACATGTGTCTGTGTTATCTATTTAATTATTGATTATTAATTATTTAAAATACTGAAAATTTGTGATATTGACATATGACATTTTTTCTTCTTCTTTTATATATAGATAGATCGTAGTATTTGTTCTATATTTTATTAGTAAATTTTTTCTTCTTTTTATCTTTTGCTTCATTTATCCTACTTAAAAATAATTTTTTATAGTAAAAATTACACGTCTTTAGGATCTTAATTACAAGAAAATATATGAAAGAGAAGTATATATTTATTGTCACGATCCAAAATGAGTCGTGAGTGGCACCCACACTTAACCTCCTAAGTGGGCGAACCAAAGAAATCAAACCCCAATATATGTCAATAAATTCAACTACGAATAATAAAAAAATAATGCGGAAGCTCCAAAACTTATTAAAGTATCATTTTCCAAAACCTGAAAGTCATCACATTAAGGACATCTAGTCTCCAAATACTAAGTCTAAGAATATCAAATACACCAAATAAAAGAATAAAATGGTATGTATACGAAAACATAGGACATCATGTCATAACCGAGAGAATCCAACACAAGCTTGAATGAATAACTCACCCTGAAACCTGATACACTGGAGATTCACTAGAGCTGAGGGCAAGTCAAAGTCATTGGTACACTTGTACTCCATAAACGGAAAACAAAGAAAAACACAAGTAGGGCTCAGTACGGGACAACCTGTACTGAGTAGGTATCATCGGCCAACCCAAAATAGAAACTAATATACAATGAATAATAGTATGAACTCAACTATAGCACTTAACAGGTGATAAGCAACAAACAATATGAACCAGTGTCAACAACACTAAAGCAAGTATGTAATAAGTCAATAATATCAAGATCATCCATGAGGACACATGCCTCCAACTAAACCATTTGGGGAATTGAGTTCTTTGAGATTGAGTACGTTCTATTAATTCAATATGTTTTTCCTTTAATACTAACGTATCGAAACGTGACACTCCGATCCAATTATACCGTGTCGGAACGTGACACTCCGATTCAAGAATATAGTGTCAGAACGTGACACTCTGATTCAAGAATACCGTATCGAAACGTGACACTCCAATCCAATTATACCATTAATTTATCATTTATTATCACCACTTTTAATTCATTGATAACATTTTATCAAGACTTCTTTATTCGAGGCATCACTTCGATAAAGAGAGTTCAAGAATATAAATTTCATGGTCTCAGGATTTTAAACCAATCACAAAACATACAACCAAGCCACACAACCACACAATCAAGTACATAGAAAACTTCACAATATCATTTAATGCATATCAATCACTATTAAGAGTTTACTATCAAATAACATAAACCATAACCTATCTCAACCGAAGAATCGAAGTGAAACAAACTACTTCTCCAATACTTTCCTTTCCTCAATGACTCTGAACCTTTTCAATCTATCAAGTATGCATAATTTATAAGTTAATGAGTTCATAGACACCCATGTTATTCTATGTCTAGCCTAAACTCGAAAACTCAGCTAATTCTATGATTAATTTTCTAAAGTTCAAATTAAAGATAAGTCTTAATCCTCCAATAGTATAACTTTAATGAAATTTAAATAATTCGATACACCTAATAATAATTACATATTTCTGTAACTTAAAACTTACATTATGTTTTGATAGGTAAATAAATTATCTAAGGACGAAAATTGTTGGAATACTGTGAATAATTGACGCACTAACATATTCCAACATTTCAACTACAGACATTAATCCACCTTTTTAGCCTAAATCATTGTCCAACGATAAGGCAATCATTGTCCAATGATAGGGCAATCATTGCCCAATGATTGGCATGAGAGTCGTTCCAACTTTTACCCAATTTCTCAAATTCATTCCTTAACAGTTACTTGTTTTCAACTTTTCTTAATCAAATCCATTAACTTTCTATATAACCAACATTAATAATCAAATCCACTTAAATAAATACATGAATCGTCTTAATTTGAACACGGCAACCGTCAGCGAACGTATATGAATAATACTATTTTATTCTTTCCCCAACATTAGAATATTGTAATTCCTACATTAACATATATAACTTTCCTACACTATTATTTATTCATCTTTTAAATTTTATGAAAAATCTTAAAGTCGCGGTTTCAATCTTGTTCTCTGATCGCGTTTCTTTAAAAAAAATTCCCTTACTGATTATTATTAACCTAATTATTATATGACTATTATATGACTAATTATATAAGTGGTAAAAGTCACTCATTATTAATTTTAATATTGTTTTATTTAATCACCAACTAAATAAATTATTAAAATTATCCCACTAATTTTATAATTGTAATTACAAGTAGTCTAAAATATTCATTTTGAATCTATCAAAAAGTATCTTATGAAATAAAATACTCTTGTACTCAAAACAACCTAAGGCGTTGTTACATTTATTATTATCATTTTTTTACTATTTTTTTAGTATATGATATTCATATTAAATTAGAAGGAGAAATAAGTAGAAACTTATATGATTTCCTGCAACTTCATTATTCTACTAATTTCTTTTTTTTTTTTTTGTTTGGATTTTTCATGTGTCCGTTTAGTTTAAGGATGTATTTTTTTTATCTAGTGAAGTGTTTATTCATAGATACTTAAGAGCAACCGTGGTGCATATTAATGCTATCATTCGTTTAATATGAAATTCTTTTATTCTTTATTCTTTTACTTAGTCTTAAATCTTTTTGATGTGTTTTTAATTAAAGGTTATTTTATTTTTTGTTATAAAATCAAGCTCAAAGCAATATAAGTATAAAGAGAAGTAGATGTAGGAGAAGATTTTTCTTCTTATTCAATTGTGTATTCCAAATGGTGAGTGATCTATTTATAGTTTGAGATATCACTCCCAAAGGTCACCAAACTAGTAGACATATAGTTATAACTTATGGTTTTCATCACCCTGGAAGCACCCATACATGAATCCAACTAATTCTTGAATAGATCTAATGGATAATACACACAATGCAATAGATTTATAACACCGGCCCTTGGATGTTCATAGATTATGTGCCTCGTTAAAATCTTACTAGAAAATATCATTTGAAAAAAAAAATTAGTGAAAGAAAAAAAGTACACATATATTTTGATACGCATTATTTGTTGTCTCATTAAAAACCTTGCTAGGAAAATCAAGTGGAACAAAAACTCGATCAAGGAAAAAAGAGTTCAACGCATACTACATTCTCCTTGAACAAAACATAACTTAATTTCTAATGATGATGTCATTCAATCTTGTATACCAACTTCTTCAATATTGAAAATGTCTTTGTGATCAAATTAAATTCACAAAGATCTTGCGTGATAAAACTCATTTTTGATATATCATTTTCTGGTTTCATGGATATGATGAGGCTTTGAGCTTAGCTGAATACATTATTGAAAATCACTGTATTTGTGACCTCGTTACTGCAAGTAAATTGCTCATTCAACTTGTTCATAGCAATAATCATCTTGTGGACACTTTCATTTGCAGTTAATTATCTTCGTATATTGTGGTTGATATATCATTTTTCAAGAAAAACCCACACATTTTCTGAATATGGTGTGTCATTGATCTCAATAAGACGCACTCTCGACTTTCTCATGGAGGGCTTTTATTTCTACATGATTTTAAAAAGTGGTTACGAACGTTTGCTTCATTGATCGCCAAGATATTATTGTGCCTCCACATGTAAACAAATAGCGTATTTGAGATTGGATTTTATGTGGATCAGATAAATATTTTGCATTTGCGTAAGGAATCAGTTCTAACTTGAAATGCCTCAGAATAAAATAAACTCATGTCTATGGTCCTTCGAAGATATTCAATTATGTACTTAACACCATTTCAATGTCCTTTTGTTAGGGAGGAACTGAATCTTGCCAGTAAATTTACTACAAAATAGATATATGTTTAGCAAGATGCAGTAGTGACTTGATTGCACTAAGATATGAATTTTTATCACCAAGAAGATCGTCATCCTTCTTTTGAGATCAAAGTGAATTTTTATTTATATCAAGTGATTTCGTAATCATTAGGTTACTCAATGAATGTAATTATCCATATAAAATTGCATTAAAACTTTTCTGTGTTTGTTGATTGATGGACAAATATTTTATTCGTTAAATTCTCAATCAATAAGTCAATATAAAATTTTGTCTTTTGATCACGATCCGAGAGCACCCCCTAGTAAAAACATGGCGATCTCGAAGAGATCTTATATAAGCCATTAATATTCATTACATGAAAGCATAAAAAAGATGGAAGAATTTAAAACTTTCTTTAAAACATATCTCGAAAAGTATTTGATAAAAGCGGAAGTCTTTCTAATATCATTGTCTCAAACAATCTATGAATGACATGAATAAAAGTCTTGGGACGCAGCCCACATAAAGTCTAGACATTAAAGTATTTGACATAAAAGAAACATTAAGGTTTGTCCTCGAAGCTATAAGGACTTACCACTTCTTCACTTCTTCAAATCCTTGAAACTCTACCCTCCGAGTCCCTTCATTTGGTTAGAATGTAGGCAATATGTGTTAGTACAATGGTACTAAGTATGAAAACTAACATAACATCATAAGAGAATCTCCAATGGTTAGTCAACAAAAGGCATAAGCATAAGAGATAATAACATAATCATAACATAAGCATCATATCATAATAAGGCAACATAAGGCATACATAAGTTCATACTTCAACCATTAGTCCTTCATAGGTTTTCAAAACATAAGAATATTATACCCCTAGATCACCTCAAGGCACACCTATGCAATGCATGTGGTGCATCCCATTCTACCTCACACACTAAGCATACCTTGAAGTCACCATTTTCATGAGTTACCATTTCTAAATGTCACTATTGACCTACTTTCATATTTTACAAGGAACTATCATCTTACACATGGAAGGAAACTATAGCCTTTAACCAAGCTAGCCATACTTTATAAGAGGACATTTAATAAGTAGCTTCAAATCATACTTGTGTCATGTATGAATGGCATACCGTTCTACCATTCATACTAAGTACTCATTTAGGATAGCTTACACAATGCTAACTATCTTTCATACTAGTCTATCAAGAATAGCATTCTATCATTCTAAGCCTAACTAATATGAGAACATCATATCATACAATCCAAGCTATTATAGGAAGGTTACAATTAGACCAATATAGCCACCATGCACCCATCTTATCAAGATGCAAGCTATCTATATGGGAGTATGAATTCTCAACTTTAAGCTACCATGAGTAACCTAGCTCAAGCTATTCCATGAGATGCACCTTACATGCAAGCTAAGCTACCATTAAGAAAGTATAAGTCATCTATCCTAAAGCTCCCATGAAATGATTTTAGCCTTACCAAGTTAAGATATCATGAAGACATTCTAGTCATGCTACTTCAAGCTACCCCTAGGGGAGAATCGATCCTCCAACCTAGGCTATATTGCCTATACTAATGCAAGATACCATGACAATCATTCTATCAATGCAAGATCAAGCTAACCATAGGAGAGCTTAGCTCCTCCAACCCAAGATACCATGAGATTCACCATCCCAAGCTACCATGAGATCTACCATTCCAAGCTACATAATTTAACTATCCATGAAGGATTCATAAAAACTCAACTTCAAGTTATTCTATCTTGGCATTGTCTTACCAAGTCAACTACACAAGAAGTGATCATACAATACAACTTCAAGCTATTCTATTCTATCATGCTTGATTCATTTTAGATTCTTAGGTCAACCTAGAATTCATTTATTGTGAGAGAACTTGTTTCTCCTAGCTTGTTCATGCCTAAGTGTATAAGAGAAAGAGAAATCTTCCCATATTGCCTTTACCCCCAAATCCCTAACAACAATGGCTACAAGCCCTATTTTCAATTCTAACTTTATTCTATCATGATCCATGTTTAAATTACAAGCTATTCAATCACCTTGATCATTAGAATGTAACTACTCATACTTGATCATATAAGTTCAATTCTAACTTTACAAGTTAAGATCCTTCTTATTCAATTAAAACTATTTCAATTAATGTATAGATTATCCCACTATGATCCATTAGTATTCGAGACATTTGAAATAATAAGATCAATTTAGAACCTTCAACCTTGCCTTTACTGGCTTAAACCCACAATGATCACCTTCATCATCTTAGATTAGGGTTCATCAAGTAATTCACATGAAAACATAATATAATCATCATATAAACATGATTCAAGCATAATTTAATATTATCCACTAATTTGGAATCACAATCAAGTCTTACCCACAACGTAATCATAACCCTAGCTAGATTGAGGTATTTTGTATTCACAATTGAGGGAAACTATAGAGGCTCCATAGATGGAAGAATCCATGGATTCATACATTTTATCAATGCCTTAAACTAAGCTTAAATCCTTGGTGAAACTCGACCTAGATGTTATCTCCTTCTTCTTCAATGGTGATCGTGAAAGAACTTTAGGGAGAGAAGGATTTAGTTTTAAAGCATGAAGTCTAAATGGCTACTTAATTGTTTTAATATACTTAAAATACCTAAAAAAAATTACTAAAAATAACCGTTCATGGATTAATTAGAACGCGGGGTGAATTTACTACTTCATCCCTTACTTGGTTGAATCTCATGTCAGATTGCAGGTGACCATTGACAGCCACCATTGATGGACCATAGACGGATTGAAGGACCGTCCTGATCATCCATAAATGGTGATCGAGAGGGGGTCAGATGGGTATAAACTCCAAAATCGGAGTCCATTGACGATCCATCAATGAACTGATTGTCCGTCAATGGTGCTCGTTAATGACTGCTGTTTTTACAGCTTTTTGGCAAACATTTGGGTCCTCCTCAAGGACCCTTAGGGTGGTACTTGGGGATTCGTACCCAGACGAATTAACCCTAAAAATGACCATCTAGATTCTAGGTCCACCTCCACTCATTTTAGATTCCAAATGATACCCCAAAACATGAACAAAACACTTAAACACACTATTAAACAAAAGACTAGTTTTCAAACGTCTTGGTCGCTTCTTGACGCTTCACTTCTGAAATCACCAAACTAAGTTAATTGCATTATATTAGGTCTAGAAACATCATTTTTAGCCTTTTTAAGTTATTACACCTCATGTAATGCTTTAGCTTATGTCATACGATTTTCGAGGTGTAACACTTTCCGAGATCTTTTCATTTTAAATTCTCTTCTCAAACACTCAATTACTTTTGAAATCTCTTTAAGAGTGTTAATAATCTTCAACTCATCAACATACGCAACTAATATAATAACTCAGATACAGACCTTTTCATGAAAATGCAAGGACAATTATGATCATTCTTTTTGTACCCTTTTTTTCCTTAATTATTTCAATCAATATAAGAACTCTTGAAAATTTATTGAAAAACTTTCTTCCAAACTTTTATATGTTTCAGACAACTTGATTGCTTCAAGGATTTTCATATAACCTTCAGTATTGTCTAGCTAGACATGATAATTATTCATTTGATGCATTCAAGTTCTCATATGTTCCCATATCAAAACAAATCTCATTGCATCCACTATAGGAGAAAACATCTCCAATAATGCCAGGATTTTTGCAGCAAATCTTTATGCTTCAAGGCACAAGACGTACTTAATATCTTAAGGTTATTTCATTGCATAATAATTTATTTGTAATCCACTGACGTTATACCTTGATTTATGGAATATCAATTCAAAACATCACTATTCTAAGTGAAATAAAATATACTTGAATTATGCATTTACTAGGCTAATCATTTATTTTTCCACACAATATGACAAATTTGAATACAAAGTTCTCGTCAGAATTTATATTATTGAGTGCTACTTCATACCAAAATATACCGTTGACGATTATTTGATATTGAATCCAGTATGACATAACTTATCGAGATCTCTTTAGTTGTAACAACCCTAAAAATGAATATGCTAATTATTGCTTAATGTGTCTAGAATGCCTACGATTTGACCGGGTTCACACGGATTGATGCGCGTAGAACCAGACCTCTGAACCCTTGCAACAGCCAAGCCAACTAACTTGGGGATTTAGTTGAGCTAGTAAAGGTTGGGTCCATCCATGTAGGGCTCTCGAATATGAAGATTTACTCGGATGAGTCTTTATCGGACTTAAAAAGGGGAAATCTTAAGTTAAAAGGGTCTAGGGGTAAAATGGTATTTTACCAGAATAAAGGTAGTATTGTAATTACCCTAAATATATAATTAATTATTTAATAAATAAGGTGGAGGGACATTTTGGGTATAGAGGGCCAAAATTGCCCTTTTAGCAAAATCTTGCTCCACCCGACTTCGAACCTAGGTGGAAGCAATGATTTAATTGATTTATTGTATTTAGTGAATTAGTTAAATTAATTAATATTGAATTTGCTGATTTAATAAAAGAAAAATCAGATTTTTAATAAATAATAATTATAATAATAATAAAAAATATTAATAAATAATGAGGAGTCCTAGTTTGACTAAGTCTCCACCTAACTCTACTAATCTCAATCAACTCAAACTCACGTTTCTCTTCATACTCATCTCACTTGAACGCCTGATTTTTCTCTAAAAGAACAGAACAACAAAATATAAAGTTCATCAAGAAATTGAACGCTAAAAAAATAGCTCAAAAGAACATTTAGTCTAAAAACGTAAAGCAAAACAAAGTTCTTGATGGGATTGTGCTTGAAGTTTCGGCGGTGAGGCTTGGTTCCGTGGTAAATTGGAAGAATTTAAACAAGTTTTGAAATGCATTAAGGTATGGGTTTTCTTCTCTCTTGTTACACTTTCCCTATAGACCACTAAGTTCAGTTTAAATTCCAATCGAGAAACTAAGGTTGTCCCCGTTGCATGCCCCTATCATTAGATCCTTCGAAATATTTAAAGTATGCGTTGGTATGACTTCTGGTAGATGATTTTAGGGATGGATGTGATTACGTATTTGAATGTGTATTCGGAAGTTATGTGAGAAATGAAAGTTGTGTTCCGAAAAAGTGAACTACGTTAACTTGAGTGTGCATGTGTGTGTCGTGAGTTAGCCATGGTTCGAAGCCTAGATTTTTACATGTTAAAATATTGTATTTTTATGTTTATGAATATGTTAAAAACGTGATGTTCATATGAGTTCAAAGTTGCTGAATTGAATGATAATTTTTTATTAAAATTAACCTTGAGAATGCACCTAACGATCTCCCTAAAAACTACTCGAAATGTCTTGATGTTTAACGTGAAAGAGGGTGAGAAAATGGGCTGCAAAAAGGTGATTAAATTCTCAAAAATAACCATGAAAATTTACCTAAAGACGCACTAGATGTTACACGAAAATGTATCCTAAATCTAACATCTAAAAGTTGAGAAAATGGAATGCAAAGAGGGTGAACAAATTTTCAGCATTCTGAAAATTTGTTTTTGGACAGCTTACTGTAAACAATTCATGTTCAAAAATATTTTTTTAATGCTTGAGGTCAGTGGGGATTGAACCTAAGAACTCACCATATACATGTCATAAAAAATTAGATAATAAAATGTGGTAAGAGGAATTCGAAATGGGGTAAAGCTTAAGTGAAAAGTTAGGGGGGAAATGAAAGAAAATGAAGTGAGGCGTGTGGGGTTTGAACCCACAACCTCTTGGAAGGACAAAAGAGAGAGGAAAAGAATTAAATAAAGAAATAATAAAAAAATAAAGTATATTGGATTCGAACCCACAACCTCTTGGCAGCGAGAAGGTAAGGAGAAAATGTTAATTAAAGTAAGGTGAGGCTGTGGGGATTCGAACTCACAACCTCTTGAATGGATGAGAGAGTTAGGAGAAAAATAAAGGAGAAAATAAAATGTGGAGAGTGGGGATTGAACCCACAACCTCTTGAATGGATGAGAGAGTTAGGAGAAAAAATAAGGAGAAAATAAAATGTGGAGAATGGGGATTGAACTCACAACCTCTTGAATGGATGAGAGAGTTATGAGAAAAATAAAGGAGAAAATAAAATGTGGAGAGTGGGGATCGAAATCACAACCTCTTGAATGGATGAAAGAGTTAGGAGAAAAATAAAGGAGAAAATAAATGTGGAGAGTGCGAATTGAACCCACAACCTCTTGGATAGGTGAGAAAGTTAAGAGATAAATTAAAAGAAAAATAATGAGCTTGTGGGGGATTGAACCCACAATCTCCTTGCCTTAAAATGAAAAAGGAGAGGAGAACAAGAAAGAAATATTATGAGGTTGATGGAAATCAAACTAGGGTCTCCCTAATCTGAAAAATTCAATTATCAAGTTTAAAATAAGATTAAGTGTTGTTAAAGGGATCCGAAATCGGGTTTCCTTACCCAATTCCGTATCGACACATAAGTCATACGTAAACAAATATTTAATGAATGTTGCCTCTAAAGATCAAAATCAAGATCTTGGCATATCTATAAGATGCATAAGTCTTGTACCACATAATCTTGGGTAAACATGAATCACTTAGACAAACTATGAATGAATCCTCATGGCTTGTATGTGTGGACTCATAAGTCTAGCATACGTTTAAAAATAAGTGAACCTAAGATGTATGCGATAAAATTATGTAACCCTAGAAGGGTTAAGAGTGTGAAACACACTAAATGGCCAAGTGCATTGGCATATGATGAAATGAACATTAACGTGAAGGGGTGAGTAATTATGAAAAGCAAATGTGTTAAAGTTAATGAATGAGGTGACAATATGATAGGAGGCTAATGTGAAAGATGAGAGCAATCTCAAATGAGCCTAAGTAAATGTTACCAAGACGTACTCATCTATGAGAGTGTAAAGTTAATGAAGAGACTATTCTCTATAAACACTCTAATGAAAGTATTGAAGTTAATGCACACTTAATACTAATGATGAGATGAGAAATCATCCAATGAGCTATGATGTCCGCATGCTAGAACCCAGCTTCCACAATGTATGAGTTGAATGTAATGGAACTTTATACTGAGCACCAATAGGCTAGCTATGAGCGGTGATGCCTTCCTTCGAGAAGGGCAGAGGTTCACGTAACTCTCATGAGATGAGAATGTACGGCATGTCAGGTATGGGTATCCTTATATCTCCTAGTCTTTGAAACTATACTGCCAATATAGGGATCTAGCAGGGTTCGACTTCCTATATACGATAGCATGTTCGGATCACTTTGGCCGGTGATTCCACCTCTTTTCGGTGTGGGTTTAAATACTGGATTTTATGATGCTCAGATGATATATATCGGTTAAGTTTAAAATTCCTAAAGAAAGAATGACGTCAGCCTCAAAGAATACACATAATAAAATGAACGATACCAAAGGTGTTAGGATAGGATAATCAAGAGGTGAGCTAGACTTAAGTAATGAGACTAGGTTATTATTGGTCATTGCACAGCAAACCCGGTGAGAGTCTTAAACTACATCCTAGGTATGACTATGAAAAATAAAATTGAAGTACGTAAGAAAGAATGAAGCAGACTCTGTGTTTGCTAAAGGAGGCTCCCTAGTTGAGGTCCCATATGTTGAGCCCTCATTTTGGGAAGTCCTAATGTCAAGTCCATGATTCCAAGGTCTCATGGCATATGAAAGAATGATATGAACTATGTGATATGATATGTGTAATATGTTATGTTCGGTTTGCAAAATGATAAGTATCATGATGCATGTTACTCTCATGGCATGATTTTCCTAATCTAAATTTGGCAAGTCCACTAACTGGACTTTCCATAATTCATATCATTATGAGAGAGCTCTTCTTAATCATGCAAGTTCTTGGTGTGTGCTTGCATATACCCATACTTAGTACAAGTGTGTACTAATCCCATACAACTCTATACTTTTAGGTGCAGGCACAAGAGGACGCTAGAGCTTACAATATGACGTTGCAACTATCCGAACGTGGAGCATTCATCCGAACTTGGTAGGCCCTCATGCTTTCGAGGATGCTTGCCCATTATATTCTAGGTTAGATATAGGTTTGAGTTAGTGGAGTATGTTTCACTAACGGTTCTTTCTCAATTATTTTCAGACATTGTATTGGTGTCATTCGGGCAATTTTATATTCTATGCAGATATGATTTTTTCTTTCAGTTAAGTATCTTGGTATTAGATGGTTGTTGTGAACGATTATCAACTGATGTAGATAAATCTTATATGAGTATAACGTATCCTACTATGAAGTCTATGTATACTTCAAGTAACTTAAAGTTTCAAATTTTTCGCTAAAATTAACCTAGATGATGTAACGATGACGTATGTAGGCTTGTCTGAAACCTCTGAGAGGTCAACGACGCCGGTCTCGTCTGGGGTCTAGACTTCGATCGTGACATCAGTTTTCATCATTTTTAGGTACTTGAACCATTTTCAAGGTTTTGCAAAGTGTTACGTCGTGGTGCTTTTTTATAGCACTTGCCTCATTATCATGACCATATTGATCATTTGATCCTCTCTTTCTTCAAGGAATTTTACATTTTGAACCAATTGGTCTATTATGTTTCAGGCTTATCATAGACTTTATCCTTCAAGGACTTCTCATTGGAACATTTGTAGCTGTATTATAACACAGTATCAGTTAATTCATCTGGCGATTGATTCGCAACATTATACAAATGAATTATTACTTGAACTTCAAATTCACATTTTATTTTAACGAGGATCTAGATAATTCATAATTAACCTCATGCATAATTTTCACTTATCAATCATCTCTCCCCTGATGTTAGAAAAACAAACATTCATTCCAACCTTATTACGAATTCATCTTTTGCGTGGTGGATTAATTAAAATCATACCTGCACATTCAATAATTTAGATGAAAATTATTTAATTTTTAATCCTGAACTAATTTTGATAGAGGACCTTTATTTCCTTGACGCGTACAAGCGTTGTTACATGTTAAATAAAATTCATCTCATACCAAAAAAATTTTGGGGAGATTTGTTCTCATAATTAATGGCTTAGATATTTTTTGCAAAATCAATCAGCATTATCAGTATAATTTAATAGTTTGAAATCATATTCTTAATTTAACAATTCGAGCAAATAACCTTACAAAAATCAATTTGTAAGTTGACAACAAAGTAATATGACCATCACATAGATATATCTATCATATAGTTTTAAATGATCCACATGGCAGGTGAATTAGCTCATATTCACTTTTTTATATGTTCCAAATAATTTCAGAAAATACAATCCCAACCTTAGTTGGTATAATGATAATTTTATTATGAGAATAAGCAATACAAGAGAATTCTTGAAGAATATTTTATTTCTTCAGTATATAACTATTAAAATTCTCAATTATTTTTGCATCATATTTTAATCAAAATGGTCAATCGATCATGTCAACTGATCTTTATTCCAGTATGCTTATAGTTACTTTTACATGTGATTTCATCAGCTTATCCATGTTTGTGTGCAATAAACAGGAGAACAAAAAATAGATAATCTTACATAATATTTCTAACCCGCTTTGGATGTAGTTATCTAAACATATTAAATTTTTTCATAATTTATAGTCTCAATATTTTTTTCCATTCATCTGAAACTTAAAAAGTTTCTTTTGAGACTTACTACAACCCCAATATTATTCCTCTAGTAATAACCCAACTCGTTAGAGCTTGCAATTAATTTAGTGTACTATCACATATTCCATGAGAATGATATGGTGAACATCTCCTTCAAGGAGAAAATTATATTGTTATTGCCATTTCAAGGAGAAAATCATATTGTTATTGTCATGGTCAAAATTATTATGAGCAAGACATGTTTCTTGCTTTACTTTTATTGTACCATAGGTACACAATCAATGACAAATGTATATTGTCATACAATAATATTATTTTGATCATGGCCACAATCTTTATAGACAAGAATTATTTCTTTTGCTCTTTCGATAGTACACAATAAACATATTATAAAATTTATGCCATATAAACATACACGACCATTGGCCATCCTTTCAAAAACCTCCCATAGAGGTGAGTTGTGACATATATTCAATCCATACTATTTTTATTATATCTTCACTCATTCACTTTCAGAATAGTCGAGCATTCATGATTCTTATAACAAGTCACATTCTCTTTAAGGAATGGACCAATCATTTGTATGTGCTTCATAAATCTGCCTTATAAAATTATTGTCATACCTTTGAAGTTTATCATTTTTGCACAACACACTTCAACGTCTCTTTGAAAGGTCAAGTGCATACACTTTATCTTCCTTTCTTTTGATGGAAGATTTATAAACTATCAATTTATTAGGCCGACAACAACCACAAGTTTAATGATCTTTCATACTATTTTGATGATAAAAATTGCCTTCACATTTTGAAGGACTATTTCATAATTTTCCTTTATTTCATGTCCATATTCATTTGTATAACCACAATAATCATTGTCATCTTTCAAACATATCATGTACTGCTATCACATTCACATCAGAGAATAGAGCAAATCAATTGAACGAAATTAATGACTTCTCATAAAAAAATACAATTAGTTTATCATAGTCATCATTAAATCATCATTATGGTGCATTAGAACTTAAATCCAATAGTTTATTCATATAAAGTCATTTTAGATCATAATTCGATGGGTTATGAACCCAACGTATTATGATCATGGTGCATCAAAATACAAATTGATGTCTTACCCTCTTGGTGTGATAGAACTTGAATCTACCTTCTTACCATCAAACATTTTTTATGGTGCATCTGAACTTTAATCGGATATCTTATTCTTTTGGTGCGATGGAAATTGAATCCACCGTCTTACCCTCAATCAATAATATAAAGGTCCAAAGTGCCATAACACTCATTATCAAAACTTTAAAGATACAATTTTTTCAAAATTGAAGTGTCATGACAAAGAAAATCAAAATGAAGGGAAAGATTAGCACAACCTTCAGAAGTATATGTCTTTGACAATTGCACTCATACTTTATAAGTACCAAAAGTCCGTGAAATGGATCAACAAGCTTCTCCATGGAGCACAATATGAACCTCTTGAAAGTTCAACCACAAAAATATGTATCCCCGCACCTTCAACATTTCTAGATATATTAAAATAAAAGATTGAATAACTTATTAATATAGTTATAAATACCTTATGTGTTTATAAAGCAAAAGTTTCAAAATGAATTGTGTCTCGTCGAGAATTCCATAACCAATCTCTTAAACAATTTTACCTGAAGAAACTAGTTTCTCAAGAGTAGAACGAAGAAACTAGTTTCTCAAGAGTAGAACGTTTGTGTTAATAATTTGTTATAAAATCAAGCTCAAAGTAACATAAGTATAAAGAAAAGAAGACAGGAAAAGTAAATGTAGGAGAAGATTTTTCTTCTTATTCAATTATATATTTCAAATGGCCTGGTGAGTGATATATCTATTTATAGTTTTAAGATATCACTCTCAAATTAAAGGTCACCAAACTAGTAGATATATAGTTACCCCTTAAGGTTCTTATCACCTTGGAAGCACTCATACATGAATCCAATTAATTCATAAATAAATCTAATGAATAATTCACACTGCAATGAATTTTTAACACTTTTCTTATATATCCTTATGAGTTTTTGACAAAAAACATCCTTAAACTAAATTAAATTCTAAACTTAAACTACATTCTTAAAGTATCATTCTCAGAAGAAATATCCTTCAAGCATTTAAAAGTGAACAATTTTCATCCTTTTGTTAGATATCATCAAAAAAACTAATCAATCCTACAAAAATATGAGCAGGTCATGTGATTATCAACAAAAATTTTCCTACATAATTTCATTACATGCTATAACAAGTTTTTTGAAAAAAATACTAAAAAAATCTTAGACATCATTGCTTACTGAAATATTTGAAAGTTGTCAGAATACATGATTTGATCTTTTTCTCATTTAGTAACAGAAAGAAGCTGGCTTAATTATCTTTTTCTTTTCCAAAGCAAAATTGTATTTAGATCAATAAATTTTTGGGTCATTTTGATATTGAAGTGATCAAAATATTGATTGTGTTTCGCATTCCAAGTGAAAAATTTTCAATCATTTTCTGTTTGAAATTTATAAAAAAAAAATAGGTAATATTGATATCTAAATATTGAAAGAATAATATTTTTAATATCAAATTACATGAAAAGTAAATGAAAAAAACTGTCAAATCAAATGATTATGCATCATGTTAAACTCAATTATCAAAAAAGTTTACTTGGTGTATCTAAAAATAATAAATACGAAGGGATAGCTTGATTTTTGTGGGATCTGTTAGTTGTCTGATAAATTCAAATAGGAGGATGAATATTGTTCACTTTTAAATACTTGAAGGATTTTTTCTGCTAAGAATGATACTTTAAAGATGTAGTTTAAGTTTAAGGGCGTAGTTTAAAAATGAATGTGGCCAAAAACTCATATCTTTATTATAGTTCTTTCTCTCTTTCATTAGCAGTTTATAATTTTTCTTTTATTTTTTTTTAAAAAAAAAGTATGGTATATTTACTTCCTTTCATCATCAATGCAATTAAAAATCTTATATTTCCTTATTTTCCTTAATCTCATAATTAGTGTTATTTTTATCATTTCCTTAAATCACTTCTTTTTTAATTTATTTGTTTCAAGAAATTAGTTATTTTACTCTATAAGAATTCAAATATATTTTTACAGAATTTGATTTGTAATTTTTAATAGTTTTTAGATCATTTCTTCTTCTAAAAGTTTATGTCCAAGTGCCGTAGAAAATGTAATGTGACACTCTTTTTTAAAATATTGATACTTATTTATTTTTTGATCAATTTATATATTTTTTCTTATAATTTTCTTGAAATATAATTGTGCCTCAATTTTTATGTTATTTTAAGTATTTTTTTAATTTTTCAATACTAAAATATTTAGCTTAAATTTTATAAATTTCACAAATGATTATATTTTACTTATATCATCACCATTTCGGGAAAATAAAGGTTAAATTATAAATAAGTAAAGAGAAAGATATTATTTCAATATCCTATAATCACACTCAATACATTACCAATTATCCACTCATTATTGTTGGTTTTCCTCTTCTTCTTTTTTTCATTATTATCTAAATAAATATTCAAAAAAAAATATTCTTTATTGTAGTATTTATTTTATATTTTATTAATAACTTTTCCTTTTTTTTCAGTTTCCTTTCTCTATCCTACTTAACAATAATTTTTATAGTAATAAAAATGCATCTTCCTTAGGATTTTAATCACCAAAAAAAATAGATGAAAAAAGAAATATAAAATATATGTACAATGTTATAAACAATTTGCATTATAGTGAATGTCTAATTATGTGGAGTCATTGTAGGATATGGTTACGAATCCTACTTGGGGACCATGTAAGGTTTTTTCCTATAAATAAAGGATTTTCCTTCATTGTAAATAAGATTGGTGAAAGATCTATGAATCCTAAATATACTATGAATAAGAGATCTTTTCTCTTCTCTCTACTTTCTTCGACTAATTTTATATAGTTTCATAACACGTTATCAGCACGATTGTTCTATTCTTAAAGAATTATGAAAAAGACGGGAAAAGTGCAAAAGAGATCTTGCATAAGTTCTGCAATAAGGTTATTATATCTTCAATGTATGATTTATCTTTATGTTATAATTATTTATGTAACAGATCTGGAGGTACCATCTAAAGTAAGTATTTAAAGAGACTTGTCGACCTTAATTTATTTTAATAATTAAATAAGCACAATTTGGTGAAAGACATGTTTTCAATCTCTACATGAGGTACGTGATCTATTGAACTATATCTATTAACTGCTAGTGTTGATTATAAGAAATTATTAGTCTCAGTTTTGTGTGTAATTATAATATATAATCATAATAATGATCATCAGAAGTAATAAAATTGCAATTATTTTCAAAGGCTTGAGGTTGAGCCTCATTGTGGGTAAGACAATGAATTTAAGTTATATCGCACCAAAAGAATAAGACGATAGCTTTACGTCCAATCGCACCAAGAGGGTAAGACATCAGAATTCTTGATGCTTTGTGATGAAAGATGTTGGATTCAAGTCCCTCATTGATTTATGGCATAAGACGTTGGGTTTGAGTCTCAATGCACCATCTTGATGATATTATGATGACTAAGGAAAATAATGAGTTTTTGATAAAATTAGTCATGAAATATATCTCGTTGAAGCATATTCATTCCCTAAAGTGAATGTAGCAGTGCATAAATGTCTAAAAGAAGACAATTGATTAAATAATGCACATGAATATGGAATGAGGTACTAAGTTATCAAAATTTGATGTACTTAGATGATTGTGTTCCATTCAGGAAGAATGAGAGCCTTTGATAAATGGTAAAAATACAGATCCATTCTTTAGAGTGAAAGAGGTGATAAGTCACCATGCTAGACGTGAATTTTCTTGTACTGCTTGTTAACAAGGCAAGTTAATTGTGAGACCATCATAAACGAAACTTGAGATTGAATTCTTTGCGTTCTAGGAACGTATACAGATATTTGTGACCTAATCATCCACTAAGTGGATTGCTTAGATATTTAATGGTCCTAATAAATGTTTCTTCTATATGGTCTCATGTGTGCCTATTATTATCTCACAACTTGATGTTTGCAAAAATGTTGGCACAAATAATATGTTACATGCACAATTTTCTTCAGATTAGTTCATTCAATGATGGGATCACGACTCACCTAAATGGTAAAGTAATTGAGAAGAAATAAATCTAAAAAAATTACTCTTGGAGTAATAAAATTGAAATTTACTCATATAATAATAAATTAGAAATTTACTAAAGCAGAAGGCACATGGCGTAGTAAACTTGGAGTTTACGAGTAATAATAATTTTATTAGTTGCCATGAATAATTTGGTCATCCCAAAGATATGTATACTGAGTAATGGACATACATTGAAAAACTAGAAGACTCCTCAAGAATTCTTTTGTTGTTTGTTCTTATGACCAGTCGATTGGATCAACTAATGTTGAGATTAAATCTCTAAATTCTGAAAAATATAAAAGGTGAATATGGGTCCGTTTACCTATCATGTGACATGATAAAAAGATGCATCTATAAGATAATCACATGTGCGTTTGTTGTCAACCAGTAGTTTAACATTCACAAAATTGTTTGTGCAAAAATAATTGAGTTAAGAGCACAATTTCAGATGATGTTGATAAATACTCAAGATGATGTGACACTAAATGTCTCAAATAGTAAAAACATTGTTTATGAAAATAAAGTTTCATATGTTGATATGAAATATGATATTGTTGGGCTTTGTGGAGGCTTGTGAGCCGGCCCGACCCATTACTGAAACCCTAGGTTAACTATTTGGTTTTCCTATAAATATGATCCTTGTATTTGTAATTCTTAAGGAGCACAAGTGAAATAAAATCCTCCTGTTACAGTCGTGGAGTAGGGAAACCGAACCACGTTAAATTCTTGTGTGTCCCGTTTGCGTTCCGTTTCTCTTTTCTCTAAATTATTTGTGTGTGTTGTGTGTTTAATTCCCAACAATTGGTATCAGAGCGAGGTTTCAACAACACTATAACACAAATTGTGAGAAATTGTCACCTAGGGTTCTTGTGTGAAGAACTGTGTGCAGGAAGGAGTGTGCCGCCGCCGTTCGCAAGCTACAGCCGTGCAAGACGCCGTTAAGGGAATTGCCGAAGGTGTGTGCGATTTTTTTTTTGTGGTGCAATATTTCTGACGAAATTACCAAGATCTGAAATTAGTTGTACCGAGTATCTCATTTAGTCCTTTGAGATGACAGAAGATGGGAAGTTCCGAATTGAGAAGTTCGATGGTACAGATTTCAGTTGGTGGAAGATGCAGATTGAAGATTTGCTGGTTCAGAAAGATTTGGACGTAGTGTTGGGTGACAAGCAAGGAAAATTGTCTGATGCAGAGTGGGCAGTTTTGGATCGGAAAGCTATGTCAGTTATCCGACTCTCGTTGACCAAGAATGTTGCGTTCAACATTCTTAAGGAGAAGACAGCGAAAGGCATCTTGGAAGCCTTGTCTAACATGTACGAGAAGCCATCTGCAGCAAACAAAATTTTTCTGATTAGAGAGTTGGTGAACACAAAGATGAAGGAAGGCAGTTCAGTTACCGAGCACATCAACTCATTGAATTCGATCTTAGCCAGACTTTTGTCAGTTGGCATTAAGTTCGATGATGAAGTTCAAGCTTTACTACTGTTATCATCATTGCCTGACAGTTGGTCCGGAACGGTTACAGCAGTTGCCAGTTCAGTGGGACCTAATGGATTCACCTTTGAAAAGATTCGTGATCTCGTTCTTGGCGAGGATGTCAGAAGAAGGAGTTCTGGAGAATCATCAGGTGATATGCTAAACGTCGTCAGAGACAGAGGAAATAACAGAGGTAGTGGGAGCAGGAACCGAAGAAGGAGTCAGTCGAAGGCTCGGGATGGCTCAGGTGTAACATGTTGGAACTGCAAGGAGGTGGGGCATTTCAGGAATCAATGCCAGAAAGACAAACAAGTCAACATTGCAGAAGACAGCGCCAACGAGGATTTGTTTATCTGTTGCGCGGAGAGCAATGTGGATTCCTGGGTCATGGATTCTGGTGCTTCTTTTCACGCTACCCACAGCAGTGAAGCATTGCAGAATCTGGTTATTGGAGACTTTGGAAAGGTAAGGCTTGCAAACGATAGAGCTCTTGATGTTACGGGCATGGGTGACATGGTGCTGAAGACGCCAGTCGGTTTCTGGACCTTGAAGGATGTCAGAGTTGTTCCAAGCTTGACGAAAAGTTTGATTTCTGTTAGGCAGTTGGATGAACAGGGACATCATGTGAAGTTCGGAAATGGGCAGTGGAAGGTCGTGAGGGGCAATCTTGTCATGGCTCGTGGAACAAAAAGAGGATCGTTGTATATTGTCGGATTACCGTCTGAGGGAGTGACCGTCCCAGTTCAGAAGAAAAACAAAGTCCGGTTCACAGAATCTCGTGGGCAGAAGAAGGTTGTCTTTGCAAGAAAGAAACCCAGAGCCACAGGTCAGATTCAGGATGAACGAGCAAGGAAAGGTTCAGGAAGACCAGTCAGAGGCGTTTGTGGCAGTGGGAGCACCGGCCGTGCTTCAGCCAAGGCTCCTAGAAGACAGTGGGTCAAGAGAACCATTATTCCAGCTGTTGATACGTCTCCAGAAAATATCTTGCTGAGTATGGAGAGTGTTTGTTCTCAGGGAGTTCTAGGATCCGGCAGTTCGTGTCTCAAGTGGGAGCCGGTAGGGACCGAGGACGAGTCAAGGGCAGTTTCAGCCGTGACTGATGTGTTGAAGCTTCGGGGAGCTTCAACGGGCCTTTCAGTTGACTGATGAGAAGGCCGCTGTAGCAGGAGAGAGTTGAAAAAGATTACTAGACATACAAGTGTTCTAAGTGGATGGCAGTTGAAATTCTTCAAGCCTCCAAGTGGGAGATTGTTGGGCTTTGTGGAGGCTTGTGAGCCGGCCCGACCCATTACTGAAACCCTAGGTTAACTATTTGGTTTTCCTATAAATATGATCCTTGTATTTGTAATTCTTAAGGAGCACAAGTGAAATAAAATCCTCCTGTTACAGTCGTGGAGTAGGGAAACCGAACCACGTTAAATTCTTGTGTGTCCCGTTTGCGTTCCGTTTCTCTTTTCTCTAAATTATTTGTGTGTGTTGTGTGTTTAATTCCCAACAGATATTGCATACAAAAGTAATTGTACCCATCAGACCGATAAATTATGATCAAATTTCTTTCAATTGATTTATGGTCGGGGACCAAATATTTTTCATCTGATTATTTTGATATATGGTATATAATCAATGAATATACATTGATGCACAAGGATAAATTCTCCAAAGATTGAGATATATGTTAGTTTGTCTAACATAAGGGGGAGATTAGAAGCAACAAAAAAATTGTAAATACTCCTATTGAATGTCTACGACATGCATGAAGCATGATAGACTAATCAATTCTAAATAAAATAATTTTTAAAAGAGGGAGAGGATCAAAGAATCAAAATAATCATAATAAGGAGACAATGTGCTTTTGGAGAGCCTAAGACATAACACTTTATGAAAACCTCATGAGAGGGGTAGCTACCTAAAAATAATGAAATGATGAGATCTAAATAAGTTTTGTCATATTGTGAATCGATACAAAATGGTATTATCGTTGATGATATCTTTGATACAATAGCGCGCAATACTGTAAAAGATTATGAAGATATGAATTCTACATCTATTAAAGCATGCTTGTGTAGAAATAATTATCAAGTGAAAAGTGGAATGATGCATCTTGATAAGCGTAAAACTTATTTGACTTGCAATCTAGGCACTAGAAGATGTCATACATCTAAATGTCATACATCTAATATTGAATGTTGTTACTTGACAAAATTGATATGAAAATATCCAATGGGTTCAAAATCTAAAGCATATACAAGTTCTTGAAAAATTTATTTATCATCCTCATAAGGATTAAATAGATTCAAAATGCATAGAGCATATACAAGTATTATTATGCAAGTTGATGACTAGAATTGAAACTCTTGGCAATATATTATTTGCTTAAAGAAGTTAAAGTAAGAAACTTGCAGAAATCTTTGACCCTGAAGGGATGATTTATAAAAGCAGATAGAAGAAAGCATATTTCGTCAAGGTTTTTCTACACTCATAAGCTCTTAAGAATGGTGATATCAGCATGCAAGAGGTCTTTTCAAGTAATATTATTGTTGATTTATTCACCAAGTCTCTACCAACTACAACTTTCAAGAAGATGGTGCACAAACTTGGAAAATGAAGATTCTAGTCTCTAAATTGATGTTCTCATAAGGGGGAGTTAATACGCGATGCACTCTTTTTCCCTCACAAGGTTTTGTCCCACTGATTTTCCTTGTAAGGTTTTTAATTAGGCATCCATAATGCGTATTATTAGATATTTGTACTCTTTTTCCTTTACTAGATTTTTTTTTCTATTGGGTTTTATCTAGTAAGGTTTTAACGATGCACATAATCTAACGACATTCAAGGAGGAGTGTTATAAACAATTTGTATTATAGTGAATGTCTAATTATGTGGAGTCCTTGTAGGATATGGTTACGAATCGTACTTGGGGACCAAGTAAGTTTTTCCTATAAATAAAGCATTTTCCTTCATTGTAAATAAGATTGGTGAAAGATATATGAATCCTGAATATACTATGAATAAGAGATCTTTTCTCTTCTCTCTACTTTCTTCGACTAATTTTATATAGTTTCATAACAAACATATTGTTATTATTATTTTTAAAAAAATAGAAGAATAGAACAAATCTCTAAATAAAGCATAATTGTAGAGTTTGAACCTTGACAGTAATTAGCATAATATTGACAAAGTTACAATAATTAATTTCCGTGTAATAAAGGTACCAACAAAATAGATATACTTTCCAAAATTAAAAAATTACATACTTCCTCTATCCTTATTTACTTGTCTAAATTTTCTCTTTTAGATGTCCCTATTTATTTGTTCATTTTGACAAATCAAGAAAGGACAAAAAAAAATTCTATTATACCCTCATTTAAACTTCTTGAAAATCTCTAAATTTAAATTCATTTTTTTTGAAATCATATTTAATAAGGATAAAAATATAATTTCACTATGTTCATTATTGTTATCTTAATATGTGTGCATTTTTCTAAAGTGGACAACTAAATAGGAACAAGGAGTAAAAAGAATACAATGCACATGCATACCTTCATTAGGACCTTAATCATCATTAAAAATAGATGAAAATAATAATAACGAATAAAGACATAATATTGAGCTCTTGTCAACGCTTCATCTGACTAATGAATGAACTAAGAGCCATCTTCATCTTCATCGAGTCATGTTTTACTACAATAATAAATACAAGGAAAATACAATTTTAAATATGAATTAATAAGGATAATTTTAAATACAGATTTCATGAAATAAAAAAATCATGAATTTATATGGACAGAATAGAGAAATCTTTAAAGAAAACATAAATAATTTTTTGTACAATAGTGTTCTTGAACCTTGGCTAATAGTTAGTATTATTACACATAAAGCTATAATAGCTAATTTACTTCTAGACCAAAATACAGACTTGCAATAATAAGAAATTATAGTTACACACAAAGTTCAAATAGCCAATTAGAATATTATAAACACTTCGATCACACATTAAAAAAAGGGCAACTTTCACATATAGCAAACAAAAAATTCATATTTGTATGCTATAGCAAAGTTTGCATAATTGCGTTCCATAGCAAACATAAAACTGTATAATTCGCTATACATGTACAATTGTATAATTCGCTGGCCTAAATTGTATAATTCACTGGCCTAAATTGTATAATTCGCTGGCTTATTTCGCTGCAGTTGTATAATTTGCTTTGCATACAGTTGAATCGAATTAAAATGAATGTATATTGCATAATTGTAAGTGTATAGCAAGAAGATATATGTTTTTATCGCTTTATTCAAAAACAGAAACACAATATATACAATTCTGTTGTATAAAGCTAGAGAAAATTGTATTTCACTGCAATTGTATAATTCGCAATTGTATAATTCGTTGGCCTTTTTCTCTGCAATATTTGAACTAAAATGTTTGTAAATTGTATAATTAAGTGTATAACACGAAGATATATATTTTTGCATGTGTATATACAATTTTCTCTCGCTTTATACAAAACAGAAACAGAATTATACACTTCTGTGTATAAAGCGAGAGAGGCAAGCGAGAAAGGAGAGTGGCGAGCGAGATTTCTGGGAGAGAGACGCTGACAAATTTTAGCTAACGTTTGCTATGGAGCACAATTAATTCAAACCCTAGCTATTCCATTTATTTTAGGTTATTAGTTTGCTATTATATACAATTTTCCCTTAAAGAAACGTATCAAGTCTCAAGTGTCATTGTGTGGCCCAAAGTGCGGGCAGCCCAATGCAAGTGCAAACGCACTTTGGTTGCAAAATGTCCCTACTCTACTGTGTTCTAGAAAAACAATCATAATTTTTCTTGTGAGGAGGTTCAAAAGACCGAACAACTAATGCGTTGAAAACTAGACTTTTAAACCTTTATTTTGATAGATAACAGGAGACCCAACTAGTCATATTTTATAAGATATTCTTGTTTAAAGTTAACCTTGTATAAGCATATACGAAAATTTAATCGGTAAAAATTTAAGGAATCCTATAGTGTAATTCAATAATTACATTCTGTCCCGACAAATTTAGTATTTACAAAAAATCCCTTAAATTTGTTGTTCCGTGATACTTTAGACTCTAGTGATACATGGTAAATGATACATGGTAAGTTTAAATTGTTGAGAAAAAAATGGGGAAAAACGGTACAATTAATGTTGTTACTAAAACAGCTTAATTTAAGGTAACAGATCATTAATCACCATAAAATCAGCACGTAATTGGATAACATTCTCCCCTATGTATAAGGTAACAGATCATTAAACATTTGGATAACATTCTTTCCAATGTATTTTCCAAAGTCCTTTAGTAAATTGTTATTAAAATTGACAGCAAACCTTATGGGATGTGTTGGTATCTTTTTAATCTTGTACTTCAGTGGCTGCAATTTGAAAATAAAACAGCAAATTATAACGATATTGAAATATAAATAATAAATAAAACAACTAATAACTTACTGATACATGGTTTCAGTTTTCAGAAATTCATACTAAATGAAAAACATGTGATACATGTCTACTACATGTATCAGTGAATTAACTAAAACACTATAACATGTGATACATATCTAAGACATGTATCAGAAACATCGACTAAACAATATACACACTGATTCTATATGTATCATCAAGTACAGTGGATGACGCATTTATTAAACTTAGTGAATGATACATTATAACAATTTTCAAAACATGTATCAGTACATCAACTAAACAACTAATACCTTACTGATACATGATATCCGTTTTCAGAAATTCATACTACATGCAAAACATGTGATACATATCTACTACATGTATCAGTGCATTGACTAAACACTGTACACACTGATTCTATATGTATCATCAAGCACAGTTGATGACGCATTTACTAAACTTATTGAATGATACATTATAACAAAAAAGAGAAGAAAAGACGAACTGATGATGATTTAATAATAAAAAGATGTTGGGTTAAGACGATTACAGATTAAGAAGAAAAAGACGATGGTGGATTAAGAATAAAAAGAAGAAACCAATAAAATATGCCAGAGTCTTTGTTTGAATCCTTCTGAAGATTCATAGGATCATGCAAAGACTTTTTTCTATTTTCTGCCCCATTCTCATCAACAATCCCCGTCCTCTCCATCCCCGACTGTCGGAGCTTCAGAACAGCCGCCGCCGCCGCCGCCGGTGGAGATGGATTGTCACCGGCAGTGGGTGTGGAAGTGAAAGACATATGAAATTCTAGAGAAGGGGTTGTGGGGTTAGTGATATCTGATGAAAAACTTCTGAGAATGATTAAAAGGGAAAAGCATAAAAAGAAAAATCGATGATTTTGACGAAAGCTGGAGACTTTGTAAGTGAAACAAGATTATTTTCTGAACCTGACAAACTAGTACTAATCGATGATGGAGTAAGAAGAATTGAAGACGTGATGGAGTAAGAAGAACAATAAGAACGGGAGAGAAATTGTGCAGTTTTTTGAAATTTCAAATTTTTTGAATTTTGAAATTCAAAATTTTAAAATTGGGTGTTTTAATTAAAATTAATAATTCAAAATTCAAAAATCTGATTTAGAAGATTGAGTGTTTTAGTGGAGAAAAAATAGGCATTATATTGGGGGATTGTGTATTATAGGAGAGAGAATGTTATGTATATATACACTTCTACTAAAATTTATAAAAAAGGGAATTATGTAATATTTAAAAAAAGAAGGGAAAATTAGAGAATATAAAACTTAAAGTTGTGTATTTAAGTTATTTTTCCTTATTTTGATAGATAACAGGAGACCCAACTCGTCATATTTTATAAGATATTCTTGTTTAAAGTTAACCTTGTATAAGCATATACGAAAATTTAATCGGTAAAAAAAACTTTTAGACGAACAACTGTGTCAAAAATCACTTATGACTTTAATTCACATTCAGTACACTTTCCACACTAAAAAATTGACCTCTTCATCCAGGTTCTATTGGTTTCACTAGGTACTGATTTCATCAAAGAGTTCAAATCATAGCTCGAAGATACGAAGTGTTACATGAATTTAATGTTGTATTGGAGTAAGAAACAAAGTGTTGTATCTCAATCCAAGAGAAAAGACATACAGACACCATCAAAGTTGTTCCGTATTTGCATAAAGACACCTTAACTTTTAAAGTATCCTATTACCCCACAGAACTAATTAATTTCTTTGTAAATGGGCCATTTTGACCCATTTTCTCGTTTATGTAGTGGCGCGTGTTGCTCAACTCCCTATTCAACCTGACCCGACCCGACCCGACCATATTCTTTAAAGAGAAGTCATCTTCTCCATTTCTTTTCTTCTCTATTTTGCTTGCACCTTCAAGAAATTTTCGTTAATTTTTCTTCATTCGGATTTTTTTTTTATTCAGCTATGGAGTTAGGTGACAACAAAATTTTGAAACTTAAGTATCTTTTTAGGAAGTTTTTACTGAAACTTAAGTATCTTTGTGACAATCCAAACACAATCAATATGTATGCTCCAACTCAGAGTGTTGCAGAATATTGTAACCAAATAACAGGAGTAATTGTAATTTGTGGAATGTTTCCTATTATTTAGCTTCATTTATTCCTTGTAATTGGTAAAAATACCTCAAAATATAACATGAATCAAGAAGAAAACTTCTCCCATTGGATTACAGCACACAATGGGTGAACCAGACATGAAGAAAAAACAGTCAAGCCTGCTATATGAAGCACACAAAAGTTGAACACAGACGCACAAACAAGCCCGAGAGATCAGTAGAATGACGTTACAGGTGCCCTTTCTAAGCCTCAATAAATTCAACTTCAGTTGATAGACCACAACCTCTATGGAATCCTTGACAAACAAAACTAAAAGTTGCAAGGCATAGCCCAAACATGAGGTGACGATTTAACACTAAGAGCCAGTGTGATGAGTTCAGTACACACAGTGGATGAACTATATACATTAAAGGCATGATTTCACATACGCTATGTCCTATTGGATTTGTGTTCTTCCTTGACACTGATAAATGACAGCTGTTATCTTCTCTATCAAGTTCCCTCTCAGTGAAGAGCCTGCTTGACGACTTTCACCGAACATTGGATCCGACAACACAAGCAGTTTCTGACCTCTGAGTGACACTTCCAATCAAACAGCACTGAAGGCTCTGGGTTATCAGTGTATCTTCTGGCTATTCCACAAAAGCTTCACGCAAAAAACACGATCTTTATTTATAGTTCCTTCTGGCTGTTACCTCCTGCAACATTACGTGCTGCCTGAGCCTGAATGGCATACTGCCTCAGCATATCCTTGAGTTTATCTACCAACTCTAGGAATGTTGGGCGTAACTGTGGCTCACTGAGGTGGACAAATTACATATTAGTTAAATTATGTGCATAGTTATGTTCAAACAAAAAAGGTTGAAAAGAAAGATGCATTGATCTTGCAATCGAAGAGCTTAAAAATTTAGTCAGTGAAAAAAAATTGGAGGCCATTTTATTTTTCCTAACTGTCACGAAACATGCCATAGGTTACATGTTCTGGCAGCACAGCTTGTCAAGGACACAAGCTCCAGTGCAAACAGGGCTATATTCTTAATAAAGACTATTTGCTTTTATTAAACAAATCATGATGGCACAAAGAATAAGATACAAACCTATGCCAACAGCTCTCGATAATAGAAACCCACTGTGGATCAACATTCTTGGGGATATCTAGTCGCTGATTCATGAATCCTACAGCTCCAATCACCTGAAGTGTGAATCCAATAACCGTTTTCAGATGCTCAACTATATAAACACATTTCCTTTCGATTTTTTATCTTTTGGTTTCGAAGTGAATTTTAGGAAGATAAAAGTACCTGCATTGAGTTGAGGTTATCCCAAGGGATCTTTTCCGTGGCAAGTTCCCATAGTATAACACCAAAACTATATATATCAGCCCTGAATATAACATGTATTTAAGAAGCAATATTGTTAATTATTCAGGAAATCTGCATTAAATTCATCATTAAAAAGATTTAAACTCTTGTTGTGGGCGTACTTCTCATCTGAAGGTTCATTGCGAAGAACTTCCGGAGCCATCCATTGTGGCTGAAACAGTAATGAAGTTTGACATAAAGTCAGCCAGGCACTTGAAGTTTGAATATACAGGTCATGAACTAAAGTAACTCATATTAAGAAAAAGAGGTCCTCAGTTCAAGTTGAATACCGTTCCTTTCCCACTCTTTGTTGTTAGATATGTCTCATGCTTAAGCCGTGAAAGACCAAAGTCCCCAACCTATAGATATACAAAATGCATAGTGAGAATCTCAATACATCTAAAACCTCCAAGTGACACGTTTAGGGGTCGTCAAGGATATTCAGCAGAAAAATGATAGTCTAACCTTAACGGTCCAGTTCTTGTCCACAAGAAGATTTGAAGACTTCAAATCCCGATGAACTATAGGTGGGTTGAAATGATGAAGATAGTTCATGCCACGAGCCTGAAGAAGCAGCATATAGAAACACATTACATTTATATAACATGATTTAGCTTGGTAATGCCAAAATCCCAGAAAAATACGACATTATTGAAAAGAAATCATAATCGGATAACATATCCGAAGGTCATGAAAAGAAAAAGTAGAAATAATGCTTTTCCAGTAGGAAATAGGATGCTACTCATGATGATATGGGAGACATAATTCTTAGAGACCCACCTGAACTTGGCACCCTTTATTCGGTGCACACCTAAACTATTTTAGTCCTAATGAACACCCTGAACTTGACAACTATCAGCCCTGGAAGCTAACATGGCGAAGGATGTGGACACACTCTTTTAGGTCAGTGGATGAAGAAAATAAAAAAATCATCTTCTAAGAGGGTTATTTTCCAACGGTTAATTGCCAGAGTCATATACTACATTTTATCTGTTCCATTTGTGATTTTCTTTTTGCTCTTGTACAATGCATATATTTACCAGAATTTTAATTTATTTCTCAAAGAAAGATATAAGTATTTGGGATCCCTGTTTAGGGAAATAGGGAGATCGATGATGATGTCACACATTGTATTGGTGCGGCATGGATGAAGTGGTGATTAGACACAATATGGTCCATCTTCAGCTTACCGAGGAAATGACCTTAGATAGGAGGGTGTGGAGCTCGCAAATAATGGTGGGAGTGTAGTAGGTAGTTTAGAGTGGTCCTATTACTAGCTTGTGCATGCATTTACTTTTTGTAATTGTTATCATCTCTTGTCTACTGTGTTTAGGTGATCGCACCTTGTTGTTGTAGGTACGATTCCTTGCATATAGTTGTTGTGGCTTTGCTATCCGTTGTCATGTTTTCTCCCCACCGCCCATTTTTTTTTTCATTTTATTACTGCTTTGATTTTCTTGAGCTGAGGATCTTTCAGAAACATCTCTCTACCTCGGAGAGGTAGTAGTACACACTGCGTACACTCTACCCTCCCAGATCCCATTTTGTGGGATTTCACTGGGTATATTGTTGTTGTGTTTCTTTCTCAATAATGGAGTTCCACCCATGCTTTTACAAACTTGTCTGTGAAAAGATGTTCCGAAAATTAATGATATAAAAAAGGTAACAAGATCTATTCTATTCTACAAAAATATTGTGTGACAGCACACAACTCTCACCTCTATAAGGTGATATTAGTCAGGGGGCCGAGGCTATCAAATAGTAAAGGTGGGTAATTAGGAAAAAAATGATTCAGGCGTGCACCAAATAAACAGAACCATATTCTATGGGGTCACAAAGATATTATGCATAATGTGAGATTAGTCAGGGAGTCGAGACTAAAATAGTCAAGTATAGGTGGGTAATTAGGAAAAACAATAATCCAGGCAAGCACCAAATAAACAGTGCCACATTCTATGGGATCCCAAGATATTATGCATAATATGAGATGTTTTAGGTATTAGATTTCATAGGAACTCACAATATCTAAAGCCATGTGAATACGTCGTCTCCATTCTAGTTTGGATGCATTCCTTTGTAGTAATCTAAACAAACTTCCTCTGCATTAATAGAAAACGAAATGCTTTGTAACTCATCGTTATATAGAAACATTATCACAAAAAAACTGAGCATAAATAATTGGTTTTAAGAATTGAGAATTGACCGTGGCAAGAACTCTGTCACAATACAGAGGCGTTGAGGTGAAGTTACCGCACCCATGAAAAGAAGAATATTTGGATGTCGGAGACGTTTCATCAGTGACACCTGCAGAAAAGCAAGTACAAAAATCTCTTAGAAATGCTTGTCGACCAAGTATAATCATAGAAAACCAATAGTCCTACTTAAGTTATAACTGAAAAGGATATATTATATCTGTCAGAAAACTCTTCTAGAAAAGACATGTTAGTCCTTCAGATGATTACGATTTATGCAAATACTACATGAAATGTTGCTTAATAGAGTGTTTTATTATAACAACATTTTTATTAACAGGAATCCTCTAGTACAATAATAGTCAGCACCTAAGTAGACAGTGAAAGCAGGAACCCAGGAGAAAATTAATCAATACAAAAATGAGAATTATAGAACCATGAAATAAATAAGACTTCTGATTCTTGTTGCCTAAAACTAAATATGTGTATAATATACTAAATGCCCTTGAAAACTTGTGGTCCTAAATATTGAGGTAGAATATTGGGCGTAAAGAGTTGTTAAATATAGAAAGTGGCACTCTTTTTGAGACAGAGTAAAAGGGAAGTAAAACAAATAAATCTACACGGAGGGAGTAACTAAAATTCAACTAGTACCTTACAACATTTATCGACGATTATCTAGAGCCCTAAATGTAGGTCCAGCATACGGTAAAATGTAAATTTCGAACACATCATTGAAGAGGACAGAGAACAACTCTGCCAGGGTGATGAAAAATATTCTATTCTTTATTCTGATATTCTCTTACCAATTGAAAGTCTACAGTTCTGTAAATAGTATTTTGCTGGTTTCTTTTTTTTCTTCGACATTTATCACCCAAAAAAAATCATAATTTGCCCATGCCAGCATCCTAGACCTCATTAAAGCTACCGACTTCCAGTCAATCATGAACTAAAATTAGGGAAGAACTCGATAGTAACTCTGATATAGCTTAACTGCTCTGGAAAAACAATTTCTCATACAGGAACATGTAAAAGCTTTTCACAATCTATTCATGAAAAACATACTGACCTCCTGTCTGAAGGAATATATGACATCATCTGAATATTCTTGCTTGGAAAATACTTTAACCGCAACATCCTGCAAAAAAACATCACTTTGCAAAAGTAAACCAGCTGTCGTTCCACTTCTTAAAAAAAGCAACCAGTAATCTAGAATTCAAATGACATTCATAGAACATGACAAATGGCATGTCAAACACTATTCAAATACTGGCTTAAAGCACTTCAAAGTTTTAAAAATTATATGAATAAAGCGTATAATGAGAAAAGGCAGCAATAATTAAGCCCTTCTTTCAACTAAGGTGCAAACTCCCATCTAACTTGTAACTTATACAAGTGATGTCAGAGAACAAGATATTTCATCATGCCACGGTATATGTTAGGAAACACTTAAACAGAAATTCTTAGGACATTCTGTAGAAAGGGAAGTCATAGAAGAGTCAGAGAACATACTGATCCAAACCAGAGTCCATGATAAACAGTTCCACAAGAACCTATTGAAACATAAACGAAGGAAAAGTGAGAACGATGGAACAGAAAACATGAAAAACTCTAGTTAAATCATAAGAGACATAAATCTGATAGCTGTAACGCAAAAATGTGATCCTCATAGGGGAATGACTTATAAGCTTTGAAAATATGAAAATATGCATAGAAGTAAGTGTTGCTGAGTTTTGTCCAACTTCTAATTGCTTCCCTGAACATATATAACTGCAGTAAAACAGTAAGTGACAGCATCATACATGCTTGCTAATTCCTTAGAAAAAGAAAAGGGTTCACAAACCTGATAAGGTTTATCTTTGAGAATTTTACCAGTAAACAAGAATTGACATACCTTGCCCAATTTGTTCTCCGATTGTCATCTCCTCCCACAAAATTTCATAATCCAAGCAGTCAGTATCAGCATCCACTTTATTAACAGCAGTGCTAGTAGTGCTATCTGTACTACTAGCACTGCTTGTGCTATTAACATTAAATGACGATGACCAGGATCCCCAAGCCTCATTGGTAGCTGTATGGTTGTTTTCGATAATCTGATCATCTGGTGTTGATACTGCATTTGAACTCTTGAAATGATTCCACTCATTATCTTGGTCATTGTTTAGCCAGGGCCAAACAAATCGTGTAGCCTTTGCCTCTGATACTTCTCGCTCATTGCCTTTCCATGGCCATGATAAGTTCTTCTTAACCATCCACGCCTCTGCCTTTGAGGTTATAATCTTAGAAATCCCAGGTTTTCCCTCACTCTCATCTCCAGAATCTCTCGAGGATTTTTCTGGAGCGCGCTCCTCTTTTGCAATATTAGAAAATACCCCAAATGGAGAAAAGTGAACATCTCCCCTGGGTGTACTAGCTCCACTTGAATTTGCATCTTCCCTTTGATCCAATAGAGTAGCATCAGAAAAGGCATGATCAGAATGGTGACTATCTCCACTTCCACCTTCCCGAAGGATGCTTCCCTCTCCAGTTTTCATTTTTGACTTAACCTTGTTGCTCATCTTTGTAGCCTATTTGAGGTTTTCATCACGTCAGCACATAGATACCTCATACAAAAAAGCAAAAACAAATTGAAAAGAAAAGAAAAAGAAAGCATGTCAAACAACTTTACACTAACCAAATTCGAAATTTTGGAGGCAATGGCAACTTGCAAAGGTTGCTGTGGATCAAGTCCAAGTGTGGCATTAGCAATGCTTCTAGGCCTACCAGAACTTTTATCAGCTTCTGTATGCTTAACGTCAGCAGATGATTCATGAAAAGGGCTTGCATCAGTTGACACGCAAATAATACCAACAAATGTACCATCATCATCATAAAGTGGGGTATCTGTTGCTACAACTAAAAACCTATCCCCCTGCTTATTCTTCACAGGAAATTGTCCAGTCCAATTCTCACCCATTTGCACTCTGTGTATAATGATTTTAGCCACAGCATGATCCTTCGAATCTGTTATCAGCTCAAGAAGATCCTGCCCAATAGCTTCAGAAGCTGAATAACCATATAATTTCTCAGCACTTCGATTCCTGCACAACAGTTGCAAGCCAATAACTTATGGTTTAGTCATACATTATTAAAATTCAACAATAATAACAACCATGCATCTACTAGTTAAGAACAGTTATATGAATCCTCAATTTCTATTATGATCCATTAGGACTGGTATCATTTCTATACTCAATACTTTTATTCAGTTTACACCTAAACTATCTTTGATCCTACCACCTATACTTGGGGTTATTTGGTAGCTTTCACCCGTTGGACGATCTCAGTCCAAGGAGGTGTAATATATTTGCTGCCACGTGGACATTTATTGAAGTTCTTTTCTTTTCTTTTTACATATTTGGCCGGAAAATGAAGAATGCACAGTTGCAACATGATCATCATTAAAACAAATACACAGTAAAAGAAATTCAGAGAATTCGCCAGGAAAATGAATACAATTGGAATAAATAGTCATTGCATCTAATGAAAAATTAAAAAAAATGCAAAGGCGAAGTAAAATATATGTAGTACATTAGAAGAAATCCACATTCGAAACAAATAAACCAAACTCCACTTGAAAATTAATTTGCCGATTTTTCATCAACCTCGAGCCCAAACGAAAATGTATCCACTCTCTTAGTCATGTTAACGTCCAGCCAATGAAAGCTACCAAATAGCCATGTGTGTGTGTGTAGTTTAGGTGTACACTGATAAAATGTGTCATGTTCAGGGGAGTGCCAAGATATTATGTATTGTTGTTACAGATTAATCAAGGTTCTTTAATCTAGAGGTTCACTACATTTTCTATTAACATACAAGTCCTTAAAAAAAACTAAAAAGATCATAGCAAACACGGACTCAATGTAAACATGTAAATACAACTAAGCCACAATCCCCAAATAGTTAGCACCTACAATATAAAGATTCAGTTTGGAAAAAATGAAAGTACACAATATACATGATTAACACCTATCCAAGACAAAAAGATATTGCTAACAAAGGTGTCCAGGCGAGATTGCACGCATCTTGACTAATTTCATGAGGTACCTACTAGCTCCCACCATCACGGGTACCAATTAACTCTATCCACCAAAGCTTGGACAGATTGGAAAAAATTTGTCGAAATTGGAATTAGAGAGCTCATGGTTGTGAACCCTATCCAAGACAAAACTAATGCCTACTAAGGGTGTTTCCTCTCCCAGGTCCTACCAAAAAAGGAAAGGCAAGCAACAAAGGTATTGCACATAGATAGGAAAAAGTATCTGCTATAACATTAAACTACTCTGGTAACATTCTATTAACTTAAATACAGACTAAAACTACGAGAACCCGAACTGAGGAGACATTTTTTTCACAAATAGCAAGTCCATTATAACTACTTACCAGTAAATTAATCGATAATTGAGATCAAATATATGCACAGCTTGGCCCATTGATTGCAATATGCTCAAATACTGTTTATCAGTAAACTTGACACTCCCCCTACTGCCGCAACGCTCAATTTTACTATTGCTCTCTCTTTGCAAGGGTGATGAATGTCGAAAGGAAATAGAGCCCTTTTTCCCCAATGGGTCATTAGAACCCCTAAGCCGAAGTGGTCGTTGTGGAGATATAGAATGAGACCTTTGCCTCTGTGATGTACTATCATTTGAAACCATAAGCTTAGACATCTCCTGCTTCAACTGAGCATGTCCCGCCTCCAATTCTTGGATCTTCTTCAATAATTCCTCAGTTGGGGGTGTTGCAACTTTAGCTGAAATAGTTGGGTCTTCCATTCCAAGATTCAATTTTGAACAAAACCCACAGAAAATACAATACCCAGCTTCAGATTCAGCTATGAATTTTAGTCAAACCCTCAAGATATATCATCGATCTAATACAAAATTTGACAAGAACAACAGAAAAAGTGGACTATTTTTGAAGGTGATTTGTAGCTGAGAAGTGTAAGAAAATGGCAACTTGAGATACCCTTTGAGTAAGGAAAGGAAGCCTAATGGTTACAACTACTACTATTTTTGTAAGGATTATAGTGTGCTTTGTTTGTCTCTCTAAATTGATTCTGACCATTTCTTTATTCTTCGTTATGACCGCCAAAATCATCTTCTATTTCTTTTCTCAAGAGAAACACCGTGGTAATAATCGGTCTATTATTATCTCCGTTCATTTTTATTTATTTATTTAAATTTACCATGCTTATTATAAGATAAATTAAGGGGAGGCTCGCTCGCATCTAAAAGATTTTGTGTGGTAAAAATGAAAATGTATAAATAAAATATAAAGATGAGTTACATAGAATGATGGTTAAAACCAATATGATTATATGAAGCAAGTGTTGATCGTCAAAAACTCTTATGTCCACATTCATGTTGCACAGATGAGGATGATGATGTAGATGTGTGGGTATCAGGAGCAATAGATTCGAACTAATGTAGGAGTGGGCTCTATAATAGACAACATGAGAGAAGTGAAATTGAGATGATTTGATCATGTGAAGAAGAAATGTTTGAATACGCCAATGAGGAGGTGCAAGAGGTTGGTTATAGAACATAGGAAGTGAAGCACAAGTAAAGCAAAAAATATTGAGAAGATGTAATAAGATAGGATATGACTCAACTTTATCGATAACATGACATTAGATACGAAAATATGATGAATACATTTTGAAATAGAAAATTAGTAGGTTGTGTATGGTTGTGTGGCCTAAAATGGCTGGTAATATAGTTCTTTTGTTTTACATAATATATCATTATTTATTACTCTTATTTTCACTAATCTATTACAATGTGTTGTTGTTGCTTGTAATTGGCTATATTTTCATCTTTTTGTTTGGAATTTTCATAAAATATTGATAGTGTACATATATTTTTCTTATATTTTACTAGTGAAATTATACAAAATGTATTTTTATTGTATTGAAACCTGAAATTAATGAGAGAATATGTAATTAATATACACAATAAAATATTTTTAAAAATGTCTTGTCCAAAAGTAACAAGTGAATAAAAATAATATTTAACAAATAAAAATAATAGGGGAGTGTATGAAATTTGTGTTTGGATATTTGATTTCATTTTGATTTCATCTCATAATTTCATATCATGAGATGAAAGTTTATATTCTCATAAAATTATGATTTGGGTTTTTTCAAATTCAATCATTAATTCACAAGTTTATATTTTGTAAAAACAACCTCATATTTACATCTATTAACCATTTATTTCATATGTAAATAAAATTTATAATTTATATCATTATATTTTAATCCATTTATAACTCATTTAATGATTATTCTCACTAACATAGAATTTATTATTACTTCAATTCAATTTTTACTTTACCATTTATATCCAGCAAATTTATTTACCGATCAAATTGACCAACAAATGGCTCAAAGTAACAATGTTTGTTCGTCTTCTCAATCATATGAACAAGAAATGTAAATTCAATGCGAGAAGATTATCAGTACTATGTGGGAGAATTATATTAAAGACCACTAAACCACAATTTATATATGTTTAATTTTTTTATTAAATTAAAATTTACTCAATAAATATGATATTTTTAGAGAATATCCTGTGTATCATGCGATTTATAAACTTTTTCTTATTTGATAAGATTACTTAAAGAATTGAGAAAAATTTAACAGTTTTACAACTTCTGAAATTTTTATATTTTTTTTATGTTTTTAAGAAAAAATAAAACATAAAATATTTAAAATTTAATTTCATCGTATAAATCAAATTATAATTTCTTATCACATAACCAAAATAGTCTTTTTAAAGTTTAACAAGTATGGGATAAGTGTAGAGTTCAATTCATCAAATTGAGATTTGACCATACCTACCTAATAGGGGGAATATATGTGTATAAAAAAGGAAAGGATTTATTGGTAGGACGATAAGGTTGCCAAAAAGTAGTGTCAAAGAGATATACTAAAAGGCAATTGGAGGTGAAGTTAAAAGGACATCTATCTAGTCTAGTCTAATCAATAAAGAAGGGAAAAAGGCTGTTTTTGCTAAATTCATGTTGGTAGTACATTTCCATTAGTGGGGAGGCATTTTGGAGGTTCATTATTAGCCACCATTTCAATTTTTATTTATTTTTGTAATTTGAAGTATGGGTTCAAATTAAAATTGTGTTTGACTAAAGTTTTTAAAAACATATTTGCTTCTTCTCTTTCTTTTTTTTTTGTTTGGTACAACATGAAATATGACTAATATTTATAAGTTTTTATAATTATTTTAAGACTATCCAATCCTATCAAACAAATATAGAGTACTTGATAATCTCAACGTATGCCAAACTTTAAGTAACGAATAACGATGTTCATTAGCATTGTCACAAATCATAATTCAAGCATTTCTTCATTACTACACCCTCCTTCGTTTTAGGGTGCTAAATAATGATCATCATGTTCTACTTGTCAGATTTTATTGTATTTTATATTCTTTTCAGAAGTGTGTTATTATGATTCATAGTACTTTTTACATATTTTATAAATAGATAAATTTTATTTGAGAAATATTAAAGATTTCATGCGCAAATTTTTGATCAAAATTAAACTGTTTGACTCTCGAAAAATAAAAAGTATCACATTAATTAAGACAGAGGAAATAATATTTATGTATCCTAAAATTATAACACAGTATTTTAAGGGTAACTTACATAAATTTCACTTTTTTAGAAATTAATTATTTAGATTCACGATAGTCTATCATATTATATTCGTTAACACATTCTGAGTTTTGGTTTCGTGTATCTGCCTCTTAAGATACATGTATCCAAGTTATATGTATCCAAGATACATGTAAGGCATGTACATATTAATTAGTATGTCTAATTAAGGGATATAATTGAAAGTCATTAATAAAAGAGTGTGTCTAATTAAGAGATATAACTTAAAGTCATTAATTGAGGAGAAAATCACGCTTATAACAACTTTAGAAAATGTGATATATAACAACTCCTAAAATAATCTAAAGAATTAAAATCCTTCTTTTTTGAGCAATTTAGCAAAGTTTAGACTTCTTAACTCAAATTCATGAACTCTATTTAGATACCTGTGTACACTTTATTGGATACATATACACTTAATCAAATACACTGACAAAAATTAGATAAATATAATATTAACTCAATAATGTGTCAGATACAGAATCTTTAATATATTTTGTCTTTAATATATTTTGTCAGATATACATTCACCTAATCAAATACACTGATAAAAATTAGATATATATAATCTTAACTCAATAATTTATCAGATTCATGTCTAAATCTCTGTTTATTATTTCCACTAACAACTATTTTTTCGAGCAACAATAAGCCCCGAAGTAGGAAGACGGTTAATAATCTAATTTTGAAACTTTTTTATTACGTTCCTGACCATAACGATGTTTGCTTCACACTTTGATTTGTTGGTATGAGCCACTTTGTGTCATGGCTATGATTTATTGTTAACGTCGCCGAAGTTGAAGGGAAGGATGAGGCGCTGAATAGAGTCGGGCATAAAATATGAAAAACTGAATTATCGAATTAAATTAATTTTTTTTGTAATTTGGTATTCACTATTGGTATTCGATAGTAAAATCTTAGAATTATGGTATTTGAGTATTGATTTGGAATGAAACATTAATACCCTTCGGTATTTAGTATTTTCCTATCACGCCCTGAGGCACTTCCTGGATGTTAACACGAGACCTGGGATCAGGAATGGCCCAATGCTAACCTTGAGTTGACATATTATAGCATAGTAAGATAAACTAGAATGAGAAATATTGTGCGGAAGCTTAAAACATTGACTAACTAAAATGATTGGGGATACCCAATCTAAATCTACATATATAAAAGGGATAATGCACAAGTACCCCCTCAACCTATGCCCGAAATCCCAGAGACACACTTATACTATACTAAGGTCCTATTACCCCCCTGAACTTATTTTATAAGTAATTTTCTACCCCTTTTTAGTCTACGTGGCACTAGTTTGAAAAAAAAAGTCAACCATAGTTGGGCCCACAAGATAGTGCCACGTAGGTCGAAAAGGGGTAAAAAATTATTAATAAAATAAGTTTAGGGGGGTAATAGGACCTTAGTATAGTATAAGTGTGTCTCTGAGATTTCGGGCATAGGCTGAGGGGGTACTTGGACATTATCCCTATATAAAAATTGTACTAAGAGTTCAATAACAACTGAAAGATCAAACTCAAATATAAAAACTGAGTCTAACTATATTTGAATAAAAGTCTAACTGAAATTGAAAGACTGGAAGTAAAAGAAATATGTGTATCGTCTTCGGAAAAATGAGAACTCACCATTGATGTTGCTAAACTGGAGATAGAAAATCAATCTACGTGTGATCTAAATGCTGAGGATCTGAACCTATATCACGAAAAGATGTAACACAAAGTTTACATTAGTACTTGAAAGGTACTGAGCATGTAAGATAAAATAAAGTTGAATAATATACATAATTGAACAAAGCATAGTGAGCAATGATATAAGATGAGCATGATAAATATACTAAACATACTAAATACGAACTAAACTGAATGTAATAACCAAATTTATAACATGTTGAAACTAAATACTGGACTGTAACTGATAACCTGGTCAATGCAATAGAATCTAACTGCGAAAGCTAATAATAACTGACATAAAACCACGAGGGCTATCCTTGAAGTCTGATGTATACTCCCCCATCGAGAGGATCTAATATACCTTGTCAGGGGTATAAATACACGACTGAAGTGATCACCGAATATTATATCCATAGTGGGGACTTAACTTACGTGGACATATAATTCTGGAACTGTGAGAGTGACTGACCCTAGTCCACTCGATGTTAAGCCTACTCTCAACTGAATATGTAAGTAACACATTATGATTGAATTTCTGTAATACTGAATATCTAAAAACATTGATATGCTAACTAAAAATGCAATATTAATGCACGGATACTGAGACATTCTAAACTGAAACATGTATATCTGAATAAACTGGCATAGCAAATGTAGTTCGTGAACTAAACAAATATACATAACTAGGTTTTGAGTTTCATGCAAGAAGCTAAGTAACAATTCTTCAAAAACATGATAATCTGATTAGGATTAGTCTAACTGCTGAATCACAACAGTTTTCTAAAGTTAAAGCGACCCTAGGTCTAAACACGATATAGAGATTTAAGAATTTGACTAACTTTTAGGGACTTAAAGGGTGAAAGGAACCCACTAGTGAAATTCCATATACATGGTGACGAAATTCACAAAGAAATCTTTTCATTTCAAGGCTAAGATCGAAGAAAACCTTCGGATGTTCTTGAGGAAAACTGGCACCTCTTTCCCGCTCTTTTGCTTTAGGTTTGAATGACTTTGACAAATGATTTATTAGGGTAAGTTTTGATTGATTCACTAGGCTCAAACTGACCAAAACTATGTAGTTTAGGGATTAAATAATGTAGTTTAGGTGTCCAACGGATAGGGAAAAAGACCAAACGGCCCCACTTAAAATCTGACGAGGGTTGACCACAAAACCTATGACGGACTGTCAAGTGGGTCGTGGTCCTTGTTCAGTAGCTACTAGTTGGGGTAGTTCAACCACGAGCCCTATTATGAACCGTGTGAAGGACCACGGACCGTGAAGGTCGACGTGGTTCTTCGCTTGGGCTGGTGGTCTGCTGGCTCAAGTCCACGGACACCACTACGACCCGTCATCAAGACCATGGGCCATGGAGGGCTCTGTGGTCTAATGCCTAAGCTTGGTGGGTTTTGTCTGGCTTAAACGAGCAAACTCATGGCTCGTGGGGTGGTTCAAGGCCCATGAAGGGTCCCGTAGTCCACCTCTTCACGTAGGGTGTGAACCTACGGATAGGTTGATGGACCGTGGTTTCTTTTACAGTTTGTGAACCCTGTCGTGGTTCACCTGGTTTGCTAGTTTTTGCTGAGCTCTAAGTTTGATTTCTAAGGTATTATATTCTCGATCACCGAATGATTTACTTAATAAAGGTCGTATAGCAACATGTTTATTACTTGTTAGCATAAGAAACACAAACAACTCAAATAAATATGTCTTTTAGTTGTATCAATTTGTTTTTATTGATGTCTTCTTAATTGTAGAATGCTATTATATCGTGCATTCACATTTAAAAATAGAAATAATAAAAGAAATAGTATTAACTTTGAAATTCAATTGGTTATGACTTCAATATAGTATTATCGAATACCGTACCAAATTTAGTTTAATTTTATCGATTACCGAATTATTAAATTAAAATTTAAAAATTTAATATTTGATATCTACTTTTAACTATCAGTTACAAAATTGCTGAATTCAAAATTTGAAAATCCTAAATCGAATACCGAAAGCTCATCTCTAGCTTTGGCGATTCTTCATTAGTGATAGGAGTGCATAGAAGGCAGAGGACAATGGGGGGTTGCTTCTATCGGGTTCATTGGAGAAGTATGATAGTGTGTAGTATATTTTGCGTAATTATTATTATTGTGGTTGAAAGGGGCGAATTAGTGTTAGGTTTTTCCCTGATTTTCTTACCTTATTTGAAGTTTATTTTTTCTTAAAAGAAAAGACAAAACATTACCATAAATGTTTTTACCTTTTATGAAAGGAAAATATATTTTTCTTCTATAATTGGTTTGTTCCTTTCTTAGATGAAAGATTTGGAGATCTATAAATTGAAGATCCCTATTCTCATAATAGAACACAATGAAATCCATAATGTAGTTGTTTAAGAGTCTTATTTATGAGGAGATGTTCTCCTAAACATATTTATGTTTTTTTTAAATATTTGTTTTCAATATGTAGGTCATTTGACCAAGCCATGTTAATAACATATATAGTATGTTTTTATTTGTCGTCTAATTTATCAATCATATCATGATTCGCAAATTATAAGCTTCCGCATGATGCCCTAATCACCTTCATAAGCAACAAATGATATCAAAGCACATGGTTCAACAATCCTATAACCCAACAAGTGGTATCAGGGCACATGGTTCAACAATCCTATAACCCAACAAGTGGTATCAGAACACATGATTTAATAATCCAATATGACGAGGTTGAAGACAGGCTCAACGCGGTTTCATACAATTTGCAACAAATTTGATGATAAAGAAGATTTTTGTCTAGCTACATGTGGATAAGAGATTTAAATCATACTTTCAACAATTCTGTTGCTACATCTTTGAAAATAAAAATAAAATATTTTTACTTTTCTAAAAGAAAAATATATTTTTCTTTCATACTGGGTTTATTCCTTTCTTAGAGGAAAAGTTTGAAGATCTATAAATTAAAGATTCTTAATTTCATAACAGAACACAATAAATTTCACAATGTAGTTGTTTAAGATTGTTTATGGGAGATATTCTCCTAAAAATATTTATGTTTTCTTCAATATTTTGTTTTCAATATGTAGATCGTTTGACCAAACCATATTAATAATATGTCTTTATTATATTTTTATTTAGCGTTTAATTTATTAATCATATTATAATTTACAAATTATAAGCTTCCGATGACGCCTTAATCACCTTCATAACCTAACAATTAGGCAAGTTCCTACTCGATTCCTCTATTACCAATCTTCTTATTTGGAGAATCACTAGTCATGAAAGTAAATTATGAAAATTCTAACTCAACGGAGTTTTACCTTAGATTTTGAAAATTAAAAAAAAATAAAACAAATTGAAATATGTCATAGATACATGACTTCGAATAATGATGAAATAGATATTCTTCCAATTATAACTTTTAGATATTTAGGGTGGAAATTATTGTGGAGAGAAGGATAAACAAGAAAAACGGTGGTGAAGGACGTAGGGTGTGAGGTTGATGAAAGAGAGAGAGAGAGAGAGAGTTGATTGACATGAAATCATTAATTTGTGGTTTGCTTAATTGTGTAGATAACTAATTTAAATTATTATTTACGAATGTGTATTTGAATGTATTTTCTCCAATTTATGATAGGGAATTCTTAATTAGTGATAAGACATGTAATTGATTGACAGTATGGCTATGATTACTGTATATAGAGATGTCAATGGGCCGAGCCGGATGTGGGGCAGGGCGGGTGTAATTAGAGTTTTTTTTTAAAAAAATTAATGGGGGCGGGGACGGGTTGCCGGTATATGCAATTTTATGTGGACTCAAATTTAATTTTAACATTTTACATATTATATGAGCGATATAACATTATTTATCAAGATAATTTTTTAAAAAACTACTAAAATATCCAAGATTAAATAAATGAAAATGATTCAATAAAAAATAATACAATTTCTTACATGTTTTTCAATTGACCTCTAAAAAATAAAAATTTTAAGTCATTATCCTATTAAATTAATACAACTTAATGAAAAAATGAATTCATTTTTATGAATTTTATTTTTAGTATCAAACTTAACAAGAAAAAAATATTAAAAAAATTATGTGGGGCGAATTCATGCAAGGCGTGAGGCTGATTGAAAATGAAAAAAATTGTTATGCAAGATCAGATGACTTTTAAATCTTAAGGATTAAGCTCAACTCACACCGTGTCTGCTCCATTGTCATCCCTAAGTGTACATGATAGGGGATTACGTCTATACATAGATTTTTTTTCTTTATATTTTAATAACTTCTAATAACATAATTACTAACTATTACAATTCATCAAAATTAAATTAGTTATAAAGATTTATCAGTGACCAAAAAGGAAAATTATGATAAATTAGTAACTACAAAATTTTGGAGACATTCTTTCAAAAATACAAAAGGACAAATTTTTAAAAATAGGTCAACGATTATACTTTGAACAAAATAGGGGTTGAAGCATATTCAGATTTCTTACTACAAAAAAAAAAAAAACATTTTGTGGAGGATTTTTTTAAAATCGATTTATGGGAGTTTTTAATTCACACAAAATTAATTGAGTCGATTTTAGAAACTGTTACGATTACATATGCCACGAGTAATTTGTGACGGTTTAATAGAACCTCTATTACGTCTGCCACAAAATGACTTTGCAATTTGTGGTAAGTCGTAACCCCTTAAATATGATTTTTGAACTTTAATAACTGCACTCTACAAGGTTTATAACTCTCACATTATAGTCTCAATATCTTATTTAATTCTTTTGAAAGGGCTTTTACCATTTTTTTTATTTTTATTTTTTTACCCTCTCTAGGAGCTCCCACCCCTTTTGCTCCCTTGATGACTCAGAGCTCGCAATCCAACTCCTACCCCTTTTGCTCCCTTGGTGACTCAAACTAACAACCTTTTGGTTGGAAGAGAGGGGTGCTTACCATCCAACCAACCCCCTCTCGTCATTAAGAAACTTGAGTTATGCCATTTATAAGAGTCCGAAACTCAAAGGGTACAAATTTTTTACAAAAATTCCAAAACGGTATATAAAATTTTATATTAACAAAACGGTAAAATCGCTGGTAAATCGCTGCTCCTTTGTGATTTAAAAAAACAGCGATTTGAGTTTATTATTTTTACGTCATATTTTCTTTAATGACAACAACACCATATATTCTTATAACATAATAATATTTTGTTAATATAGTATTAGATGAATTTCACATTTTAATAAATTTATGTTCATTAATTTTTAGATAAAAACAAATTTATACATTCATATGTAAAAAAAATCTTAACTATATAATAATTGGGTCTTAATAGAACATGTTTTGAAAGTCAAATATTAAAATTTAAATGCACAACTTAATTATATTCAGATTTTGATATCTTAATCTTATTAAAAATAGATGATACCTAAATCATCTCAAATGATTTCTCATTTTAAAGTCAAAACGTGCTACTAGTGCCTTATGATGAAGGTTGATATTTTAATATTACATATTCTTGTATGACTACACATATAACATCCACTTCTTTAAAATATTCATCTCATGAAAATATATTAACTTTACCAACATAGTGCTTATTATCATATAATTGTCATCATATAAATTTACCTTTTACTTTAATGTATATAGTATATATATACACACACAAGACCTTAATAAATTTTTTACTTTAACCATTAAATTACATGTTATAAGAGTAACATTTTCATCTATTATTTCATTCTCTTGAAAGAATGAACCTTAATATCTAAATTGTTTGTACTTTGATACCACAATTCAATTTATAACTTAATGTGCTCTTCTCATGCTAATTAAACATGCAATGCATATAATCAGTTGTATTTCTAATTTTCATGATTACCTTGTTTTCTAAAGTGCTTTCCATATTAGAAGTTTTTTTTTCTATTTTGTACAAGTGTAACAAATTGTAGCATTTACAAAACTTCACAATTTGATGTAGTTTGCAGATGTTATGACAGACCTCCACAATAAAATCACTACAAATTATAATAAATTGTGGCGTTCACAAAACCTCATAAATTGGTGCAATTTGCGGAGGTTATCACAAGCCTCTACAAAAAATATTATACCTCAGGGGTTAAAATAAACGCTACAAAATAATTTTATAGTGGAATTTTTTGAAACCCCACAAATAAACCTCTGCAAATTAGCCTATTTAATTGCAATTTTTTTTAAAATTTTCATCTGATGTCTTGAAGCTCTAATCAAATTAGGATCACGCTCTACAGAGTCCATTTGAGAGTGACTCTTAACCAGAGATTTTGAATTCTTATGGAGAATCATTTGATCTTTCTTGTTCAACATATCGCATTACTAGATGGTATATGAACTCAAATCAATTTCTCCTTATGTTGATCTCTCTGCTTCTTTCTTTGGAAGAAAAGAGATCGGAGAAGATTGGTGATTTCTTATTGACTATCTTAACGACTTCTAGAAATGATAAACGAGATTTTGATGAATTAAATATGAATTGAATTATAATTCATTCATATAAAATATAGATAAATATAAATTTAATCAAATATAACTTAAATAAAGTAGTTCCAATATATATATATATATATATATATATATATATATATATATATATATATATATATATATATATATATATATATATATATATATATATATATATATATATATATAAAATAATTTTGTATATTAACTTTAATGAGAGGTGTATGTTCATATTTTTTTCCAGACCACTCATCATAAAACTTAACCAGGTCAATTCAATGCTCTTAATAGCAAAAATGGATTTTGTTTGCGTGCACAACATTGACATGTGTGATGGAGACTTGTGTGGACAAACAACAAAAAAACATTGGCACATTATATTTACTGGACAAAAAAATTGATTTGAGAATTTCATATCATGATTTTATATTTTTCAAATATAAAATCGTACAAATTTATATTTTATATATAAAAAAACCCATAATTTTATAATTATCTATTTACTTTTTTTTAATGAAAATGTCAAAGAAGTGATAAATATTCACCAAATATGAACAAAATGATATAATTACTATAGACATTGATCATATGCAATTTTATTAAAGGTAGTATACTACAACTTAGGTTCAATTTTATCACTTTATTGAACAAAAGTTCGATCAATTAATATTTTATTTTTTAGAAAAGTTTTGTGATAGTGTATTATATTTTTGTCATTAAATTTTGCTTATTAATAAGATTGTACAAAAAAAATTGGAATAAATTTTGATAGTTTTCACAATTTACAGAATTTTATAAGCAAAAAAATGCAACATAGGAATTCAAACTGCACGCATGTCCAAACAAACTACAACTTCATCTCATATGATTTCATCTCACATGTTCAAATAAATCGTTATTTAAAATTTTGAAAATTAGATTTGAGGATAAATTTGTGTTTGGTTGCATCTCACATGTCCAAATAAATCGTCATTTAAAATTTTGAAAATTAGATTTGAGGATTAATTTGTGTTTGGTTGTAGTTTTTGCAAAATAAAAATTATTGTTTATAAGTACTTCACCTAAAAAAAAAAGGAGGACCACAAACTGTGATTTAAACATGAAATCTAAAGTTTAAATAGATCAATTTTACAAAATAATAAAAAAAATTAATTAGGATAACATTTGAAAAAATATATATAGTATTTCTTTCAGATTTCAAATTCAACTTAAAATTAGTGTTTACATATTTTATAATAAAATATTAATTTCAAATAAAGTAAAAATATAAGAGGCGGAATAGCAATATTTAGCCTATATTAGGTAATATAGCTACAATTTAAAAAGATTGTAATTCACTGATACAATTTTCCTAATTTTTGTTATTCGTTTGATTTGTATAAATTTAAAATTTGTATAATTTGGTTCCTGATTGTATAAATCGCGAAATTGTATATGCTTACCCTAGCTATTTGTATATTATTTAATACTCATAACAAGATTACTTTGTTTGTACATTGGCAAGCGGAATATACAAACAGAGTTCTGATAAATTCATATATGTATAAATACATAATTTGTATATACTTACCCTATTTGTATACTCGAAACTATAGCTATATAGACTTATTGTTATGTTTGCTATTTCTAAATTTTTCTAAAAAACAAAATCCAGAAAAAGTATATTTATGACTAAACATTTTTTTTTTCTGATTTCCCATTCGGAGTCCGGAATCCATATTGAATCTCCAACTAAATTAAGATCGCGCACTGCATGACTCATTTCGGAGGTGCGCTCCCAACAAAATTTTCTCTATACTTCGAAATCAAATATAAGACATCTAGTTAAGGATAGAACATTCACACCACTGCACCACAATCTACAATTATGGTCAAGCGGATTACTATCAAATAATGTCATTAAAAGAATCTCCACCTTAGAAATAGGAAAAACAATATAATAAAACCCTCTTTTATCTTCCATATTTCTTCTCTTCATTCACCATTTACTTATCCAAATAATGTGACATCATATATAAACACATAATCAACTAATTTTTAAAAGGTTTATTGAACTAATTGGATTTTGAGGTTATCAACAAGTGCAGCTAATGTCAATGTATTTATTTATATCAAGCCTTGAGGTGGACAATGGTTAATTTAACATTTTAAAACTCTAATTTTATGGACCTTAATATTTGGATAATATTTGTCTGGGGTAGGTGTTGTATCATCTCACACACTTGCCTTAGTTGCATATATAATTCAACTAAATATTATTTTAAATCATTATGCCAAGTTGACTCTTTCATTATATTCATACAATATTTATTTAATTATACACACGAGAATAAGAAGTTTTTCATTTATATTATGAGTTTAAATAAATGGAACAGTAACTAATTCTTAAAAAATCCTATTTCTATACAAAACCTAAAACATGGAATATGCCAAAAAACGTCACCTAGCAATCACAATATTGGAGAGGAACATATGTATATACTTGAAATCATATGCTAATTGACCGTCTGGATTGTAGTGGAGTGAATAAGTTTTAATTAGTTGAACTGAGTTTGGAGATGGAAAATATTTACCTTTTAATTAGTTGAAATTGAACCTAAAACAAAAAATAATTAAAAGAAAATCTTTGATGATAGGTGATCGAGTTCGTCAAATCAAGGATAACTATAAAGTCTCAATTGTAGCAAGTTTAGGTTGGGTAGGTGAATTATGAAAATGTAGCTACATTCTCTACCACAAACTTTTTTTTGTGTGTTTTAGCATGCTACATGAATCTCAAAGAATATGAAAGAGTTTTTTTTTTTTTTGTGGGGTTAAATCCATGTGGTAAATCCCATGTAGCCACTTGGGAGCAAACAAAAATTGGTGGAGGACAAATTTTGGTCTTTCTTTGTTAATAATATAAAGACATTTTTTTTAGTGTAAATAGGACGACATTAATTCGAATCACGTTAAATTTTTTGTTTTTTTTTACATTATGTTAACATTAAAAAATTCTTAAAACATACACGCTGGTCTAAAATCTTTATGACAACATCAATTGTGGGCCTTCTAATGGGTTGAAATTCGTTTTTTTTTTTTGTGAAATCTCTTCATGTTGAAATTCGATTTAATTATTTGTAGCATCAATCAAACCTATTTCTCCATGGAAGGAGTTCAAAGTTTTTGGGAGATGGTGGCTGAAAAATGGAAAAGAAAATGAATAAAGAATGATTAAATGAGTCTTTCGAAGTGCTGGTATTGAGTGTATCAATGTCAACAAAAAGTGTCAAAATGACACAATGGAACATGACATGAGGTGTCTAAAACGAACAAAGTTCAATTGAGGTGTCTAAGTGAAAATTTTGTGTCAACTTTAGAGGGTCATCGATGGTTCAGCAAACTAAGAATTGTTCAATTGCATGCAAGCTAAGTATAAAAGTATCTAGAGGCAAATTCAAAATTTAAAGCTATTATACAGGCAATGATGTTCAGAATGAAGAATTCATTAACAAAGAAGAGTCCAAATTCCATAAAATTATTTCCAGAAATCGGAAGAAAATGAACCACCAAGTCATATAAGATTCTCAGTATGTTCATGTTACACAAATCCTACTGTTACAAAGAGTGGGAGACACCAATTCATCCAGACCATAAAAAGGATGACATTTATTCCACCTTTTATACAACAATACACTTGTTATGCTACACACAACAGCTCTGGGATTAATTAATTTGGAATCATGCTAAACATTTTCCAATTATTTGGCCATTAGCCACTTACTATGTCGAATTAATCTTTGGTAAAAACCATGCACTAAGGAGCAATAGCTTTCTCAACTTGACATGCTGAGAGACTACTAGTTCAAAGTTATAAAAAAACCAGCAAATACAAGTCGGAAAATGCTGGAAACAGCTGGTTTAATACTGTTAGAAAGATGCCGATCAATCCCCCATACTTGCTCTCTCCTGTGTCAAGTTCCATTAAAGGATCGGAGGCATCACCAGAATCTCACCAGCATGCAATTTTAAGAGATATTACAGGTTCTTCTCTTACTGTGTGCTGTAAGCTCCTAGCCAACACTCTTTGGACCTTTGCGGGTCATTGGCAGGTCAAGGATAATCATGAAATAGCATCTTTCTGATTCTCTGATATATTGGATTTCTCCATTCATATGCTTTAACATTTTTCGACACATGCTCAGTCCTAGGCCTTCCTGAGTTACCCACCGATTGCTGTGGAACATGTCTTGAACCAATTCAGGAGGAAGCCCTTCGCCAGGGCATATAATCCTATGTCAACAGAAAAATTAGATTATTTTTAATAGTTAAAGTAGTATAGCTGAAACTTAACCCCTAGAACTCAATTTTTACTACACGGAAAGAGTTGATTCGGAAAACATAGTGCAATCTAGGATGCTAGTAAAACACTGGCAAGATGAATATTTTGGAATAACTCAACCTCCAGGAAAGCTAATAAAGTGAAATCTAGGATGCTAGTAAACACCAAAACCTGCACAAGTATTTGCTTGGCAGTTATTAAGTACCACATTCAAGCACCATGATAAGGTGTATAAGATAGATTTCAAAACTAAAACATTAAGGCTATGCTTCAACTAATTCCTATCGCTGACTTGAGATTATAATAACTTGGTTATGAAGTCCACCAAAGTTGTTGTATATAAAGGAGTTGTATTTACACAGTTCATTAGAAGCTTATACTTCTGCTGTTTCAGTTCAAAACTGGAAGAGAAACTTAATAAATGAAATGTGAGTTTGAAGTGGAGAAGAT
>CM064972.1:67978293-68106666 GCA_032847665.1 Solanum chilense | reverse complement strand
CAAGATTACCCAATACATATAATTTGCTATTGAGAGAGTTTACTACAAATAGCATAAACCATAACCTACCTTCACCAAGGATTTGTGTTCAAGCAAGAATCTTCAAGAAACCTTGCTCCTTCTCTCTCAAGCGCCTCTTTTCTCTTCTCTTTCTCTTTCTCTTTCTTCCTCCAACCTTCCTCTCTTCTTACCCTAAATCACAAGATTTCAAGTTTCAAAAGTAATGAAACCAACCCACCAAGTTACTCAAAGTTAGTCTTTCAACCCCCAAGGAATTGAACTAATAACAATAACCCACTAACTTTATAAATTAAAGCCGGAATGGTCCAAAACACCCCTTTAAAAATAGTCAGAATTCTGACCCCGTCTGGGATTACGGAACCTGTGACGGTCCGTCGTGCCTGCGACGGTCCGTCACGCAGGTTCGTCAAGGACTCAAATTCCTTCAAGGAGTCTTTGACGGTCCGTCGTGCATACGATGGTCCGTCCTGCACTTCCGTCACGACGGACAGAGAGTTGCTCCCAGCACCAATTTCTCAAGAGTCTAAGTGTTTTGACACGGGGGCTCACGACGGTCCGTCGTGACTGTAACGGTCCGTCCTGCAGGTCCGTCACAGAGTTCAGAGACTCAGTTTCAACACTCAATTTCATAATGCCAAGTGTTTTGGAACGGGACACCGTCGACGGTCCGTCGTGCCCACGACGGTCCATCGTGGTGTCCGTCTTATTCAGCCAGTTTTTCCCAAAAATAAATTCTGCTACTCAAACGACTAAACAGGTCGTTACAGATATGCTTTGTACTCTAGTCTAATCCTTTAACTAGAGATACTTCCATCACCATATTCACTCGGTGCTATCCTTTCTTCTCAAAGAGTAATTTAGATTAAAGGTTCATATAAAGGCATTCCATACAAAATTCATAACTCAATCACATTTACCCTACAAAATAGTTAAACTAGGTCTACCTTAAAATGGCGATAAGAAGCTCATAATGACATTCTAAGGATGATATGATGTCGTTCCAGACAACAAACCCTAAGTCCATCATTAATTATAAGAAGGATACTGCCATGACTTTTTACTTCAAGGCTCATAACCTTACCATGAGGTTTAAAGTTTCACATAAAGGACCCCCTTAAAATCATTCATGGTTTCATCACATTCATACATACAAGATTAATATTCTTTAGTATCTTATGTCAAGACATCTCATATTCAAAGTCATACATGAATTAAGTGAGGGACACAAGTATACCACACAAGACACTCTAGGACTTTGCTTTATCACATATTGCATATGATATTCCTGAAGCACATAGGCACAACCTTCATCGCTTTTAGATAACCTTATACACTTCTATGACATAATCAATATATCAATCGTAAGACACAATAAAAAATTAGGAAAAATTAAGCATCAACCCTAAGACTCTACACATAAAGCCATAGTCATAGTCTAACATGATTATCTACTATCAATACATCACATGTAGATAGGTATGATTATACTCCACATATATCAACTTCAAAAATCATTATAGTACTTCAAGTAGTGCCGACAAGGACATGATCATCATAATACATAAAGTAACGCCGACAAGGCCACATCAATTGCCAATAAGAACATAACACTGCCACAAAAGTGGGTAATACCAATCAAAACATAATTGAAGTCTAATTAACATAAAATAAAGAGGAATAGGGCAGCATGCCACCAATTCATTCTGAGCACTTTAATCTAATGCTGAATCACCCAACTCAATACAAAAAGACCTTACCCATGGTTATAATTAATAATTCAATGGAAAAACTATGATATTCAATGAAACTGGTTAAATTCAATATAGACTTTTCAATATAAGACAATCTATATATCAATTTAATACAATTATTACATAATTTAGTAGCCTATAGAAAATTACACTACAATTCATAAGCATTAAGTCCAAATCACGTAACCTATAAAGTAGTCAAAATCAAAGGTTCATCAATTACATAGGTTCATAGGTTAATTGAGTTAAAATATCTAATTAACAAAAATTAAATCAATACAAAATTCTTTAAAAATTTTAAGCAAGAACCCATGGATAGATAATGAAATTAGACAATTCATCTTTGTAAACTTTAGAAAACTTCTTCGAAAGTTTGTCTTTGATGAATAGAGCTTCAAGGTTCAAAAACCATACCTCAATGAATTTAATCCTCCAATTTGATGAAGAATATAAACTCAATTCTCCAATCGAAGCCCTTCCTGGAGTTTTCGCTCCAACAGAGTTGTAGCAAATTTCTAAGGGAATTTGGGTTTTAATTTATAAGAATGAAATCTTCTAAGTGTGAAAGGCTTATAAACATGTTTACAATACCAAAAATAACCCTAAATAACCTCCCTTTATCTTATTTGGACATTAGGTAAAGTTACAACTTCACCCCTAAATATTAAAGTGAACCTACGATGAAACACCCTCAACCCACGAGTGGCCATCGATGACCTGTTTTCCAACCAATGGACCGTCGTGTTGGTCCATTGTTTTGGAATAAGACTGGTCTTTGGATTATCTCATCCCACGCCAAAGTGTCCACCCATGACACACATCTATAGGGAATCCATTGGCCCACGAGCCTTCTATTGCCTCTTTGTTTGGGGTTGTCTTGGTCAGTCTTGGCTCAAGGAAAGGGTCCTTCTTCAAGGACCCTTGGTTGGTCGTTGTGGAATTTCAACCATACATTTGCAACCCAAATATGTTCGTATATGATTTTAGGACCTCTCACATTATTCTTATCAAAAACGAACACGTAAAACTCAACGAAACCTTCAAACATATATAAGGTTGTTTCACGGCAAACCTTGAACATCATGGACCTTCTTGGACGTTTGACCTCTAAACTTTGCCAACCTTGACACAATGCCTATATACACTATAATAACTCATATAAGGACCTTATTAACTCTTAAAACACAAATAGAGGCATATAACCACATCTCAGGTACATAAGTGACTTAGTTGTCGAACGTCTTAGTCGTCCCTTGATGTTTCATTTCCAAATAAGCTAAAACTCTAGACACTGCCTCAAACAAATTATAGAATATTTTAGGACCTTAGAAAATCATGATAACCACGGTATGTTCTAGCTTCACCTATGTTATTTTGGAAAATATTACAATCTTCTCACTTGGAGAACATTCGTCTTTGAATGACAATTTCCACTCACCGAAAACGTTCAAGAATAGAGATTCAACTAACATGTCATGACCATACTATATAACACTTTATACAATACAAACATCTAAGAGAACATGAATTTCAACATAATCAACAGACTTATTACACAACAAGAAATTCGGATATGTTCTATAACTCATTATGCCATAAAACTTTTATCCTCCATTCAAAATAGCAAAAACTCATTTTATATTCAATATCATACTTATATACATCAGTTCTAACCACCTTATAAAAAATTTTGAACAAAGAATGAATTAGTCAAAATCTAAAAATTCTTATGGTGAGCAGACAGTGCTATAGTGAATTATACACCATTTTTCAAAAATGCAACTTCTAGGCAATTTATGAAGAAATCATGCTAATATGCAAGATCAAATCACATAAACTCGTCTTAAAACATAATCATAACTTTATAAAATGTGCAATACAAGGAATCAATGAAATTCAATATTATCAAGACCCCTAAACACAATGCACATGCAACATGCTACTATGACTTTATATCCCATCTACTTACCATACTCCCCCTCTTAGAAGGAACTCATACCACTAAAGAGATGCAAGAACCTACCATCATCATCCTCATCCGGCTTTGATCCTCTAGTCCATACTGCCTATAAAACACTCATAACTTTTAAATATCTACGGCACAACATACAAATAGAAAATAAGGGAAACTCTATGGTCCTATAGTCTCTCGCCCATAGATGTTTCACGACTCACATTGATGGTCAAGACTTTACTAGACGTGACTTGATGAGACTTTTTGATTCGACAACTTTCATAACCTATGCTCTAATACAAAGATTGTCATAACCCGAGACCACAACCTAGAAATCACGAAAAATCTCAGATAGCGACGCTGCATAGTTGACCTCTCAAAGGTCTTGTAAAAACCCTTTCATATCGTTCATCGCATATAAACATATAAAAAGTAGTACGGAATAAAAAATTTTCATACATTAGATGAGTCCTTAAAAACTCTTTCATATTAAATCATAGGAAATTCTAAGTCTCATTTCATCAAATCTTAGACACAAGAGTACTTTGGGACACGTCCCATACATAATACGAATATAACATTACTTAGTCTATTACAATACTTCTATAAAGGAAATAAAAGACATCAATGACCTCGAGTGAAATAAGGACATACTTCAACTTCACTTAATTGATTCTACGATCCAAGTCTTCTATCCCAAATGCTCCTCACCTACCAACAACTATAGATATAGATAGAAACAAGGAATTTGTATATCCACTTGTACTAAGCATGACATAATGCATAAAATCATGAAAAAGGACATATATTTGAAATGTGCATCATTTTGATTTAAACATAATAATATAATAATAAAAATAAAATTAATCAACTTACAAACACATAAGAAATAATTCAATCAATTTAGTACATTTTTAGAAATCTTCACAGCAAACTAAGTCAATTTACAGTGACTATTTTCCTTTGTTATAGTGAAATTCCTCACTTCACAGTAACAACTTCCTACCATGCAATTACCTCACTAAAAAATATCATAACACTCACTTATGTAAGACAAAGAGAGACTGTTCGTACTATAACAGCCCGAAAATATCTATGCTAAGTAAAGTTTTAACATACCTAGAATGCATGGATGAGACCGGGTTCACATGGCTTATTGCGCGTAGAACCAGACCTCATAACCTATGAAATAGCCTATAAAACCAACTTGGTGAGTTATTTTATCCAGGAAAGGTGAGAACAAACCAAGTAGGGCACCTGAATTTGAGAGATTCACCCGGATGAGTCTTACCGGACTTAAAAGGGGTAATCTTAGGTTTGGAGGGCCTAGGGGTAAAATGATCTTTTCCAGGATAACATAGTATTGGAATTACCCTATGTATTAATTAATTAATTAGTTAATATTATTAAGGGGCAATTCGGGTAGAGGTTGACCGAATTTGACTATTTATGGAAAATCTAGCTCCACCCAGGTTCGAGCCTTGGTGGAACCAATGATTTCATTTATTTAATTAGTATTTAGTGAATTAGTGTAATTAATTAATATCTATAGTTCTTATTAAAATATGGGAAAATCAGATTTTTAATAATAAAATTAATAAAATAGGAGGAGTCCTAGTTTGACTAAGTCTCCACCTAATGTCCTAATCCTAAGCTAACTCTTTCTCACGTTTCTCTCTACTCTCACCTTATTTACACGCTGAAATTTTGTAAAACAAGAGAACAGATCAAAGGCAAAACTTAAATTTCATCAAGAACTAGAAAACTCAAACTCAAAAAACAAAACAAGGTTCAAAATAAAAAGCAAAAACCATGTTTTCTACAGATTGTTGTTGTGATTTCAGTGGTGAGATTTTAGCTTAGTTGGGGGATTTAGGAAGCACATAAGAACACTCTAAATGACATTAAGGTATGGGTTTTCTTCCCACTTGGTCACTTTCCCAAGAGACCCCTAAGTTCTGCTTAATTCCTGTAAAAAACTAAGGTTGTCCCTGTTACTTGCCCCTGTCATTAGATCCTCTGAAAAATTCAAGTATGCGTGGGTATGAATTCTGGTAGATTATTTTAGGTATGGTTATTATTACCTGTTTTAATGCATATTCGGAATTAAATAGAAATGAAAGAAGTGTTTCCGAAAATGTGTGATACGTTAACTCATGAGTGCACGTGTGTACTATGACTTGGTCTCGGCTAAGACCATGAAATTTGACATAATTAAATTGTTGTATTTATGTATGAATAAGTTAATAATGTGATGTTCATATAAGTTCAAGGTTGGTGAATTAAATGAAAATTATTGACTGAAAGTAATCTTTAAAATGCACCAAAAGATCTCCGTAAAAACTACTCGAAATGTCTAAATGTTTAACGTGAAAGAGGGTGAGAAAATGTACTGCAAAAAGGTGATTAAATTCTCGAGCGTAACCGTGAAAACATAATTAAAGATGAACTAGATGTTACACGAAAATTTATCCTGAATATAACATCTAAAAATTGAGATAAATGGACTGCAAAGAGGGTGAACAATTTTCCAGCACTCTGGAAATTTTTTTTTGCAGCTAACTATAAAAAGCCACGTTCAAAAAATTAATTTTTTTTAATGCTTGAGATCAGTGGGGATTGAACACAAGACCTCACCATATACATGTTAAAAAAATTAAATAATAAAATGTGGTAAGGGGATTCGAAATGGGGTATAGTTCAAGTTAAAAATTAGGGGGGAAAATGAAAGAAAATGAAGTGAGTCATGTGGGGTTCGAACCCACAACCTCTTGTACGGATGAAGGGGAGAGGCGAAAAATCAAATAAAGGAATAATAAAAATGAGGTATGTGGGATTCGAACCCCCAACCTCGTGGCGGAATAAGAAGGTAAGTAGAAAATGCATTTAAAATAAGGTGAGGTGGTGGGGGTTCGATCCCACACACTCTTTATCTAAAATAATAAATCAAGTAAAATAAAGGAAAAAGAAACGAATGTGGGCGTGGGGATTTGATCTTGGGTCCCCCAGGCGGAATTGTTTATGGCAAAAATCAAGAATAAAAGAAAGAAAGAAAGTGTAGGTGTGGTGATTTGTTCTTGATTCCCTAACCAAGAAGTTATGCCAATGAAAATCATAAAGAAAATTATCTAAGTGTTATACAAGCGATTTGAAATAGGGTTCCCTTGCCTGATTCCGTATTGACACATAAGTCTTACTTATTAAATAATTAATGAATGCTGCCAGTAGGAATCACATTAAGACCTCCGCATACTTACAAGATGCATAAGCCTTATACCACATAATCTTGTGTAATGTGAATCACTTAAATGAACTATGAATGAAGCCCCATAGCTTATGTGTGTGGACTCATAAGTCTAGCATACATTTACAAAGTAAGTGAACATAGGATGTTATGTGATGAATGATGAGACCCTAGAAAGGGATTAAGTAAGAGTATGAAACATACTAAAAGTCCAAGTGCATAGGCATATGATAAAATGAACATTCACGTAATGGGAGTATAGAATGATGTATAGTAAAATCACAAGCATACTCCAAAAGAAAGTGTTAAGAATGAATTTATAGTTAATATGTCATGAAACGAGTGACTATATGACTATAGGATAGTGCAAGTGAAACAACCTACATCTACGCTTAAAAATCAATGTCACCAAATGAAATGTCTAAGAAAGTATATTTATGCTAAACGATGAATAAGCAAAGAAAGAGAGTCTAAAAGAGGATAGACTATTACAAGTGAGACAAACAGTATCTACGCCTAGAATCAATGTCCCTCAATGTAAACTCTAGGAGAGCATATGTATGTTATATGATGAACAAATAAAGAAAGGTGAGTAAATATGAAATGAATAGTATAAATGAAGAACAGGATTGCACCACAATATGAGTCTAGGTCAAGTGAGACAAGATATACCTACGCGAATACAAGGTCACCAAAAATTACTTACCTAAGAGAGTATTGGATATTAAGAGACAAATATCAATCACACTCTATATGTAAGTGTCAGTACAATGCACACTTAATACGTAAAGAGGAGATGATAAATTATCTAATGACCTATGACTACCTCATGATAGAAGCAAGCTTCGACGATGTTTTAGTTTAAAATAAATAGGAATTTAAACGGAGAATCGATAGGCTAGCTATGAGTGGTGATGCCTTATTTAGAGAAGGGCGGAATTTTAAATAATTCTCATGAGATGATACTATTCACCAAGTTGGGTATGGGACTCCCTAAATCTCCTTGTCTTTTAACTATGCTTCCAACATAGGGAACTATCTAGTGGTTTTCCACCTATGCGAGGCAGGGATGCTTTGGTTTCACCTACGACAATTACTCCACCTCTTTTTTTGGCGTGGCGAAGACACCGAATTTCATGATTCTCACACTATATATGTCGATTAAAATTGAAGTTCCTGAAAGTATGAAAGACAATAAAATGAATGATACCAAAGGTGTTTGTATAGGATAATCATGAGGTGAACTAGACTCAAGTAATGACACTAGGTTATTCTTTGTCATTTGATAGTGAACCGATTAGAGTCTTACACAATATCCTAGGTATAGGTGGTGTGTACACTAGCCTTTAAATGTAGTAAAATCAAGTACGTATGAATGAATGAATCAGACTCTGTGCTTTGTAAAGAAGGCTCCTTAGTTGAGGTCACATATGTTGAGCCCTCAGTTTGGGAAGTCCTAATGTTAAGTTCATGATTCCAAGGTCTCATGGCATATAAATAAATGAAATGAAATATGATATGTGTTATGCGCCATATGTTATGTGCTATATGCAATATAATATGTGTTATGTGCATTATTATACGTATGATGATGCATGTTCTTTCATGGCATGACTTTTATTATCAAATTTTTGCAAGTCCACTGACATGACTGGCAATAACTCATATTTATAGGACAGAGCTATTCTAAATCATGCATGTCTGTGGTGTGTTCTTGCATATACCCATAGTTAGTACAAGTGTGTACTAATTCCATACATTTATCTACTTTTAGGTGCAGGTGTCAGGACCAAAATCTAGACCCTAGACAAGATCAGCGTCGTTGAACTCTCAGAGGTCACAGACAAGCCTACATACGTCATTCATACTTCATCTAAGTTAATTTTAAAGGAAAATTTGAACTTTTTTTTTCTTATTTCATGCTAATCATTTTAAACATAACATCACAGGCGTTAAAAAACCATGAATCTAATATAGAGATAGTCAAATGAAAAGTTCATAATTGAATTAAACGTAATCTTGTCAAAATGACATCAATACAATGTCTGAAATAAAAGGGGAAAGAAACACTAGTGGGACATGCTCCACTAGATATAACCTAAATCTAAGCTAGGTATTAACGATAGACATCCTCGGAATCATGAGGGCCTACCAAGTCCGGATGAAAGATCTACGTCTGGGTGGCTGCAACGTCAACCTGAAGCTATAGCGTCCACCTGTGCCTCCACCTAAAATTTTAGAATCGTATTAAATTAATACACAATTGTACTAAGTATGAGTATATGCAAGAACATGCCAACTACGTGCATGAGTAAGAATATCTCTTTCCTAACAAAATGATTATGGAATTCATGTCAGTGGACATGCCAAATTGGGATTTGGAAACTTAGTAAGCATTCCAAATTTGGATTAGGAAAAGTGAGTGAGATTTCAAAATTTGGATTAGGAAAGTCATGTCATGAGAGTAACATTTTTCCTATAATTCGTCATCTGTCATGAGACCTTGGTATAATGGACTTGACATCAAGACTTCCCATTATGAGGGCTCAACATATGGGACCTCAACTAGGGAGCCTTCTTAAAAAAACACAGATTCTGCTTCGTTCATTCATACGTACTTCATGTCATTTGATTCATAGGAGAGTTTGAACACTAGCTATACCCAGGATGTAGTTTAAAACTTTCATCTAGTTTGATGTGCAATGATCAAGAATAATGTAATGTCATTACTTGAGTCTAGCTCACCTCTTGATTATCCTATACTAACATCTTTGGTATCATTCTTTTCATTATGTGCATCATTTGAGGATGATTCATTCATTGGAACTTTAACTTTAACCAATATATATCAGGTGATCATCATGAAATAAAGTGTCTCCCCCACAGCGAAAAGAGGTGGAATCACTGGCCAAAGTTACCCAAAAGATGCTAGTGTACATGGAAATTGAACCCCGCAAGATCCATATATTGGTAGTATAAGTTCAAAGACTAGGAGATATTAGGACACCCATACCTGGCATGCCGGACAGTCTCATCTCATGAGAGTTACGTGAACCTACGCCCTTCTCAAAAGAAGGCATCACCGCTCATAGCTAGTCTATTGGTGCTTAGTTTAAAGTTCTATTACATTCAACTCATAGTTGAATGTAGTGGAACTTTATACTGAGCAACAATAGACTAGCTATGAGCATTGATTGCTTCTTTCAGGAAGGGTAGAGGTTCACTTAACTCTCATGAGATGAGATTGTCTAGTATGCCGGGTGTAGGTCTCTCCTTATATCTCCTAATCTTTTACCCTATACTACCAATATAGGGATCTGGAGGGGTTCAATTCCTATGTATGATAGAATATTTTTGGTCACTTTTGCAGGTGATTCCACCTCTTTTTGTTGTAGGGTTTCATGTTACTAGATTTAATGATTTTCACATGATCTATGTCGGTTAAAGTAAAAGTTCGCAATGAATGAATGAGGCCAGCGTCAAATGATGTACATAATGAAATAGACGATACCAAAGGTGTTAGGATAAGATAATCAAGAGGTGAGCTAGACTCGTGTAATGACACTAGGTTATTCTTAATCATTGCACAACAAAACTGATGAAAGTCGTAAACTACATCCTAGGTATAGCTTGTGTTTACACTAGCCTATGAACGAGATGAAATGAAGTACGTATGAATGAATGAAGTAGAATCTGTGTTAGTTAATGAAGACTCCCTGGTTGAGGTCCCATATGTTTAGTCCCCATTTTGGAAAGTCTTAATGTCAAGTCCATGATTCCGAGATCTCATAACATATGATATGTGCTATATGTAAGATGTTATGTCCTATATGCAATATGATGTGTGGTATGTGTAAGATGTTATGTCCTGTCTGAAATATGATACGTATGATGATGAATGTTACTCTCATGGCATGACATTTCTAATCAAAATCTCAGTGACATTCCTAATCCAATTTTGGAAAGATCACTGACTTGACTTTCCATAATCATGTTGTTAGGAAAGAGTTATTCTTACTCATGCATGTCCTTGGTGTCTGCTTGAGTAAATTCATACTTAGTAGAAGTGTGTACTAATCCTATACAACACTATATTTTTAGGTGCAGGCAGAAGTGGACTCTAGAGCTTAAAGGTTGACGTTGCAGCTATCCAGAAGTGGAGCTTTCATCCGGACTTGGTAGGCCCCTCACGCTTTTGAGGATGTCTACCATTATTATCTACCTTAGACGTAGGCTTTAGCTAGTGGATCATGTTCCACTATTGTTCTTTTCACTTTCATTTCATACTTTGTAATGGTGCCGTTTTGGCAAAAATATGTTTAAGGTTATTATGAACTTTTTCTTTCATTTGATTTTCACTGTATTAGATTGTTGATTCTGAACATCTATGATGTTACGTTTAAAATGTTTAGCATGAAGTAAGAGACAAAAAGTTCAATTATTCTGCTAAAATTAACATATATGAAGTAAGAATGACGTATGTAGGCTTCTCTGCGACCTCTGAGAGGTCAACGACGTTGGTCTCGTCTGTGGTCTAGATTATGTTCGTGACAATTTCCTCTTTTTAAGTCAGGTAAATACTCATCCAAGTAAATCTTCATATTCGGGAACCCTACATGGATGGACCCAACCTTTCCTAGCTCAACTAACTCCCCAAGTAAGTTGTCTTGGTTTTCGTAAGGGTTCAGAGGTCTGTATCTATGCGCATCAACCCGTGTAAGTCCAGTCTAGTCGTAAGTATTCTAGACACATTAAGCATTACTTACCATATACATTTTTAGGGTTGTTATAGTAGGTACAATTAAACGCTAGAGCTTACGAGTCGACGCAGAAGTTTTCCGAATGTGGAGCTTTCATCCGGATTTTGTCGGCCCTCATGCTTTGGAGGATGCTTGCTGGATTATTCTAGAATAGACGTTGGCATGAGCTAGTGGAGTATGTTACACTATTGTTTCTTTAGTATTTACTTTCAAACATTGTATTGTTGTCATTTTGGCAACTATATATTTATATTTGATTATGTTTATTTAGATGGTTGTTGTGAATGCTTATGAGTCTACGTATATAGTATTATGCGAGATCAATATTTTCCAATATAATGTTTAAGTAAAAAAGAAGTTAAAATTTTCTGCTAAATTAACCTAGATGAAGTAACGATGATGTATGTAGGCTTTTTCTGCGACCTCTTAGAGGTCAACGATGCCGGTCTCGTCTGGGGTCTGGATTCCAGTCATGACACATACAAACTCTCTAGGAACACCTAAATGATCCTTCGGACCACATATAATTAGATCAACACATACATACAAGACAACATCACATGAACATTAGATTCTTTTACCAAAGGTGATTCTAAGTCTCACTTGAGTGAGTTCTAAACTGACCGCTCATACAATCCCTTACACACACACTTACGAGATCCTATAGACTACCCGAGATACAATCATTATCACTTACTACAACAACATATAGATAATATGACATTTTCCTTCCAAAGTCTATCAAAAGACATACTTAAGTAAATAAAGAAGATAACGTCCATGATTTACCTCTTCAATATTATCTAAGTAATCTTTAAGATTACCTAATGTTAGATACGAAGTGAGGATTCCTATACCCCATTAACACCTTAACTAGAAAACCCTTAACTACTCTAGATAAGTGCTTACATTTAACATGCTTTCTTAACTTAAGTAATTACATTTCTTAGTTCATTTAAGACTCATTCATCACAAAAGGACATTCAAGACATGGTCTTGGACATGACCTAGGGATTCTTACTAACACCTTCTAAAGTCAATCGTGAAATCTCTAGATAGGTTCCATACAACCACCTATACTTTGTAGAACTTCTCTAATGCTAGTAGGTATCCTACATGATGAGAATGGACAATAGCCGAGATAGATCATTGTAGCGAAGCATGGAATCCGGAGTTGTAATGTATTCCGATAGAGGGTGTTCTACTTGCCAATGGTAGAACATGGACACATCCCATGTAGGCATGTGGTTAATGAATATGAAGGGCGTGCTTTGTACTCTAGTCTCATCCTTTAAATAGAGATACTTCCCTCACCATACTTACTCATTGCTAGCCCTTGTGTCATAGAATAATTTACATTAACGGTTTATACAAAGGGGTTCAATATCATGTTCATAACCCAATCACATTTACCCTATCAAAGAGTTCAACTAGGTCAACCTTACAATGGTGACAAGAAGCTCATAATGACATTCCTACAGATGATATCATGTATTTCCATCCAACTAACCCTAAGTCCATCATTAATTGCAAGAAGGATACTGTTAAAACTTTTGATTTCAAGGTTCATAACCCTACCACTTGGTTCAAGGTTTCACATAAAGGACTTCCTTAAAATCATTCAAGGTCTCCTGACATTTATACAAATAAGACTAAGAGGCTTTAGCACCCTAAGTAAAAAAATCTCATATTCACATTCATACATGCACAAGTAAGGGACAAAAGTCTACCACACAAGACACACTAGGACTTCAGTTTATCACTTATTACATGTCATATTCAAGAAGAACATAGGAACAACCTTCATAAGCTTTATATCACCCTATACACTACTATAACATCATCAAAATAGCCTTCATACGACTCAATATCGAATAAGGAAGAATCATGCATCAACCCAAACACTATACACATAATGTCATACTCATAGTCTAACATTATTGTCTAATATAATTACTTCAGATGTACATAGGTATGATCATACTTCACATAAATCAATTTCATAAATCATTATAGTACTTCAAAGTAGTGCCGACAAGGCCATGATCATCATAATATATAAAGTAATGCCGACAAGGCCATATCAATTGCATGTAAAGCACATAACACCACCACCATAAGTGGACCATACCAATCAAAACATAATTCAAGTCTAATTAACATAAAATAAACAGGATTAGGGCATTGTACCACCAATCCATTCTCAATACTTCAATACAATGATGAACAATCCCATTCAATACCATAAGGCCCTTACCCATGACCATTACAAATAATTCAATACATAAACTATCATATTCGATAAAACTAGGTCAATTCAATATAGATTTATCAAGATAAGACAACCTAGATATGAATTAAATAAATTTATTACATCTTTCAGTAGCCCATATAAAACTATACTAGAATCTATCATCACTAAGTCCAAATAAATTAACCTGTGAAATAGTCAAAAACTAGAGCTCATCAATTGAATGGTTTCATAGGTTAATTGAGTTAAAATCATCTAATTAAAAATAATTAAATTAATATACAATGTTTTAAAACCTACACAGGAAGACCCTATGGACGGATCATCAAATTGGATAATTAATTTTTGAAAACTTTAGAAAATATCTTTATAAGTTGTGCTCCTGGATGAATAGAGTTTCAAGGATGAATAATATACCTTAATGAAGATAATCCTCAAACTTTATAAAAAATCTCCACTCAATTCTCCAATCCAAGTCCTTTCTTGAGTTTTGACTCCAATGGAGTTCTAGAGAATTTCTAAAGGAATTTGGGTTTTTATTTTGAAGAATGAAATCTTCTAAGTGTTAGAGCCTTATAAACATGTTAAAAATACAAAAAAAAAGAAACCTAAGTAACCTCCCTTTCTCTTATTTTGACGTGGGTAAATTTAAAAATTTACCCCTAAACATCATATTGAACCTGCAAGAAAGAACCTCAATCAACGAGTGGCCATAAACGACCCTTTCCTAACAAATGGACCGTCCTATTGGTCCGTGGTTTGGGACTGAGTCTAGTCTTTGGCTTATCTCCTCCCACGCCTAAGTGTCCACCAACGATAACCATCGACGGGGAGTCGACTAACTCACTAGCCTTCTACTGCCTCCGTGGTTTGGAGTTTTCTAAAACAGTCTTTCATCAAGGAAAGAGTCCTTTATCAAGGAACCTTGGTTGGTTGTTGAAGAGTTCCACTCGAAATTTTCAAATCCAGATATGTCTGTATAAGAGTTTAGGACATCTCACATTAATCCAGTGAAAACCGAAAATGCAAAACTACACAAAAAATACCAAGACACATAAGGTCATTTCAAGGAAAACCTTTTGAACATCATGAACTATTTGGACTTTTGACCTCCAAACTTTACGAAACCATACACAGTTTCTATATACACTATAATAAATCATATAAGGACCTCATTAACTGATAAAACACACATATAAGCATATAACCACATATGAGTAACATAGGTAACCTAGTCGTTGAATTTCTTGGTCTTCCCTTGACATTTCACTTCCAAATCATCAAAAACTCTATACATTGAATTAATACCACACTATAGACAATTTAGTACCTTAGACCATCATTAAAAAACGTAAGGCTCTAGATTCACCTAAGTTATTTAGGAGGTATTACATATATTTTCCAACACTTGGGATCTAAGCTTATGAACACCCTTCTTACCATCGCTACAAAGTGATTCTCAACCCAATGAAGTTCATGGGAATTCAACATAGGGACATCAAGGGTTCTAAAGTTCTTCCTATCGATGCACATTATCCCCCACATGGGGTAAACCTAATCAATGTTCATCCCTCATGCACTTTAACACCAAGGAAGCACAAGTACAGACTAACCTATATGCTCCACACATAAGAAGGTTTGACATCATTGAGGGTTTACGCTCCTATTCTCTCTTCAAGGTGTCTACTTACTCAATTATCATCATTCCTCGAAACCTAACATTCAAAGGAAACTTATAACAATCAAGGTAGGTGATACCACCCAACTATATGAGGCTTTAATTACACCATGAATACCAAGGGTAATTCCATATCTCATCCCATTCTACCACAAACCCCTAAGATGATAAGTAGTTCCAGATTCAAGCCTGCAAAGGTCATTAATTTTGGTGGGACGTTCCAATCAATCATGTCTTGGTTTAATCTAAGAACTTCCCCAATTGACAATATATAAATTCAATCCTAAAAGATAACTAACCACTCAAAAGAAGGTGACCTCATTACCTCCTTCTCTTCATGAGCTAAGGGGTACATACCATACATCCCCCTATGTCATCTTAGGGTAATCATACTTCAAATTTATGGAATAAAACTTTTTTTTTTCCCCACTATGAGTATAAGTTCATATCGGGACTCACCTACTAGACATAAGGTTTCTCCCTTTAACTAGCATACTTCATAATAACCTTACTAGGCTAAAACCTATACAAATGATTCCAATCCACAAAAGGACAACTACGAAGCATGCCACATATTTAAAAGGTAACTTTCATTATTCTCACTCTTTACCACATTCTCCAGTTCTTTTCAAGCCTATATCATCACATGATACTATCATTATACATATTTATTAGGCAATTTACCATTCTAAAGGGAACTCCATTGAACCATAAAACCTGTTAACAAGTTATAACTATATCATATCCTAACTTTTAAACATAAAATCTCTTTCGTAATAAACAACATAGACCCATAAATGGTACAACATATGAATATACTAAAATCACCTTCACATATTCTCATCAAACCATCAAACCAAGATAAGCATCAAGACTCGCCTTTTCTCCCTCAAGCATTGCGACATCATCCCAATCTAAGCAATCACATCTAAAATACCACTGGCCAAGGAAAAATATAACAGAGAGATCATATACAACTAAGTTCTATGGCACAACAAAAGAGTAGTAAAGAAAATTGAACTTTATCATCCTATAGACTCTCGCTCATAGATGTTTTATGACTCACAACCTATGAACAAGAATCTACTAGATGTGGCAACCTGAGAATTTGACACCTAAAACCATTTTCTATAGCCTTATGCTTTGATACCAAGTTCATTACGACCCGAAGGTACACCCTAGAAGTTAGTGCACTCCCGAATTGTCACACGACGTACTCGACCTCTCAGGGTGTTATACAAGCCCTTAGAAATCTTTCATTGCATAAACATAAAATAGAGGAAAATTTAAAAAGTTTCATAGCACATCATATGCTAGAACATTTCTCTCTCTCTCTCTATATATATATATATATAAATTATCTCTCTCTCTCTCTCTATATATATATATATATATGTATATATATATACATATATATTTATATTTATATATATATATATATATATATACATATATATATATATAAGTCTTGTAATACATGTATAGACACTAAGTCCTTTTGACAACTTAGAAGTTTTATATTACGTGTATAGACACTAAGTCTCTTTGACAATTTATACTCAACATCATAAGAGTAGATTACAGACACGGTCCTTAAAACATAGAATAATAACAAATCTATTACGTAAACCAAGCTTACTTGTGCATTGTACATATGGAGTCCCATATCCCCACATATACTAAGTAAACCAATTGTAATCCTTAAGTGTAATTCACGTGGATAGTAATAATTCATGTCTTGACAAAACAAAGTCATTTAACACATATTCATACAATTAAAATATACCATCACACAAGTCTTATTTTCATACAATATTCCAATCATATCCTTTCCTAAAGTCATTTAGTGTAATGCATAGGTATGGACCATAGTCCTCCATATACTAAGTACACTTCTTATATAATTAAAACTAGATTTCATATTATTATCTTTGCTCATGTATTAAACTTCGGGAGACATTGCCATAACCTACATAGACCATGTGATCTACATGGAATTCGGTTTTCTAATCTCACACTTAAAAACGAGGGTGGACACTTGCCTGAGGTGTAACCTTTCCTATATAGATCTCTAGGTCTAATCCAAAAGATATAACCTTTGGGGGAATGTAGTTATGGAACAACGAGATTGCTTCGAGAAACCATGATATGCTAACGAGAAGATTTAATCTCATGAAACAACATCTAGGTTAGGAACACGAAATTTCTAAACGTGAAGGTTCTCTTTGTGGGAAGACGAACTTGCTATTTGTGAAGACCCCACTCTCATTTGTCATGTTCACTCAGTGATAGGATTAAATTCTTTTTAAACGTCATTAAGCCTATACATAGTATAAGTTCATTAATATTAGGCTTTTGGGACATGCTCCCTCATGCATCATATAACTCAAAAGTAACTAAGATAAGAATGTCCTTTCATCATAGAACCTACATTATGTGAGAATGTCCTTTAACATAATCATATAATATTCATACCTTCATGTTTGTATGCATTGATATGTGAGATCTACCTTCACATAAACACCTCTAGATCACACATGCTCATAACTCATAATCATGTACTTCAAATGCATAGAAATAGGTAATTATGCACTGGAGAACTAGTCTTTCCTTATTCATCATTAATATACTCTACTAATTGATATGCATGAAGTGTGTGTTTACATTAGTCAACATAATCACATAATAGCTATAACAGACTGTTGAGGAAGCCTGCACCTAAAGATCACAACACACTTAAAACATTCTTCAAGTCTTGAGTCAATCACACATATAAGGTATTAAGGACAATAGACTACACACACACATTACATCATAGGAGACAATATCATATTCATCATTGGAATAGAAGACTCCTAGCATAAATTGGTCACACATTCATACATGGATTTCATAGGTAGCAGTCATGCTACAAAAATATTTTTTATCATTAGCCATATAGACTACACCTAATACTATCATGATTATCCACATACGTTCAATATCACCCAAAAACCTTGATCATTCAACTAATGTGGAAGTCTACAAAGATAACTTCACACAATATTAATTCACTTAGAACATGTTACTAGAATAAAAGCTCCATCGTTCAACTTCCTAAACATGGAGTCATTGTATCATTTCATGTTTCATATAATGCCCTAGGGTCCATGAACAAAAAACAAAAACATGAACAGTAACGTATACACCGAAACAATAAGTGGATCATACCCATCATCACATTGAATGTATATACTAAGCTAAATAGGAAAAAATAGGTCAACTTACCGAATCTCTAAATCAATGATCATACTTTATCAATTCCCAACAATTGATAATCAATGGACATAAGGTAATATAGAACAAATATATTCATAATAATCTAAATATTACCTAATCATCATATCATCAAGATCACAAGACCAACATTATAGGACAATTCAAGAAATTCATAGAAGCATGGGTTATTTATAAAATTTGATTGAAATACATCATAAAATAGTTGCTACTCGTATATTCATCATTATAATACTTTTGAAATCAATTTGAAAAGAACACATGGCTAGGCTGAAAGATAGCTATTTTGATCATAAAGTCTTCTTTGGAAACCTTTGAAACAACTCCTTTGATGAATCTTTAACTAAGCATCAAGGTTTACAATACCTTTGTAGAAGAAAATACCATAATTTTGAGAAGAAATCACTTAAAAATTCATCTTCTAACTTGAGCTTCAGTTTTCCTTGCAATGAAGGTTTGAGAAAATTTAAAAGAGAAGAGGGTTTCTGGGAATTTGATTTATTAATGGGTGTTGAGATTTTTACTTGGGAAAACGATTAAATATGACTTAAAAAAGTTTATAACCGACTCACAAAGTTACCAAAATACCCCCATACTTATTGGGTCTTTTTGACATGTCAAATATGACTTCAAAACAACGCAACTGGATCTTGAAAGTTGCTTCGCGTCACAGAGGTAGCTCCGTAGTTTTTCTAAATGAATTTTTGAGGAAGTGGACCACATGTAGGGTGCACGACGCACAGACTAAATTAGTACCAGGCGCGGGATGCGTGGCTGCATCCAAATCTTGGTGCTGCGCTGCCTTGGGCAGCCTCCTTGTCAAACGTTTGAGTCTTCCTCAAGGACCCTTACGGTGGTCGTTCGGGTGTCATACCCAAAATTTTTGAAATTAAAAATATTTATTCAGATAGAAGGTTCATATACACTGTTTTTATACTCCATACAACAGATAAAAATCAGGAAAACGTCATTGTTAAAGTACCCTTGGCACGTATTTCCCTTATATAAACCAAACAAGTTATGTACATCAAACAACTATCACAAAGATTAAAGAATCTAAGTGAAGCAATATGTATGTTTATGGGTGGACGCCAAGGGTAAAATGCCTAGCATAGGTCTTTCAATATTGGTATATAAGGGTACCACCTCAAGGTCGAACGCCTATAATGGGCCTTTCCCTATTGGTAAGAAGGGATGCAGTTTAGGGGTTAAAGCCTCGCATGGGTTGATCCCAATTTGTGAAATTATGAGGACAACATCCCATGGTAAAAATGCCTAGCATGGGTGATCCTCTCAAACCACTGATCAGCTCTCATTCCAATCAGATGCCTTATAAATATTATAATGCATAGAAAAGTAAAGAAAATAATGCAACATACACAATTCCACAAGTATAAACACAGGTGGTCTCTAATCCTCATATATTGGTATTTGGTTTATGTTGGGCTCTCACTTTTCATATGATTGTGTTTTGCTTACATATTTAGTAGATTCTTTCGTACTTACGTCCCTTATTGGGACGCCACATTTCATGATATAGGTACAAGTACTCAACTAATAAATCTCACCAATAGAAAGCACATTATACTCAGCAGTGGTTTGTGAGATCCAGGTTGATTCATGTCTTTGCTGAGTCTTTACTATGCGTATTTTCATAATGGAACCGTAATGGATTCCAATAAAGACTTTGTATAAATTGTTAAAAGCTACCATATGTATTCATAGTTTCACTTGTCACATGTATTGGTGTAGCTAAACAACATGTGTTCTATATAATTATTTTGATCAGTATCTGCATAGTAGTTTACTTTTTATCATAGGTCACTTATAAACCATGTGTTCATATGGTATTTGTCCCCTTCACTTAGGGTTGTAGTGTACAAAAGTCGTATTAGAGCCCTATTCGAACTTATGGCATAAAACTTTAGAGTTCTTATTAATAGCTACCCGTTCTTATAAGACTTATCTCTAAAGAGCGTCATGTGATAAAAGAGAAGGGATAGCATTGCCAAAATATGTTAGGCAGATGAATTTATGTATCCGTTCCATCTACAAAAAAATTGGGATATACTATGTTTATTCATTATCGTTAAGGCCCGAAAGCTGAGCTCAAAATGTGTAGCCTCCATTTAAGTTTTAGGTATGGAATAGAAGATAACAGAAGATACTTGGGAATAGAATATGGTAGAGATCCTAGGTAACCCTACTCGTTCAAAACATAAACATAAGAATCTAAGATCACGTGGTCTCCTTATATGATCATAAGCATTTGTTCAATTCATATGTCATGTGCATGTATTGAGTTTAGCATGTGTATTTTATTCCTTATTTGTATGAGTTGTATTTGTGTATCATAAGTAAATTATATGGTCAATAAAGGGGTGTAACTTTTTAATTTCATATTTTATGAACCATATCTATAGAGAGTTCTAGCTTGATTTGTGTGTACTTGTTTTAGATTAGTCTATGGATTTTGGATAGTCCTATTTATGATATAAATTCTCTCAAATATCCAAATCAAATTTCTATGTTAACAAAACTATATGCTTCACCCATCATTCGAGGACGAATGATTATAAGGAGGGGAGGATGCAGCACCCCATATTCTATATGTACTATTTTATGCATATGTCGTTTAAAAATTTCCTTATAGCATAGTTATGAACTCGGTTTCCTATGCGACAAGTGATAATAGAATATGTTTAAATGTTTTAATACCATGGCTTCAACCACATGTTCGAATAATTGAACTCAAAAAATAATTCAAACTCGAGATGGTAAAAGATGGTATTCAATGTTAAAGTCAGAGTGGTCAAGTGCGTATTAGTGCTAATGTCACGACCCAAAACCGAGCCGCGACTGGCACCCACACTTAACCTACTATGTGAGCGAACCAACCAATCTAAACCCAAACATATTGAATAAAATACAATGCGGAAGACTTAAACTCATGAACAAAATCAATTAAACAACTTCTAAAATTTATAACTCATTATCCCCAAAATCAGGAAGTCATCATCACAAGAACATCTATGATAAAATTACTAAACTAAGAGTATTCTAAGAAACTAAAATACATGAAAAGCTAGTCCATGCCGGAAATTCAAGGCATCAAGACTTGAAGAAGAAGATCCAGTCCAAGCTAGAAGCATTAGCTCACCCTGAAGTCCGGTGTATTGAAGACTGGCTAGAATTACGGTTGTGTTGAAGACGACGGAACGTTTGCTGCACTCCACATATAACAAAGAAAGAAACAAACAAGTAGGGGTCAGTACAAAACACGGGTACTGAGTAAGTATCATCGGCCAACTCAAAATAGAAAACAGTATATATCAGTTAATATCATAAATCGACTACAATACTCAACATGTAGCAACAACAAGTACTAAATCATTAATAAGTACCACCAAGTTCATCCATGGGGACTCAAGCCTCAATACCATACTCATTTGGGAATTAGGTTCATTACATTGAGTATATTAACATCTTTCAAGATTCATTATCTTTATTCCTCTTGTGTCGGTACGTGACACTCCGATCCATATTATATCCTGGTGTCGGAACGTGACACTCCGATCCATATTCTATCCTGGTACCAGAACGTGGCACCCGATCCATATACTATCCTGGTGTCGGAACGTGACACTCCGATCCTCATTCTATCCTGGTACCGGAACGTGGCACCCGATCCCATATTCTATCCTGGTGTCGGAACGTGACACTCTGATCCTCATTCTATCCTAGTACTGGAACGTGGCACACGATCCTCTATTTCTATCCTGGTACCGGAACGTGGCACCCGATCCCCTAATTCCTCAAGCCTTCTTTTATACCAAGGCATCATCAATCTCATTATATAATTTATCTAGCCTTCTTTTATACCAAGGCATCATCATTCTCATTATATAATTTATCAAGCCTTCTTTTATACCAAGGCATCATCATAAACAAAGTGAATTAGGGTTTCTTTCAAGATTTTGGATTCAATAACTTCATCATGCTTAGTTTATCACAATTCTACAATCATATTCATGCAAGCATACAATTTAGCATATAGAAGGGTTTACAATACTACCAATACCTATCATTAGCTACTACGAGTTTACTACAAATATCATAGAAACAAAACCATAACCTACCTCCACCGAAGATTCGTGATCAAGCAAGAAAATTCCCAAGCTGCATTTTTCCTCCCTCTCGATCGTTTTCTTTACCTCTCTTTGTTCTATTTATTTTTCTTATTCAAACCCTCTTTCTTTTACCCTAATTAACATATAATTAAGTGTAAAGGATGACAATAATAACCCACAATTTAACTCAAAGTTACCTCTTTTATCCCCAAGAAACTGAGTTATTAATGTTAACCCACGAAATTTGTAATTATAGCAGGAATAGTCCAAAACGCCCCTTTAAAACTTAACAAGAAATCCGACTCCGACTGGGATTACGCAACCTGTGACGGCCCGTCGTGCCTGCGACGGTCTGTCCTACAGGTCGTCGCAAGGATCAGAGACCTAATTTTCACTAAAGAGTCAGGCCTGTGACGGTCCGTCACGCCTGTGACGGTCCGTCCTGCACTTCTGTCACGACGTTCAGAGAATTGTTCCCAGTACCAAATTCTCAAGAGTTGAAGTGTTTTGAAACGGGGGCTCACGACGGTTCGTCGTACCTGTGATGGTCCGTCCTGCAGGTCCGTCACAGAGTTCAGAGAGTCGATTTCAGTACTCAGATTTCAGAATTCCCAAGTGTTTTGGAACGAGACACCCTCGACGGTCCGTCGTGTCCATGACGGTCCGTCGTAGTGTCCGTCGTCTCAGCCAGTTTTTCCAGAATAAAATCTGCTGCTCAAAACGACTAAACAGGTCGTTACAATAGATACCAATTTACCCATCGTTCGTCCTCGAACGATCAAAAGAAGAAAAACAAGGACGAGAAGAAGTACCTGAATCTGTAAACAGGTGTGGGTATCTTTCTTGCATATCAGCCTCCTTCTCCCAAGTGGCCTCTTCAACTGGTCGATTCTTCCATTGAACCTTGATGGATGCAATCTCCCTCGACCTCAACTTGCGAACCTCTCTATCTAAAATAGCAACAGGTTCCTCCTCATAAGACAAATTTTCATCGAGCAGAACCGAATCCCAACGAATGATGTAATTTCCATCCCCATGGTATCTTTTCAACATAGACACGTGAAATACCGGATGCACTCCTGACAGCCCTGGAGGCAAGGCTAATTCATAAGCCACCTCCCCTACTCGCTTAAGTACTTCAAATGGTCCAATATACCTTGGACTTAGCTTACCCCTTTTTCCAAACCGCATCACCCCTTTCATGGGTGAAACCTTCAACAAGACTTGTTCACCTTCCATGAACTCCAAGTCTCTAACCTTTCGATCCGCATATTCCTTTTGCCTACTTTGAGCCGCTAAAAGCTTTTCTTGAATAGCTTTCACCTTTTCCAATAAATCCCTCAACAGATCAGTACCCCAAGGTCTAACCTCAAATGCATCAAACCAACCAATGGGAGACCTACATCTCCTCCCATACAATGCTTCAAATGGAGCCATGTCAATACTGGAGTGATAGCTATTATTGTATGAAAACTCCGCCAAGGGTAAGAAGTTATCCCAATGGCCACCAAATTCTATCACACATGCACGAAGCATATCCTCCAACACTTGAATCGTTCGCTCAGACTGACCATCGGTCTGAGGATGAAATGCAGTACTAAGGTCCAATCTAGTACCTAATTCAGCATGCAATGTTCTCCAAAACTTATAAGTAAACTGCGTACCTCTATCTGATATGATGGAGAGTGGAACCCCATGTAATCGAACGATTTCTGAGATGTAGATTTTTGCTAACTTCTCTGCATTGTAGGTCACCTTGACCGGAATGAAGTGAGCAGATTTAGTTAATCTGTCCACAATTACCCAAATAGAATCAAACTTCCCCAATGTCTTTGGAAGGCCAACCACGAAGTCCATTGCAATTCTCTCCCACTTCCATTCCGGAATGGGCATTCTCTGAAGTGTTCCTCCGGGCCTCTGGTGTTCATACTTTACTTGTTGACAGTTTGGACATTTGGCTACAAAATCAACAATGTCTCGCTTCATTCTACTCCACCAAAAGTGTTGCTTTAGGTCACGGTACATCTTGGTTGCACCAGGATGTATAGAATATCCGAAACTATGAGCCTCTGTAAGAATAGTATGGATCAAATCATCAACACGGGGCACACATACCCTTCCCTTGATCCTCAAAACACCTTCCTCATCCATTATGGCCTCTTTAGCCTCTCCTCGCAACACCATATCCCGAATTCGCCTTAGTTTCTCATCATCAAACTGTTTCCCCTTAATATTGTCAAGAAAAGAAGATCTCGCCTCCACACAAGCCAAAAGTCCTCCCTTCTCATTTACTTCTAGCCTCATAAAGTCATTAGCCAAATTTTGGATTTCCCTAGCCAACGGGCGTCTAGAGACTTGCAAATGAGCTAGACTTCCCATGTTTCCCGCCTTTCTACTCAAAGCATCTGCCACAACATTAGCTTTTCCCGGATGGTATAAGATAGTGATATCGTAGTCCTTAAGTAGTTCCATCCATCTCCTCTGTCTCAAATTCAAATCTTTCTGAGTAAAGACATACTGTAGGCTACGATGATCCGTATAGACTTCACACTTAACTCCATATAAATAGTGCCTCCATTGCTTCAATGCAAACACTACCGCAGCCAACTCCAAATCATGGGTCGGATAGTTACGTTCATGCACCTTTAGTTGCCTCGAAGCATAAGCAATCACATTCTTCTCTTGCATTAGCACTGCACCCAAACCAGAATAGGATGCATCACAATAAACAATGAAATTCTTACCCTCTACTGGCAGGGTAAGGATTGGTGCAGTAGTCAACAAGGTCTTAAGTTTCTGAAAGCTTTCCTCACATTCATCCGACCATACAAATGGAACATTCTGCTTGGTCAAGTTCGTCAATTGGGAAGCAATAGAAGAGAATCCCTTGACAAATCGGCGGTAGTAGCTAGCTTACCCAACAAAACTCCGTATTTCTGACACATTAGTAGGTCTTACCCAATTCTTCACCGTCTCAATCTTAAATGGATCCACCATCACTCCATCCTTAGAAACCACGTGCCCCAAGAAGGACACTGAATCTAGCCAAAACTCACACTTGGAGAATTTGGCATAAAGCTTTTTCTTCCTCAACAACTCTAATACAATTCTCAAATGCTCCTCATGTTCCTTCTTACTCTTTGAGTATATCAGTATATCATCAATAAACACGATCACAAAGAGATCCAGATATGGCTTAAAAATCCCGTTCATCAAGCTCATGAAAGCAGCAGGGGCATTCGTAAGACCAAAAGACATTACCACAAATTCGTAGTGCCCATACCTAGTTCGAAAAGCAGTCTTTGGCACATACGTTGCCCGTATTTTCAATTGATGATAACCGGATCTCAAGTCAATTTTAGAGAAAACACAAGCACCTTGTAACTGATCGAACAATTCATCAATGCGAGGAATGGGATACTTGTTCTTAATAGTCACCTTATTCAGTTGTCTGTAGTCTATGCACATCCGAAAGCTCCCATCCTTTTTCTTCACAAACAACACCGGAGCACCCCAAGGAGATGCACTTGGTCTAATGAAGCCTTTGCTCAACAACTCTTGAAGTTGGGCTTTTAACTCTCTTAGCTCCGCGGGAGCCATTCTATAAGGGGGTATAGAAATGGGGCGAATACCCGGTTCCAGATCAATGCAGAAATCAATATCTCTATCCGGTGGCATACCAGGAAGATCTGCAGGGAACACGTCCAGAAACTCACGGACTACCGAAACCGACTCAAATGGAGGTACTTGAGTAGTGTCATCCTTGAGATGTGCCAACAAAGCTAAGCACCCCTTACTAATCATTTTCTTAGCACGAAGAAAGGAGATGATACGAACCGGAGTGGAAGTGTAGTCGCCCTCCCACACTAACGGATCTGTCCCAGGCTTGGCTAACGTCACAGTTTTAGCATTACAATCCAAGATCGCAAAATTCGGAGAAAGCCAAGTCATACCCAGAATTATATCAAAATCAACCATTTCTAAGATAACCAAGTCTACATAAGTATTGCTTCCCTCAAAAGTCACCAAACAAGACCTATATACTTTTTCAACTATCACAGACTCACCCACCGGAGTAGACACACGAATGGGTATGTCAAGCAGTTCACAAGGTAAATTAAGACCATTAGCAAATGAGGAAGATACATATGAAAACGTGGAGCCAGGGTCAAATAATACAGAAGCCATGCAATCACAAACCAAGAGATTACCTGTGATAACAGCATCAGATGCCTCCGATTCAGATCTCCCCTGGAAAGCGTAACAATGGGCCCTATCACCAGTCTGTCCGTTGCCCCTACCATGTTGTGCCGTAGTGGCTCCAGTTTGCCCATCACCTCGACCGTTTTGGTGACCACCACTACCTCGACCACCACGTCCTCCAGAAAAACGGCCTCTACCATGACCACCTCTACCTCTGACTATGGGGGGTCTGTAACTCTATTTTGGACAATACCTATTAATGTGTCCAGTCTCCCCATATCCATAACACTCTCTGGATTCGAGCATAGGTCTCTCAGAGAAGTGTTCACCGGTCTGAGGTGGACCCCCAACTACAGTCTGTAGTGAAGACTGAATTGGTCGGACTGAGTAACCTCCAGAACCCTGTCCTCTAGAGTAAGAACCATTAAACTCACCTCCCTTTCGAAACCTTTTTGATGTCGATGTCGTGGTGAAGTCATTTGGCTTCACTCCTTCCACCTCTATCACAAAGTCTACCACTTCTTGGAAGGATTTTGCCGTAGCCGCTACCTGTAAGGCTGAAATCCGCAATTCTGACCTCAACCCTTTCACAAAACGGTGAATCCACTCTTGTGGACTGAAACAAAGTTGGGTGGCATACCTGGATAATGCACGAAACTTAGCCTCATATGCGGTAACCGACATCCTACCTTGCTCTAGGCTCAAGAACTCATCCCTTTTCCTATCCCTCAAAGTCCGGGGGATATACTTCTCCATAAACAAGCTAGAGAATGATGCCCAAGTCATAGGTGGTGCCTCTGTTGGTTGACACTCAACATGTGACCGCCACCACATTTTGGCGCTCCCTTGAAACTGATAACTCACGAACTCGACACCAAACCGTTCTACTATACCCATCTTGTGTAGTAGCTCATGACAATCAACCAGAAAATCGTAAGCATCCTCAGATTCAGCACCCTTGAAGACTGGAGGTTTCAATTTCAAGAACTTACTGAAAAGTTCATGCTGATCATTTGTCATTATAGGCCCTGTAGTCAGATGAGGAAACGTGCCTATTTCCAATGAGGCATCCATGCGGGGAGCCAGAGTAGACGCATGTTGTACCTCCGGAACCTGAGGTGTTGGTGCAGAAAACACTGGAGGGGTTTGGCCCTGATCAGAAAAACCACTAAGATAGGCCAGAACCTGATTAATCATTTCTGGGGTAGGTTGGGGTGGTAATTCTTCATTCTGCACTTGTTCATTCTCCCCTTCCTCACCCTCTCTTATCACTTCCTCAGTCGGTGGAGGAGTCACCGTCCTAGTACCAGATGGGCTAGGTGCTCGTCCTCTTCCTCTAGAGGACGTCCTCCCACGACCTCTACCACGGCCTCTTACCACTGATCCTCCTCGAGCTACAGTCCCAGTGGCTGGCTCAGACGCATCCTGTCTTGCCGTTGTCGCTGCTGGCGCGGTCGTTGCTCTAGTTCTTACCATCTGCGAAATAGAGTGAAGATGGTCAGATACCAATTTGTATCACCTAGATACCAATTGGACTCAAGTAGTAGCACGAAAGAAAGAACGAAAGAATGGAATTTTCCTAAAGTCTTATAGCCTCTCAAAGAAAAGTAAAGGCGTCCCCCTACCGTTCCTTAAGACTCTACTAGACTCGTTCTTGTGTGATGAGACCAACGAACCTAATGCTCTGATACCAAGTTTGTCACGACCCAAAACCGAGCCGCGACTGGCACCCACACTTAACCTACTATGTGAGCGAACCAACCAATCTAAACCCAAACATATTGAATAAAATACAATGCGGAAGACTTAAACTCAACGACTAAAATCAATTAAATAAACTTCTAAAATTTATAACTCATTATCCCCAAAATCTGGAAGTCATCATCACAAGAACATCTATGATCAATTACTAAACTAAGAGTATCCTAAGAAACTAAAATACATAAAAAGCTAGTCCATGCCGGAAATTCAAGGCATCAAGACTTGAAGAAGAAGATCCAGTCCAAGCTAGAAGCATTAGCTCACCCTGAAGTCCGGTGTAATGAAGACTAGCTAGAGTTGCGATTGAGTTGAAGACGACGGAACGTTTGCTGCACTCCACATATAACAAAGAAAGAAACAAACAAGTAGGGGTTAGTACAAAACACGAGTACTGAGTAGATATCATCGGCCAACTCAAAATAGAAAACAGTATATATTAGATAATATCATAAATCAACTACAATACTCAACATGTAGCAACAACAAGTACTAAATCATTAATAAGTACCACCAAGTTCATCCATGAGGACTCAAGCCTCAACACCATACTCGTTTGGGAAATTAGGTTCATTACATTGAGTATATTAACATCTTTCAAGATTCATTATCTTTCTTCCTCTTGTGTCGGTACGTGACACTCCGCTCCTCATATACTATCCTGGTGTCGGAACGTAACACTCCGATCCTCATATACTATCCTAGTACCGGAACGTGGCACCCGATCCATATTCTTTCCTGGTGTCAGAACGTGACACTCCGATCCTCATATACTATCCTGGTACCAGAACGTGGCACCGATCCATATACTATCCTGGTGTCGGAACATGACACCCGATCCATATACTATCCTGGTGTCGGAACGTGACACTCCGATCCTCATTCTATCCTGGTACCGGAACGTGGCACCCGATCCTCTATTTCTATCCTGGTACCGGAACGTAGCACCCGATCCCCTAATTCATCAAGCTTTTTTTTATACCAAGGCATCATCAATCTTATTATATTATTTATCAAGCCTTCTTTTATACCAAGGCATCATCAATCTCATTATATAATTTATCAAGCCTTCTTTTATACCAAGGCATCATCATTAACAAAGTGAATTAGGGTTTCTTTCAAGATTTTGGATTCAATAACTTCATCATGCTTAGTTTATCAGAATTCTATAATCATATTCATGCAAGCATACAATTAAGCATATAGAAGGGTTTACAATACTAGCGATACATATCATTCGCTATTAAGAGTTTACTACAAATATCATAGAAACAAAACCATAACCTACCTCCACAGAAGATTCGTGATCAAGCAAGAAAATTCCCAAGCTGCGTTTTTCCTCCCTCTCGATCATTCTCTTTCCCTCTCTTTGTTCTTTTTATTTTTCTTATTCAAACCCTCTTTCTTTTACCCTAATTAACATATAATTAAGTGTAAAAGATTACAATAATAACCCACAATTTAACTCAAGGTTACCTCTTTTATCCCCCAAGAAATTGAGTTATTAATATAAACCCACGAAATATATAATTATAGCAGGAATAGTCCAAAATGCCCCTTTAAAACTTAACCAGAAATCCGACTTCGACTGGGATTACGCAACCTGTGACGGCCCGTCGTGCCTGCGACGGTTCGTCCTGCAGGTCGTCGCAAAGATCAGAGACTCAATTTTCACTAAAGAGTCTGTGACGGTCCGTCACGCCTGTGACGGTCCATCCTGCACTTCCATCACGACGTTCAGAGAATCGTTCCCTGTACCAAATTCTCAAGAGTTGAAGTGTTTTGAAACGGGGGCTCACGACGGTTCGTCGTACCTGTGATGGTCCGTCCTGCAGGTCCGTCACAGAGTTCAGAGAGTCGATTTCAGCACTCGAATTTCAGAATTCCTAAGTGTTTTGGGACGAGACACCCTCGACGGTCCGTCGTGACCATGACGGTCCATCGTGGTGTCCGTCGTCTCAGCCAGTTTTTCCAGAAATAAAATCTGCTGCTCAAAACGACTAAACAGGTCGTTACATCATAGATTGTAAATATACAAGAGGAAAAGCTCATATACCTATACTAAGTAACCGAATAATAAATAAAGAAATACAAGATATAAAAGCTAAAACACCAATAAAATATGTACATTTAGGAGGAACAGAAATATTAATAAAAGCTTGTTTTAGAGAAGGAATAGATACACCTATTGAAATATATTTAGCAGATGATAGAATTATACACCCTATAGAAAAAAGCGTAATTAGTGCAGTAAAAGGAAACCTAATATATCAAAAATTTAAATTTATAATAAGTGTCAATTATACAGTAGCATTAACAGATTGAAATATAGATAAATCTTTAGTTCTATATTGGAAAATGTCTGGAATAGAACTAGCACCAGGCAGCAAAGTATTTACAGCAAGATGTAAAAACCTATATATATTAACAACAAAGCATAAAATAACAGCAAGAAATAAAATTGATAAAATAAACATAGAAAATTCTTTTGAAAAAATAATTACTGCAATAGATAATAATGATTATAGTTTTAATGAAATTGACATAGAAGAAGATTTAGAAATTGTAAAAGAAAGATTAAGCACTTCAAGCGTACCAAATACGTTAACAAGAGCTACCTCATCAAGAATGAGTACATCTAAAAGAAACTATGAAATCCCACAAAACTTATTAGATAAGGAAGAAATAACACCATATCATTATTTCATAACAGGAATAATAGACCAAAGAAAATATAAAATTTTAATAAATACAGGACAAGAAGAAAATTACATAACAAGAGAGTTAGTATTAGAAGAAGAAATTATAAAAACAAGACACATATGCCCTGGATTACCTAGTGAGATAGTAAACACAAATGAAGAAACAACGGAAAAAAATAATTATGGGAGGAATACCCTTAGTAATACCATTTAAAATATACCAAGGAAACCATAATATTACATTAGGAATAAAATGGTTAGAAAAAGTTAAACCGTACAACATAGAAAATAAACAATTAACAATAACTTGTCAAAATAAGAAAATAATTATAAAAAGAACAAAATGATTAATGAAAATATTTATACTTGCAAAAATTATTGTAGAAGGATATCACAACAGATATTATACCCCTATGATAGATACAGGAGCAGAAGCAAATATATGTAAGTATAATTGCTTACCAGAAGATAAATGGGAAAAATTAAAAACACCAATGGTAGTAACAGGATTTAATAATGAAGGAAGTATGATTAAATATAAAGCAAAAAATATAAAAATACAAATATGGGATAAAATACTAACAATAGAAGAAATGTACAATTTTGAATTTACCACAAAAGATATGTTATTAGGAATGCCATTTTTAGATAGATTTTATCCACATATAATAACAAAGACACATTGGTGGTTTACCACACCATGCGGAAATAAAATAGGAGCAAAAAGAGTAAGTAACAAACAACGAAAACCTATGGAATGGATAAAAGGAAGCGAAAAAATAAACCAAGAAATGGAAAATATAAATAAGAAACAAATAGCACAATTAGAGATTATTATATTTGCTATAGACAAAGTTAAAATAATTAATGAACAACTAGAGCAATTATACAGCGAAAATCCATTACAAGGATGGGAAAAACATAAGACAAAAGTAAAAATTGAACTAATAGATGAAAATAATATAATAACACAAAAACCATTAAAATATAACTTTGATGATTTAAAAGATTTTAAAATACATATAGATGAATTATTAGAAAAATTATATACAGGAAAGCAATAGTAAACATACAAGTCTAGCATTTATAATCATAAATCATAGTGAACAAAAAAGAGGTAAAAGTAGAATGGTTATAGATTATCATAATCTAAATGCTAAAACTAAAACATATAATTACCCAATACCGAATAAAATACTAAAAATAAGACAAATACAAGGATATAATTATTTTAGTAAATTTGACTGTAAATCAGGATTTTACCACCTAAAACTAGAAGAAAAATCTAGACATCTAACAGCATTCGCAGTACCGCAAGGTTTCTATGAATGAAATGTTTTACCGTTTGGATATAAAAATGCACCAGGTAGATATCAACATTTTATGGATAACTATTTTAACCAGTTAGAAAATTGTATTGTATACATAGATGATATATTACTATATTATAAAACACAAGATGAACATATAAAATTGGTAGAAAAATTTACACATATTATTAAACACTCAGGAATAAGCTTAAGTAAAAAGAAAGCAGAAATTATGAAACCACAGATAGAATTTCTGGGAATACAAATAGACAAAAATGGAATAAAAATGCAAACTCATATAGTACAAAAAATAATTACCCTTGATGAAAATATAGATACAAAAAAGAAATTACAATCCTTTTTAGGATTAGTAAATCAAGTAAGGGAATACATACCAAAATTAGAAGAACATCTAAAACCATTACATAAAAAACTCAAAAAGATGTTGAATACTATTTTGACGATAAAGATAAAGAACATATAAAAAATATTAAAAAATTATGTAAAAAATTACCAAAACTTTACTTTCCCGATGAAAATAAAACATTTATTTATATCGTTGAAACAGATTCAAGTGACCATAGTTATGGAGGAGTTCTAAAATACAAATATGAAAAAGAAAAAATAGAACACCATTGTAGATACTATTCAGGATCTTATACAGAAGCACAAATAAAATGGAAAATAAATAGGAAAAAATTATTTGCATTATATAAATGTTTATTAGCATTTGAACCATATATTGTTTATAATAAATTTATTGTAAGAACAGATAATACACAGGTAAAATGGTGGATAACTAAAAAGATAGATGATTCAGTTACAACAAAAGAAATAAGGAGATTAGTATTAAATATACTAAATTTTACATTTACAATTGAGGTAATCAAGACTGACAAAAATATGATTGCAGATTACCTATAAAGACAAAGCTACCCAAACTGAAGACAAGAACAAACATACAATTGAAGAGCTATTCAAAGCCATTTCTACACTTTGTACTAAAGTGGATAGAATGGATAATGAGATACAGAAGCTACAGACTAATGAAGATAATCTGAGGTCTAAAGCTAATATAAGTCAGCAGCATGACTATAAAAATGCGGAGCTATGTCGATCATAAGACGCAAAAATTCCAGAGCTACAAGGAGACGTTGGGAAACTCCATAAAACCCATAACAATGTTTGTTTAAATGCAGCTACAGCCAGCACATCGACATCAGGACAACCTACGAAAAAGGAGGAGACTAAGGCAAAATACACAAATATAAACATGAATAAGTTATTCTCAAAACCATATACTCCTCAAAATACCCAAAAAGATACATTTGTACCACCACAGACAAATACCTATAAAGCCAGCTTAGACTCTCAAAAACAAACATATAATTACATCACAAGAACATACATAGAAAATATATACAAAGTACAAAACTTTCTAAACCAAAACCCCAGAGCTAAAGAAACAAAAAACCCCACTGAAGACTATGTAACCCAGTATTTACAAGGATATAATAAGATAATTGCACAACCCAGAACAAATCCAAATCTAGTAGCAACTTGCTACAACTACGGACTACGAAGTACCGTATATACAGTAACAGGAGACGAGATATCCCAGATACCAAAACTATATAAGGCTTTCCTACAATACAAAAGAGTAACTAAAGGAACTCTATTCTATATAAAATTCTACTCAGCTACAGCAGAAATACAGTATGATGAAGTCAAACCAATAATACAAGCTATAAAGATTGGACTTACTAGGGAAATGATAATCCTTGAAAAGATAGATATCCAAGAGGAGATACATAAAGTAGATATTCCAGAGTTTTATGCAAATAAAAGAACTGTTGGAATAGCTACCATATTGAATGATATAACAAACAATTATTTAAACGAAAATGCAATTTGGACATATTACAATAGAGACAAGACAATTATCTACTCAAACTGCAGAGATATTAGAGCAGCAGATATGGAAGATTTAAGACAATGGATATTGAGCCTACTAAAGCCAGAACAAACACCCACAACAAGAGCTATACGGAAGAATTTCATTTCTGCTAATTTACTAACAAGATATTGTAAACTAATAGGACAAAAATATCCTGATCATCTATGTTCAAAATGTGAAGAAGAAGATAATTACGTTCCAGATGTACAGTTATAGTAAAGATGGAAGAAGCAAGATATCGGAGATAAGATTTACTGTAAAAATCGTAAAGTAGATAGTTAGTGTGTCGGCCATAAAAGGCCAATCATGTAAAAAATATTTTGTTTTTTTGTGTTAGTCATAAAGTAAATAGTGTGTGTCGGCCAAAAATAAAAAGAAGAGGCCATTATGTAAAGTAGTAATAGTAAGTTTTTGTTTTCTTGCGTCGGCCGAATATAAAAAGGCCAGGTGTAAAGTAGGAGTGTCGGTCATTTGGCCAAAGATGTTAACTTTTCGTGTATATATAGAGGGTTTTCCCACATAATAAAGAATCATCTTCTCTCGACTACAACTTTCTCTCTCTTCTTACGATTCCGCTTCCACCCCCCCCCCACATTTATTACTTGATCGTGAATTGAAGTTTCACACCAATCATCGCTATACGCAGGTATGTCTCCTTTTCTTTTCTTAAAGTTATAAACTAAAAACTCTCTAACCCTAATAATTTATTTCCTATAAGGGTAATTGGTGTATAATAAAAAAATTTATAAACTTAACCATAATTATTAATTACAATAAGTTATTTAATAATTAATCATCAATTAATTTATTCTTAATTAAATAAATATTCAAAATTTCCAAAAATGACCCTTCGGGTCATTACACTTCAACAAACGAAAGATTGGTTAGGTTTGAAGAGTTGTTCTAATGTATACATAAGTGAAGAAAGAGCAGCATAAGTCATTTCTCTGAACAACAATTATTGCTGGTATTTACTAAAAGATAAGAGCCTTGCAGATTTAATGTCTTTACTTTGTCCAAATGATATACTATTTGGACTATTTTCTACACAACTTGTGGTTCATGGATGCAAAACTGGGGATTGACTAAGTCAAGGAAATGAAAAGTAAACACATAATAATAATAATAATAATAATAATAATAATAATAATAATAATAATAATAATAAAGAAAGAGGGTTTGAATAAGAAAAATAGAAAGAACAAGGAGAGGGAGAACGAACGAACGAGAGAGAGGAGAAACGAAGAGAAAAGCAAAGCATTGGAAAAGTAGATTGCTTGATCACAATTCTTCGGTGGAGGTAGGTTATGGTTTACACTATTTTCATAGTAAACTCTTAATAGCGAATGATATGTATTGGGTGATTATGTAAAATCCTCTATATGCTTGATTGTGTGTTTGCATGATATGATTATGTAATTGTGATGGATTAGAATGTTGAGGTTATTGAATCTTTAATCCTAAAATCTCTCTATTAAGATGACGACTGGGCATAAAGAAGGATTGATGAATTAATAGAATGGTATTAGGGGATCGGGTGTCACGAACCGACACGTAGAATTAGGTGATCGGGTGTCACGAACCGACACGTAGAATTAGGGGATCGGGTGTCACGAACCGACACGTAGAATTAGGGGATCGGGTGTCACGAACCGACACGTAGAATTAGGGGATCGGAGTGTCACGTTCCGACACATAGTAGTAGGGGAGCGGAGTGTCACGTACCGATACAAGAGGAATAAAGATAATGAATCTTGAAATTATGTTAATAAATTCGAATAAAAAGAACCTATTTCCCAAATGAGTATGGTGTGGAGACTTGAGTTCTCATAGGTGTGTTTGATGTTGTTACACATGATTTGTGAACTTGTTGTTTTCACCTGTTGAGTAATATGGTTGATTTTACGTTATTATCTGATATATACTGTTTTCTATTTTGAGTTGGCCGATGATACCTACTAAGTACTTGTGCCTTATACTGACCCCTACTTGTATTTGTTTTCTTAATTATTTGTGGAGTGCAGCAAACGTGCCATCGTCTTCAACTCAACCGCAACTCTAGCCAGTCTTCATCAAGCCAGATTTCAGGGTGAGCTATTGCTTCTAGCTTGGACTGGATCTTCCTCTTAATGTCTTGATGCCTTGAAATTCCGGCATGGACTAGCTTTTTACTTATTTTAGCTTCTTAGATACTCTTAGATTTAGTAATTTGAGGATAGATGTTCTTGTGGTGATGACTTCCAGTTTTTGGGAATATTAAGTATTGAGTTTTTAGAAGTTATTTAATCGATTTTTATTAATGAGTTTTAAGTCTTCCGCAATGTATTTTGGTATTTATAGTTGAATTATTGGTAAATGTTTTGGGTTTAAATGTGTTGGTTCGCCCACTTAAGGAGGTAAGTGTGGGTGCCACTCACGACTCGTTTTGGGTCGTGAAAAACTTAGTATCAGAGCATTAGCTTCGTTGGTCTCATCACACAAGAACGAGTCTAGTAGAGTCTTAAGGAACGGTAGGGGGACGCCTTTACTTTTCGTTGAGAGGCTATAAGACATTAGGAAAATTCCATTCTTTCTTTCTTTCTTTCGTGCTATTACTTTGATCCAATTGGTATCTAGGTGATACAAATTGGTATCTGACCATCTTCACTCTATTTCGCAGATGGTTAGAACTAGAGCAACAGCGGTGCCAACACAAACACCGGCAAGACAAGATACAACTGAGCCAGCCACTGGGGCTGTAGCTCGAGGAGGATTAGTGGCAAGAGGCCGTGGTAGAGGTTGCGGGAGGACGTCCTCTAGAGGAAGAGGACGAGCACCTGGACCATCTAGTACTAGGGCGGTGACTCCTCCACCGACTGAGGAAGTAGTAAGAGAGGGTGAGGAAGGGGAAAGTGAGCAAGTGCAGAATGAGGAATTACCACCCCAACCTACCCCAGTGATGATTAATCAGGTTCTTGCCTATCTTAGCGGGTTATCTGATCAAGGTCAGACACCTCAAGTGTTTTCTGCACCAACACCTCAGGCTCCGGAATTTTGACAGGCCGCCGCTGAGGCTCCCCGCATGGATGCCTCATTGGAAATAGGCACGTTTCCTCGTTTGACTACAGGGCCCATAATGACAAGTGATCAGCACGAACTTTTCAGTAAGTTCTTGAAATTGAAACCTCCAGTCTTCAAGGGTGCTGAATCTGAGGATGCTTACAATTTTCTAGTTGATAGTCATGAGTTACTACATAAAATGGGCATAGTGGAATGATTTGGCGTTGAGTTTGTAACCTATCAGTTTAAGGGATATGCCAAAATATGGTGGCGGTCACATGTTGAGTGTCAACCCGCACAGGCACCACCTATGACTTGGGCGTCATTCTCTAGCTTATTTATGGAGAAGTATATCCCCCGGACCTTGAGGGATAGGAGGAGAGATGAGTTCTTGAGCCTCGAACAAGGTAGGATGTCGGTTACCGCGTATGAGGCTAAGTTTCGCGCATTATCCAGGTACGCCACCCAGCTTTGTTTCAGTCTACAAGAACGAATTCACCGTTTTGTGAAGGGGTTGAGGTCAGATTTGCGGATTTCAGTCTTACAGGTAGCGGCTACAGCAAAATCCTTTCAGGAAGTGGTAGACTTCGTGATAGAGGTAGTGGGAGTGAAGCCAGATGACTTCACCATGGCATCGACATCTAAAAGGTTTCGTAAGGGAGGTGAGTTTAATGGTTCTTACTCCAGAGGGCAAGGTTCAGGAGGTTATTCAGCCCGACCCATTCAGTATTCACTACAGACTGTAGTTGGGGGTCCACCGCAGACCGGTCCACATTTCTCTGAGTTTGGAGGTTATCCCCAGACTTTTTCATTCTCACAGAGACCTATGCTAGACCCCAGAGAATGTTATGGATGTGGGGAGACTGGACATATTAGGAGGAATTGTCCAAAACAGAGTTATAGACCCCCAATAGCTAGAGGTAGAGGTGGTCATGGTAGAGGCCGTCATTCTGGAGGACGTGGTGGCCGAGGTAATGGTGGTCACCAAAACGGCCGGGGTGACGGGAAAACTGGAGCCACTACAGCACAACATGGTAGGGGCAACGGGCAGACAGGTGATAGGGCCAATTGTTACGCTTTCCCCGGGCGGTCTGAAGCGGAGACATCTGATGCTGTTATCACAGGTAATCTTTTGGTTTGTGATTGCATGGCTTCTGTATTATTTGATCCTGGCTCCACATTTTCATATGTATCTTCCTCATTTGCTACTGGTCTTAATTTACATTGTGAATTGCTTGACATGCCTATTCGTGTTTCTACTCCGGTGGGTGAGTCTGTGATAGTCGAAAAGGTATATAGGTCTTGTCTGGTGACTTTTATGGGTAGCAATACTCATGTAGACTTGGTTATTTTAGAAATGGTTGATTTCGATGTAATTCTGGGTATGACTTGGCTTTCTCCAAATTTTGCAATCTTAGATTGTAATTCTAAAACTGTAACGTTGGCCAAGCCTGGGACAGATCCGTTAGTATGGGAGGGCGACTACACTTCCACTCCAGTTCGTATCATCTCCTTTCTTTGTGCTAAGAGAATGGTTGGTAAAGGGTGCTTAGCATTCTTGGCACATCTCAGGGATGATACTACCCAAGTCCCTTCAATTGAGTCGGTTCTAATAGTCCGTGAGTTTCTGGATGTGTTCCCTGGAGACCTTCCTGGTATGCCACCGGATAGGGATATTGACTTTTGCATTGATCTGGAGCTGGGTACTCGCCCCATTTCCATACCCCCTTATAGAATGGCTCCAGCAGAGTTAAGGGAGTTAAAGGCCCAACTTCAAGAATTGTTAAGCAAAGGCTTCATAAGACCAAGTGCATCCCTTTGGGGTGCTCCGGTGTTATTTGTGAAGAAGAAGGATGGGAGTTTTCGGATGTGCATAGACAACCGGCAGTAGAACAAGGTAACTATTAAGAACAAGTACCCCATTCCTCGAATTGATAACTTGTTCGATCAGTTACAGGGTGCTTGTTTCTTCTCTAAGATATACTTGAGATCCGGTTATCATCAATTGAAAATACGGGCAGCAGATATGCCAAAGACTGCTTTTCGAACCAGGTATGGGCATTATGAATTCATAGTAATGTCTTTTGGTCTTACGAATGCCCCTGCTGCTTTCATGAGCTTGATGAACGGGATTTTTAAGCCATATCTGGACCTCTTTGTGATCGTATTTATTGATGATATACTGATATACTCCAAGAGTAAGAGGGAACATGAGGAGCATTTAAGAATTGTGTTGGAAGTATTAAGGGAGAAAAGGCTTTATGCCAAATTCTCCTGTGTTGGAAGTATTAAGGGAGAAAAGGCTTTATGCCAAATTCTCCAAGTGTGAGTTCTGGCTAGATTCAGTGCCCTTCTTGGGGCACGTGGTTTCTAAGGATGGAGTAATGGTGGATCCTTCTAAGATTGAAACAGTGAAGAATTGGGTAAGACCTACTAATGTGTCAGAAGTAAGGAGCTTTGTTGGTTTAGCTAGCTACTACCGTCGATTCGTCAAGGGATTCTCTTCTATTGCTTACCAATTGACGAACTTGACTAAGCAGAATGTTCCATTTGTATGGTCGGATGAATGTGAGGAAAGCTTTCAGAAACTCAAGACCTTACTGACTACGGCACCTATCCTTACCTTGCCAGTAGTGGGTAAGAACTTCATTGTTTATTATGATGCATCCTACTCTGGCTTGGGTGCAGTGCTAATGCAAGAGAGGAATGTAATCGCCTATGCTTTAAGGCAACTAAAGGTGCATGAACGTAACTATCCGACCCATGATTTGGAGTTGGCTGCGATAGTGTTTGCATTAAAGCAATGGAGACACTATCTATATGGGGTCAAGTGTGAAGTCTACACAGAACATCGTAGTCTACAGTATGTCTTTACCTAGAAAGATTTGAATTTGAGGCAGAGGAGGTGGATGGAACTGTTGAAGGACTATGATATTACTATTCTGTATCACCCAGGAAAGGCAAATGTTGTGGCAGATGCCTTAAGTAGAAAGGCAGGGAGCATGGGTAGTTTAGCCCACTTACAAGTTTCTAGACGCCCAATTGCTAGAGAAGTCCAAAAATTGGCTAACGACTTTATGAGACTGGAAATACTAGAGAAAGGAGGACTTTTGTCCTGTGTAGAGGCAAGATCTTCTTTTCTTGACAAGATCAAGGGAAAACAGTTTGATGATGAGAAACTAAGCCGAATTCGGGATATGGTGTTGCGAGGAGAGTCTAAAGAGGCAATAATTGATGAGGAAGGTGTTTTGAGGATTAAGGGAAGGGTATGTGTGTCCCGTGTTGATGATTTGATCCACACCATCCTCACAGAGGCTCATAGTTCCGGATATTCTATACATCCTGGTGCAACCAAGATGTACCGTGACCTAAAGCAACACTTTTGGTGGAGTAGAATGAAGCGTGACATTGTTGAATTTGTTGCCAAGTGTCCAAATTGTCAGCAAGTAAAGTACGAACACCAGAGGCCCGGAGGAACACTTCAGAGAATGCCCATTCCTGAATGGAAGTGGGAGAGAATTTCAATGGACTTCGTGGTTGGTCTTCCAAAGACATTGGGTAAGTTTGATTCTATTTGTGTAATTGTGGACAGATTAACTAAGTCTTCTCACTTCATTCCGGTCAAGGTGACTTACAATGCAGAGAAGTTAACCAAAATCTATATCTCAGAAATTGTTCGATTGCATGGAGTTCCACTCTCCATCATATCAGATAGAGGTACGCAGTTTACCTCTATGTTTTGGAGAACATTGCATGCTGAATTAGGTACTAGGTTGGACCTTAGTAGTGCATTTCACCCTCAGACCGACTGTCAGTCTGAGCGAACGGTTCAGGTATTGGAGGATATGCTTCGTGCATGTGTGATAGAATTTGGTGGTCATTTGGATAACTTCTTACCCTTAGCGGAGTTTTCATACAATAATAGCTATGACTAAAGTATTGACATGGCTCCATTTGAGGCACTGTATGGGAGGAGATGTAGGTCCCCCATTGGTTGGTTTGATGCATTTGAGGTTAGACCTTGGGGTACTGATCTGTTGAGGGAATTCATTAGAGAAGGTGAAATTTATTCAAGAAAAGCTTTTAGGGGCTCAAAGTAGTCAAAAGGAATATGCGGATCGAAAGGTTAGAGACTTGGAGTTCATGGAGGGTGAACAAGTCTTGCTGAAGGTTTCACCCATGAAAGGGGTGATGCAGTTTGGTAAAAGGGGTAAGCTAAGCCCCAGGTATATTGGACCATTTGAAGTACTTAAGCGAGTATGGGAGGTGACTTATGAATTAGCCTTGCCTCCAGGGCTGTCAGGAGTTCATCCGGTATTTCATGTGTCTATGTTGAAAAGATACCATGGGGATGGAAACTACATCATTCGTTGGGATTCAGTTCTGCTTGATGAGAATTTGACTTATGAGGAAGAGCCTGTTGCCATTCTAGATAGGGAAATTCGCAAGTTGAGATCAAGGGAGATTGCATCCATCAAAGTTCAATGGAAGAATCGACCAGTCGAAGAGTCCACTTGGGAGAAAGAGGATGATATGCAAGAAAGATACCCACACCTGTTTACAAATTCAGGTACTCCTTTTCGCCCTTGTTTTTCTTCTTGTGATCGTTCGAGGACGAACGATGGGTAAATTGGTATCTATTGTAATGACCTGTTTAGTCGTTTTGAGCAGCAAATTTTATTTCTGGAAAAACTGTCTGAGTCGACGGATCCCACGACGGACCGTAGAGGGTGTCTCGTTCCAAAACACTTAGAATTCTGAAATTTGGGTACTGAAATCGACTCTCTGAACTTCGTGACGGAATTGCAAGACGGACCGTCGCAGGCACGATGGACCGTCACAAATGTTTCCACAGAATTAACTCTCTGAACTTTGTGACGGACCTGCAGGATGGACCGTCACAGCCATGACGGACCGTCACAGGCTGCGCAACCCAGACTGGGTCGGATTTCTGTTAAATGTTTTAAGGGGCGTTTTGGACTATTCCTACTTATAATTAAAAAGTTTGTGGGTTAATATTAATAATTCAATTACTTGGGGGTTAAAAGAGATAACCTTGAATTAATTAATGGGTTAATTCATCATCTTTTATACTTAATTATATGCTAATTAGGGTAAAAGAAAGAGGGTTTGAATAAGAAAAATAGAAAGAACAAGGAGAGGGAGAATGAACGAACGAGAGAGAGGAGAAACGAAGAGAAAAGCAAAGCATTAGAAAAGTAGATTGCTTGATCACAATTCTTCGGTGGAGGTAGGTTATGGTTTACACTATTTTCATAGTAAACTCTTAATAGCGAATGATATGTATTGGGTGATTATGTAAAATCCTCTATATGCTTGATCGTGTGTTTGCATGATATGATTATGTAATTGTGATGGATTAGAATGTTGAGGTTATTGAATCTTTAATCCTAAAATCTCTCTATTAAGATGACGACTGGGCATAAAGAAGGATTGATGAATTAATAGAATGGGATTAGGGGATCGGGTGTCATGAACCAACACGTAGAATTAGGGGATCGGGTGTCACGAACCGACACGTAGAATTAGGGGATCGGGTGTCACGAACCGACACGTAGAATTAGGGGATCGGGTGTCACGAACCGACACGTAGAATTAGGGGATCGGAGTGTCACGTTCCGACACATAGTAGTAGGGGAGCGGAGTGTCACGTACCGACACAAGAGGAATAAAGATAATGAATCTTGAAATTATGTTAATAAATTCGAATGAAAAGAACCTATTTTTCAAATGAGTATGGTGTGGAGACTTGAGTTCTCATAGGTGTGTTTGATGTTGTTACACATGATTTGTGAACTTGTTGTTTTCACCTCTTGAGTAATATGGTTGATTTTACGTTATTATCTGATATATACTGTTTTCTATTTTGAGTTGGCCGATGATACCTACTCAGTACTTGTGGCTTGTACTGACCCCTACTTGTATTTGTTTTCTTGATTATTTGTGCAGTGCAGCAAACGTGCCATCGTCTTCAACTCAACCGCAACTCTAGCCAGTCTTCATCAAGCCAGATTTCAGGGTGAGCTGTTGCTTCTAGCTTGGACTGGATCTTCCTCTTCATGTCTTGATGCCTTGAAATTCCGGCATGGACTAGATTTTTACTTATTTTAGCTTCTTAGATACTCTTAGATTTAGTAATTTGAGGATAGATGTTCTTGTGGTGATGACTTTCAGTTTTTGGGAATATTAAGTATTGAGTTTTTAGAAGTTATTTAATCGATTTTTATTAATGAGTTTTAAGTCTTCCGCAATGTATTTTGTTAATTATAGTTGAATTATTGGTAAATGTTTTGGGTTTAAATGTGTTGGTTCGCCCACTTAAGGAGGTAAGTGTGGGTGCCACTCACGACTCGTTTTGGGTCGTGACAATTTTCTTGTCACTTCTAAGTACTTCTAAACTTTCTGAGGGTAGATTTTCTATCAATAATCTTGTTGTTCCTACAAATGTTCTTTCTATATACCTTGGTGTTTCTGTTGTTTTTATTTTGTTATCTATTAGTTGCTTAGATATATTTCCTATCCATAGTAATATTTCTTTATTTATATCTGTAACGCAGTCTAGATCTAAGAAATTATATTGTTCGTTTATTGGTTTTGGTATCCAATTTTTATTTAATCTACTATTCCATATTGCGTAAGTTCTTTATGATTGCTGATAGCTTTCTGTATAATAAGTTGGTGGTGTCCATGTGGGGCTAATTCTAGGACTATTTCTGGGACTATTGTTTGGGGTTTTAACTCTTGACGTACTAGGTCGATTCATATCTCCTGTGTTTATTTCTAATTTTTTCGGTTTATTTACCTGTTCTAAAATTTCTGCGTATGTCTCACTTATATCACTTATTTCTGATTTTTTGGTCATTTATTGTATCTGATTCATTTTCGTCTATTTCATTTATTTCAAGGTCTTTATTTCATTATGCAATTGAAACTATTAAGGTCAAATGTAGTACAAGTAAAATTATCATTATAATAATGTCTGAAAATGAGTGAGGAATCAAATTGTTAACTTTATTAATTATATTATTATTTGTAAGTTACAGTGGATTAGAATTGAAATTGTGCCAACTTGAACGTGATTTCTATATATATATATATATATATATATATATATATATATATATATATATATATATATATATATATATATATATATATATATATATATATATATATATATATATATATATATATATATATATATCACTAATGGTAATGTTAATGACGATCAAATAATTTGAGGGTAATTAGCGATCAGTAAATGGATAATTAATTGTTGAGGGATAGTTTCTAAGATTATAACGTGTTTTAGTTTGAGTTTTGAAAAGTTTTAGGTTTTCTTGTAAACTAAAATATTATGTCCATAATTTGGATTTTTAGTGTTTCTCTAATTCCTTCTTATAATTGTCACATATAATTTAAGTTTTGATATATTGAGATAGGTAAATAAATATAAAGTGTAATGTATTTTGTGAATAGCATTAGACTTGTGATATTTGAGGAATTAAGACTTAACCCTAAACTTGAAAATTGGAGAAAATTAAAAGAGTTGACATGTCAAATGACATCAAAAGCGAAGAACTTGATTATAAATTTGTGCTCTATGATTTTTGATCTATGTTAGACACATAGTAATATGGATGTTGTTAGGTTTAAAATCTTATTGCGATCGTTAATAGGAATATATTGTATTGGTTTGAAAGTACAACGAAAGGAAAAGGCTAAACTTCAGAGTTGTCACGACCCAAATCGAGTCGCGAGTGGCACCCACACTTACCCTCCTATGTGAGCGAACCAACCAATACAAAACCCAACATTTCAATATAATATCAAGATAGCATGCGGAAGACTTAAACTCATTAATAAAAATCAATTCAATAAACTTCTAAAATTTATAACTTATTATCCCCAAAATCTGGAAGTCATCATCACAAGAACATCTATGATCAAATTACTAAACTAAGAGTATTCTAAGAAGCTAAAATAAATCAAAAGCTAGTCCATGCCGGAACTTCAAGGCATTAAGACATAAAGAAGAAGATCCAGTCCAAGCTAGAAGCATTAGCTCACCCTGAATTCCGGTGTAATGAAGACTGGCTAGAATTGCGATTGAGTTGAAGACGACGACGCGTTTGCTGCACTCCACAAATAACAAAGAAAGAAACATACAAGTAGGGGTCAGTACAAACACAAGTACTGAGTAGGTATCATCGGCCAACTCAAAATAGAAAACAGTATATATCAGTTAATACCATAAATCGACTACAATACTCAACATGTAGCAACAACAAGTACTATAATCATCAACAAGTACCACCAAGTTCATCAATGAGGACTCAAGCCTCAATACCATACTCATTTGGGAATTAGGTTCATTATGTTGAGTATATTAACATCTTTCGAGATTCATTATCTTTCTTCCTCTTGTGTCGGTACGTGACACTCAGATCCCCTACTGCTATGTGTCGGTACGTGACACTCCGATCCCCTAATTCTACATGTCGGTTCGTGACACCCGATCCCCTTATACTATGTGTCGGTACGTGACACTCCGATCCCCTAATTCTACGTGTCGGTTCGTGACACCCGATCCCCTAATACTATGTGTCAGTACGTGACACTCCGATCCCCTAATTCTACGTGTCGGTTCGTGACACCCGATCCCCTAATACTATGTGTCGAAACGTGACACTCCGATCCACTAACATCATTCTATCAATTCATCAAGCCTTCTCTTATACCAAGGCATCATCAATCTCATTACTTTAGTTCATCAAGCCTTCTTTTATACCAAGGAATCATCAATAACAAAGTATATTAGGGTTTCTTCAAGATTTAGGATTCAATAGCTTCATTATGCTTATTTTATCACAATCACATAATCACATTCATGCAAGCATACAATTAAGCATATAGAAGGGTTTACAATACTACCAATACATATCATTCGCTATTAAGAGTTTACTACGAATAACGTAAAAACCATAACCTACCTCCACCGAAGATTTGTGATCAAGCAAGAAAATTCCCCAAAGCTTGGTTTTTCCCTTCGTTCGTCTCTCTCTATCGATCCTCTCTCTCTCTTTGTTCTTTTTATTTTCTTTATTCAAACCCTCTTTCTTTTACCCTAATTAACAAATAATTAAGTGTAAAAAATGACAATAATAAACTACTAATTAACTCAAGGTTACCTCTTTTATCCCCCAAGAAATTTAGTTATTAATATAAACCCACGAATTTTATAATTATAGCAGGAATAGTCCAAAACGCCCCTTTAAAACTTAAACAAAAATCCGACCCCGCCTGGGATTACGCAACCTATGACGGCCCGTCGTGCCTGCGACTGTCCGTCCTGCAGGTTCATCACAAACTTCAGAGACTCAATTTCCTTGAAGAGTCTGTGACGGTCCGTCGTACCTACGACGGTCCGTCCTGCACTTCCGTCACGAAGTTCAGAGAATTGTTCCCAGTACCCAATTCTCAAAAGTTGAAGTGTTTTGAAACGGAACCTCACAATGGTTCGTCGTATCTGTGACGGTCCATCAGAGAGTTCAGAGAGTCGATTTCAGCACTCAAATTTCAGAATTCTAAGTGTTTTGGAACGAGACACCCTCGACGGTCCGTCGAGCCCATGACGGTCCGTCGTGGGTTCCGTCGACTCCAACAGTTTTTCCAAAAAATAAAATCTGCTGCTCAAAACGACCCACAGGTCGTTACAATAGATACCAATTTACCCATCGTTCGTCCTCGAACGATCAAAAGTAGAAAAACAAGGACGAGAAGAAGTACCTGAATATGTAAACAGATATGGGTATTTTTCTTGCATATCAGCCTCCTTCTCCCAAGTGGCCTCTTCAACTGGTCGATTCTTCCATTGAACTTTGATGGATGCAATTTCCCTCGACCTCAATTTGCTAACTTCTATATCTAAAATAGCCACAGGTTCCTCCTCATAAGACAAATTTTCATCAAGCAGAACCGAATCCCAACGAATGATGTAATTTCCATCCCCATGGTATCTTTTCAACATGGACACGTGAAATACCGGATGCACTCCTGACAGCCCTGGAGGCAAGGCTAATTCATAAGCCACCTCCCCTACTCGCTTAAGTACTTCAAATGGTCCAATATACCTTGGACATAGCATACCCCTTTTTCCAAACCGCATCACCCCTTCCATGGGTGAAACCTTCAGCAAGACTTGTTCACCCTCCATGAACTCCAAGTCTCTAACCTTTCGATCCGCATATTCCTTTTGCCTACTTTGAGCCGCTAAAAGCTTTTCTTGAATAGCTTTCACCTTTTCCAATGAATCCCTCAAAAGATCAGTACCCCAAGGTCTAACCTCAAAAGCATCAAACCAACCAATGGGAGACCTACATCTCCTCCCATACAATGCTTCGAATGGAGCCATATCAATACTCGAGTGATAGCTATTATTGTATGAAAACTCTGCCAAGGGTAAGAAGTTATCCCAATGGCCACCAAATTCTATCACACATGCACAAAGCATATCCTCCAACACTTGAATCGTTCGCTCAGACTGACCATCGGTCTGAGGATGAAATGCAGTAGTAAGGTCCAATCTAGTACCTAATTCTGCATGCAATGTTCTCCAAAACTTAGAAGTAAACTGCGTACCTCTATCTGATATAATGGAAAGTGGAACTCCATGCAATCGAACGATTTCTGAGATGTAGATTTTGGCTAACTTCTCAGCATTGTAGGTCACCTTGACCGGAATAAAGTGAGCAGACTTAGTTAATCTGTCCACAATTACCCAAATAGAATCAAACTTACCCAATGTCTTTGGAAGACCAACCACGAAGTCCATTGCAATTCTCTCCCACTTCCATTCAGGAATGGGCATTCTCTGAAGTGTTCCTCCGGGCCTCTGGTGTTCATACTTTACTTGTTGACAATTTGGACATTTGGCAACAAAATCAACAATGTCTCGCTTCATTCTACTCCACCAAAAGTGTTGCTTTAGGTCATGGTACATCTTGGTTGCACCAGGATGTATAGAATATCCGGAATTATGAGCCTCTGTAAGAATAGTATGGATCAAATCATCAACACGGGGCACACATACCCTTCCCTTAATTCTCAAAACACCTTCCTCATCAATTATTGCTTCTTTAGCCTCTCCTTGCAACACCATATCCCGAATTCGACTTAGTTTCTCATCATCAAACTGTTTTCCCTTGATCTTGTCAAGAAAAGAAGATCTCGCCTCCACACAAGCCAAAAATCCTCCCTTCTCATTTACTTCTAGCCTCATAAAGTCATTAGCCAAGTTTTGGATTTCTCTAGCCAACGGGCGTCGAGAGACTTGCAAATGATCTAGACTTCCCATGCTTCCTGCCTTTCAACTTAAGGCGTCTGCCACAACATTAGCCTTCCCTGGTTGATACAAGATGGTAACATCATAGTCCTTGAGTAGTTCCATCCATCTCCTCTGTCTCAAATTCAAATCTTTCTGAGTGAAGACATACTGTAGGCTACGATGATCCTATAGACTTCACACTTAGCCCCATATAAATAGTGCCTCCATTGCTTTAATGCAAATACTACCGCGGCCAACTCCAAATCATGGGTCGGATAGTTACGTTCATGCACCTTTAATTGCCTCGAAGCATAAGCAATCACATTCTTCTCTTGCATTAGCAATGCACCCAAACCAGAATAGGATGCATCACAGTAAACGATGAAATTCTTACCCTCTACCGGCAAGGTAAGAATTGGTGCAGTAGTCAACAAGGTCTTGAGCTTCTGAAAGCTTCCCTCACATTCATCCGACCATACAAATGGAACATTCTGCTTAGTCAAGTTCGTCAATTGGGAAGCAATGTAAGAGAATCCCTTGACAAATCGACGGTAATAGCTAGCTAAACCAACAAAGCTCCTTATTTCTGACACATTAGTAGGTCTTACCCAATTCTTCACTGTCTCAATCTTAGAAGGATCTACCATCACTCCATCCTTAGAAACCACGTGCCCCAAAAAGGACACTGAATCTAGCCAAAACTCACACTTGGAGAATTTGGCATAAAACCTTTTCTACCTTAATACTTCCAACACCATTCTCAAATGCTCCTCATGTTCCTTCTTACTCTTTGAGTTTATCAGTATATCATAAATAAATATGATTACAAAGAGATCCAGATATGGCTTGAAAATCCCGTTCATCAAGCTCATGAACGCAGCAGGGGCATTCGTAAGACCAAAAGACATTACCACAAATTTGTAATGCCCATACCTAGTTCGAAAAGCAGTCTTTGGCACATCCGTTGCCCGTATTTTCAATTGATGGTAACCGGATCTCAAGTCAATCTTAGAGAAGACACAAGCACCTTGTAACTGATCGAACAAGTCATCAATGCGAGGAATGGGATACTTATTCTTAATAGTCACCTTATTCAGTTGTCTGTAGTCTATGCACATCCGAAAGCTCCCATCCTTCTTCTTCACAAATAACACCGGAGCACCCCAAGGAGATGCACTTGGTCTAATGAAGCCTTTGCTCAACAACTCTTGAAGTTGGGCCTTTAACTCTCTTAACTCCGCGGGAGCCATTCTATAAGGGGGTATAGAAATGGGGCGAGTACCCGGTTCCAGATCAATGCAGAAATCAATATCTCTATCCGGTGGCATACCAGGAAGATCTGCAGGGAACACATCCAGAAACTCACGGACTACCGAAACCGACTCAATTGAAGGTACCTGAGTAGTGTCATCCTTGAGATGTGCCAAGAAAGCTAAACACCCCTTACTAATCATTCTCTTAGCACGAAGAAAGGAGATGATACGAACCGGAGTGGAAGTGTAGTCGCCCTCCCACACTAACGGATCTGTCCCAGGCTTGGCTAATGTTACAGTTTTAGCATTACAATCCAAGATCGCAAAATTCGGAGAAAGCCAAGTCATACCCAGAATTACATCAACATCAACCATTTATAAGATAACCAAGTCTACATAAGTATTGCTCCCCATAAAAGTCACCAAAGAAGACCTATATACTTTTTCAACTATCACAGACTCACCCACCGGAGTAGACACACGAATAGGTATGTCAAGCAATTCACAATGTAAATTAAGACCAGTAGCAAATGAGGAAGATACATATGAAAATGTGGAGCCAGGATCAAATAATACAGAAGCCATGCAATCACAAACCAAAAGATTACCTGTGATAACAGCATCAGATGCCTCCGCTTCAGACCGCCCGGGGAAAGCGTAACAATGGGCCCTATCACCAGTCTGCCCGTTGCCCCTACCATGTGGTGTTGTAGTAGCTCCAGTTTGTCCGTCACCTCGGTCGTTCTGGTGACCACCATTACCTCGGCCACCACGTACTCCAGAATAATAGCCTCTACCATGACCACCTCTACCTCTAGCTATTGGGGGTCTATAACTCTGTTTTGGACAATTCCTCCTAATATGTCCAGTCTCCCCACATCCATAACACTCTCTGGATTCAAGCATAGGTCTCTCAGAGAAGTGTTGACCGGTCTGAGGTGGACCCCCAACTACAGTCTGTAGTGAAGACTGAATTGGTCGGACTGAGTAACCTCCTGAACCCTGTCCTCTAGAGTAAGAACCATTAAACTCACCTCCCTTTGGAAACCATTTTGATGTCGATGTCTTGGTGAAGTCATCTGGCTTCACTCCTTCCACCTCTATCACGAAGTCTACCACTTCTGGGAAGGATTTTGCCGTAGCCGCTACCTGTAAGGCTGAAATCCGCAAATCTGCCCTCAACCCCTTCACAAAACGGCGAATCCGCTCTTGTGGGCTGAAACAAAGTTGGGTGGCATACCTGGATAATGCACGAAACTTAGCCTCATATGCAGTAACTGACATCCTACCTTGCTCTAGGCTCAAGAACTCATCCCTTTTCCTATCCCTCAAAGTCCGGGGGATATATTTCTCCATAAATAAGCTAGAGAATGATGCCCAAGTCATAGGTGGTGCCTCTGTTGGTTGACACTCAACATGTGACCGCCACCACATTTTGGCGTTCCCTTGAAACTGATAACTCACGAACTCAACACCAAACCGTTCTACTATACCCATCTTGTGTAGTAGCTCATGACAATCAACCAGAAAATCGTAGGCATCCTCAGATTCAGCACCCTTGAAGACTGGAGGTTTCAATTTCAAGAACTTACTGAAAAGTTCATGCTGATCATTTGTCATTACAGGCCCTGTAGTCAGACGTGGAAACGTGCCTATTTCTAATGAAGCATCCATGCGGGGAGCTACAGTAGCTGCATGTTGTACCTCCGGAACCTCAGGTGCTGGTGCAGAAAACACTGGAGGTGTCTGGCCCTGATCAGATAACCCACTAAGATAAGCAAGAACCTGATAGATCATCTCTGGGGTAGGTTGGGGTGGCAATTCCTTATTATGTACTTGTTCATTCTCCCCTTCCTCCCCCTCTCTTATCACTTCGTCAGTCGGTGGAGGAGTCACCGCCCTAGTACCAGATGGGCTAGATGCTTGTCCTCTTCCTCTAGAGGACGTCCTCCCACGGCCTCTTCCACGGCCTCTTGCCACTACTCCTCTTCGAGCTATAGCCCCAGTGGCTGGCTCAGACGTTTCTTGTCTTGCCGGTGTTGGTGTTGGTGCAGTCGTTGCTCGAGTTCTAACCATCTGCGAAATAGAGTGAAGATGGTCAGATACCAATTTGTATCACCTAGATACCAATTGGATCCAAGTAATAGCACGAAAGAAAGAAAGAAAGAATGGAATGTTCCTAAAGTCTTATAGCCTCCGAAAGAAAAGTAAAGGCGTCCCCCTACCGTTCCTTAAGTCTCTACTAGACTCGTTCTTGTGTGATGAGACCAACGAACCTAATGCTCTGATACCAAGTTTGTCACGACCCTAATCGAGTCGCGAGTGGCATCAACACTTACCCTCCTATGTGAGCGAACCAACCAATACAAAACCCAACATTTCAATATAATATCAAGATATCATGCGGAAGACTTAAACTCATTAATAAAAATCAATTCAATAAACTTCTAAAATTTATAACTCATTATCCCCAAAATCTGGAAGTCATCATCACAAGAACATCTATGATCAAATTACTAAACTAAGAGTATTCTAAGAAGCTAAAATAAATCAAAAGCTAGTCCATGCTGGAACTTCAAGGCATCAAGACATGAAGAAGAAGATCCAGTCCAAGCTAGAAGCATTAGCTCACCCTGAATTTTGGTGTAATAAAGACTGGCTAGAATTGCGATTGAGTTGAAGACGACGGCGCGTTTGCTGCACTCCACAAATAACAAAGAAAGAAACATAGAAGTAGGGGTCAGTACAAAACACAAGTACTGAGTAGGTATCATCGGCCAACTCAAAATACAAAACAGTATATATCAGTTAATATCATAAATCGACTACAATACTCAACATGTAGCAACAACAAGTACTATAATCATCAATAATTACCACCAAGTTCATCCATGAGGACTCAAGCCTCAATACCATACTCATTTGGGAATTAGGTTCATTATATTGAGTATATTAACATCTTTCAAGATTCATTATCTTTCTTCCTCTTGTGTCGGTACATGACACTCCGATCCTCTACTACTATGTGTCGGTACGTGACACTCCGATCCCCTAATTCTACGTGTCGGTTCGTGACACCCGATCCCCTAATACTATGTGTTGGTACGTGACACTCCGATCCCCTAATTCTACGTGTCGGTTCGTGACACCCGATCCCCTAATACTATGTATCGGTACTTGACACTCCGATCCCCTAATTCTACGTGTCGGTTCGTGACACCCGATCCCTTAATACTATGTGTCGGTACATGACACTCCGATCCACTAACATCATTCTATCAATTCATCAAGTCTTCTCTTATACCAAGGCATCATCAATCTCATTACTTTAGTTCATCAAGCCTTCTTTTATATCAAGGCATCATCAATCCCATTAACAAAGTAGATTAGGGTTTCTTTCAAGATTTAGGATTCAATAGCTTCATCATGCTTATTTTATCACAATCACATAATCATATTCATGCAAGCATATAATTAAGCATATAGAAGGGTTTACCATACTACCAATACATATCATTCGCTATTAAGAGTTTACTACGAATAACGTAAAAAACCATAACCTACCTCCACCGAATAATTTTGATCAAGCAAGCTAATCCTCAAAGAAGCGTTTCTTCTTCTCTCTGTTCGATCGATCCTCTCTCTCCCTTTGTTCTTTTTATTTTCTTTATTTAAACCCTCTTTCTTTTATCATAATTAGTATATAATTAAGTATAAAAGATGAGGAATTAACCCACAAATTATTCCAAGGTTACCTCTTTTAACCCCCCAAGTAATTGAGTTATTAATATAAACCCACGAATTTTATAATTATAGCAGGAATAGTCCAAAACGCCCCTTTAAAACTTAAACAGAAATCCGACCCAGCCTGGGATTACGCAACCTGTGACGGTCCGTCATAGCTGTGACGGTCCGTCCTGCAGGTCCGTCGCAAAGTTCAGAGACTCAATTTCCTTGAAGAGTCTATGACGGTCCGTCGTACCTACGACGGTCCGTCCTGCACTTCCGTCACGAAGTTCAGAGTATTGTTCCCAGTACCCAATTTTCAAGAGTTGAAGTGTTTTGAAATGGAACCTCACAATGGTCCGTCGTGTCTGTGACGGTCCGTCCTGCAGGTCCGTCACAGAGTTCAGAGAGTCGATTTCAGCACTCGAATTTCAAAATTCTAAGTGTTTTGGAACGAGATACCCTCGACGGTCCGTCGTGCCCATGACGGTCCGTCGTGATATCCGTCGTCTCAGCCAGTTTTTCCAGAAATAAAATTTGCTGCTCAAAACGACTAAACAGGTCGTTACACCATTTAAGAAGGCCGCCTTTACATCCATTTGGTGGATTTTAAGATCATAAATTGTTGCTTGTGCTATTAATATCCTAATTGATGTTATCCTTGTTACTGGAGAGCATGTGTCAAAATAGTCCAAAGCTTCTATTTGTCTGTATCATTTGACTACAAGTCTAGTCTTATATTTATCAATAGTTTGATCAGCTATCATTTTCCTTTTAAAGATCCACTTTTATCCGAAAGTTTTATTTCCTGGAGGAAGATCAGTCAATTCCCAAGTATGATTACTTAAAATTGATTCGAATCTCACTATTGACAACTTTTTTCTAATAAGTTGACTCAAACGAAGACATGGATGTTTTAAATGTTTGAGGCTCATTTTCAAGCAATAGTGCCACAAAATCTGGTCCGAAAGAAGTGACTTTTCGTTGGCAAGTGCTACGCCTAGGATCCTCACTAGGTAGTGTATTTCCTGTTACATCTTCTTGTGGTCGTTAGGTCTTTAACTTTTCGACTCACAATCAGTTTCATAAGGATAAATGTGTATAAAGAACTCTGTTTTATCTAACTCAATTGTCATATTAACATGATCTTAGAATTATCAGATTTGTGAACCAAAAACTCGCATTATTCACAACATATCCAATAAATACACAATCTACCATTTTAGGTTCAATTTTCACCATTTTGGGTAAAAGAACCTCTACCTTAGGTAAAAAAACCCACACTTTGAAATATTTCAAGTTGGGGTTCCTTAATTTCTATAACTCGTATGGAATTGATTGTGTTCTTCTTCAAGGTACCCTACTTAGTATCTTATTAGCCGTAAGGATGGCTTCCCCCCAAAGGTTTCGCGGTGAACTAGAATGATCATTAAGGAATTCATCATTTCATTTAATGTTCTGTTCTTCCGTTATTCAAAACCATTTGACTGTGGTGTATAGGGTGCAGTAGTTTGATGAATAATACCATATTCCAAACATATCTCTGCAAAACGAGATTCATATTCTCCACCCCTATCACTTCGAATGATTTTTATCTTTAGATTCAATTGGTTCTCCACTACATTTTTTTATTGTTTAAATGCATCAATTGATTTATTCTTACTATTAAGCAAATATACATAACAAAATTGAGTGCAATCATCAATAAAAGTTATAAAATACTTTATGCCACCACGAGATGGTGCCACTTTATATCATATATATCTATGTGAATTAATTCTAAAGGTTTTGAACTTTTTTCCAACAGATTTGTAAATATGTTTAACAAACTTATATTTTACAATAAATTCACATTTCGATGTATCGCATTTAAAATCAGGCAATACTTCTAAAGTAATCAATTTTCACAAGACTTTGTAATTGTAACGACCCGCTAGGTCGTTTTGAGAACTAGGACTAGTTTGACTCCTTTTGAAAATTTAAATGGGTACTCTTAAATTATTCGAAGACTAAGAGTATTTAGTTGATAAAAAATTTAGTGAAGAATTAATATAGTTGATAGTTAATGGGTCATATCCATAATTTATTCAATATCTTATACTTGACCCATTAATTTATTTAAGTTAGTGGGATTAGTTTATTTGTTATAATTAATTAACATTAGAAAAGCAGAAAAATAAAAGGGGTTAAAAAACTACCGGCGTCGTGGGCATAATAGTTACTCGTGAGTCGTGTATTGCAGGTGAGCTTTTAATCTAATTGTGTTATCGAATGTTCATAATAATAAATTATTCTGATTTTTAAGATTTAATGGGATAATATAGTGCAAAAGTGGTGGGGTTAGGTGTGTGTTAGTCATTGAGCGAAGGAGTTTTAACTTTTGTTGTTTTCTGTGTTATATTTATATGTCAATTTTCCAATTATGCTTTGTATACCTTCAAGGTTAGTGGATAAATTTTGTGACTTTCCAATTCTTCTTTTATAGATAAAATTATTATTTTTCTAAGGTTTTAATTTGAGTTTCAAGAATGCAATGGTCAGAATAGGTAGAAAGAGACGATTAAATAATGGTTCCATATTATGGGTCCTTACTAGTACTTGGTTGAATTTTTTTTTTTGGATTTTTTTTATAACTTTTTGCAAGGTTTTAGCTTAAATTAGCTCCCAAGGATTTTCAAATGGCTGCCAGCGATAGTTCTCTTTCTTTTTGGATTGAGAAATTGTATGCAAAGGTGCAGATGTATAGAAATTTGAGGTGCAACAAATTAGTCTTCGTAAATGGTTTTAAGTTGGCTTATTTTCTTATTATTATCACATTAAAATACTAGTTTTTGGTATATTGAGATAGGTAATTAATTATTAGGTGTATATTATATTAAGATTGAATTTTAGGGTATTTGGAGAGATGAAAGTTCAATTCTTGACTTAAAATTTAGCAAGTATAATAATTTTTGGCAAATAAACTATATCAAGATTTGGAAGTTGATTAGAATTATGAGTGAGTTTTTGGGTCTATGATAGACATACAATAATTTGAAAGTCTACAAACTCGCTTACTTAAGAATACTGCAAAATTGGTAGATTGTGAACATTCCGAAACTTTGAGAAAAGGAAAGGAACTATCTTGAAGATTCGTGGCACGAGGTTCGGCTCTTAAGGTATGTTACGACTTTTAGACTTGTTGAAGGATGTTTTCCTAATTAAAGATAAAAAAAGAAATGAAATAGACAAAGGGGTAAGGGCGAAAGATGGGGGCCTCGTATCAATGGTGTGACGGGCATTGGTACGAGTACCAGTGTTATAAAAAGGAAATTTACTACTATAGAATTTGGATTGTAATTTGAGAATGCCAAAGCATATGGGCATTAGATGATATATTATTGACTTGAAATCCTTGTGTGATTATGTTTTATTTATTTTACCCGTATAGTTGTGATAATTGAGGTGGTTATGTATTATGTTCATATTGATTGATTGAGATGCATCATCATCCCCTATATTGAATTAATATTGTGCGCATGCATAGACATGAGACTGAGTATAAGTTGGACACGAGGAGATCGTCCGTGCTGGGGACGGTGAGATGTTAAGATTGTAATTTGGGCACTTAGAGACCGTCCGTGCGGAAATTATTTGATATTATGATAGTGCGTTGAGATCGTCCGCACAGGCACGTGGAGATCTTCCGTGTCGGTATATGGACTTCGCGAGTCCCCCATGGGTCATGAACTCTCGATGTATTTCCAAGGAGTATCATGTATATACGGTTGAGAGAGTCTGGGTATTCTGAGACATATCATTACATGGTATCATATTGTATTGCATTTCATCCCATCATTCGTTCTTAATGATAATATGTTTCGTTTGGTGTTTTGAAAATAATAAATGTTTATTTCCTTCATTGATGAAACTTAAATAGTAAGCGTAATATATATATATATATATATATATATACTTGTATAATTTAAGAATTTATTTTCTTATATAACTCCCTTCACTACTTCTTCGTTGTCAGTCAATGAGACATACTGGGTACACGTGGTTTCGTACTCATACTACACTTGTTGCACTCTTTGTGGTGCAGATTCGATTCCGAGTAGGAGCACATCTCGTGGAGCAAATTGAGTCCGAGCTTGAAGTTCTTGGAGTTGTTGTGAGCTGCTTGGCTGTTTAGTGGCCCACACCTCCCTCTATCTTTTATTTATTCTGTTATTAGTATTCAGACAGTCATTTAGTTTCAGAGTTGCATCGACTTTTAGAAGCTCTTGTACTTAAGACACCAATTCTTGGGGTGATATATTTTTAGCTTCCGCATTTCGTACTTATAAGGAACCCAATGTTGGAGATTCTTGCCAAGTGTTAGTCTTTTTACTCATTTGTTGGTTTTGTTGGGTTAATATGTTGGGTTGGCTTACCTATTGGTTGGGAACATAGGTGCCATCACGACTTGCAAATTTTGGTCGTGACAAATTTGGTATCAGAGCCCTAGGTTCATCGGTCTCAAGAGTACAAGAGCAATGTCTAGTAGAGTCTTGCGGATCGGTATGAAGACGTCCATACCTATCTTCGAGAGGCTATAGGACATTTAGGAAATATTCTGTTCTTTTATTCATTATCGTGCACACTTGACCTTGTAGAAATTATAATCTTGATATCTCATTCTCTCTCAGATAGCGAGGAATCGTACATCGGCAAGTGGTGGTAAGGATCCTATTCCTGTGCCTGCTTCTGGGAACACTATCTGAGGTAGAGGTAGGGGACGAGCTCGAGGTCAGGGTAGGGGCCGTATTGCAGCACCTGTGGATGGTCAAGTACCAGTAGCTACCCAGGGTTGTGATAGGACCGTACCTTCTGATGTAGAGGTTATTCATGGGGATGTGCAAAATCGTGTCGAGGGGGATGGGCCAGCTCAGGCTCCACCCAGTACTATTGTTCCCCCAGTGCTTCAAGATACCTTGGCTCTTATGTTAGGAATTCTAGAGGGGATGGCCCAGGCAGGAGTTTTGCCTGTCACTTCTGATGGCTCACAGACCCGTGTTGGAGGTCAAACTCCAGATCCGATAGTTGCTCCAGATTCTCAGACTCCCAGGACTCAGCCAGCTGCCGCTGTAGCTCCTCGTTTGGATAGTATGGAGTTTCCAGATATGACATCACATTTGGTGAACAGGCCTTCTATGACTATTGATGAGCAAAAGATGTTTGGGAGGTTCAGACTAATGAATCCTCCTACTTATACTGGTGACTTAGCTGAGGATGCATATGAGTTTATAGTTAGTTCTCATGAGAGGTTGCATAATCTTGGATTAGTGGAGTCTCATGGAGTTGACTACACAACGTTTCAGATGACTGGCTCTGCAAAGCAGTGGTGGAGGGATTATATTAGTAGTAGGCCAGCTGGATCCCATCCACTATCCTGGACTCAGTTTACTCAGGTATTTCTATCCAAATTTGTTCCACGCAGTGAGAGGGAGCGCAAGAGGGCCGAGTTTGAGGGTTTGCAGAAAAATAGTATGTCAGTTGCAGAGTATGAGGGTAAATTTCATGCCTTGGCTAGGCATGCTTCGATGATACTTCCCACAGAGGCTGAGAGAGTGAGAAGGTTTGTTAAGGGGCTGATTATTCTGATCCGTCTAGGAGTTTCTCAGGTTGCTTCTTCTGGTGTTCCATTCCAGAAAGTGGTAGATGCTGCTAAGGAGTTGGAGATGATTCGGCGTGATGGATTTGAGCAACGAGAGGGTAAGAGGACTCGTTATTTAGGTTATTATGGTGGTGCTCCGCCTAGGAGTCGGGGTTACTTGGGCAGGGGTTGTCACCCTCAGTCCAGCAGGCCCATTCACGCTGCTATACCAGCGTCTGAGGCTGGTTACGCTGGGCATAACTCTTCGAGCTCGGTGCATACCTCGTAGGGTTAATCTTATAGACCTGTAGTTCGTGGAGGGCATTCTGGTCATTCAGGTTCCTCTCATCAGCCTGCATCTCGTAGGGGCTATTTTGAGTGTGGTGATATGTGACACTTTGTGAGAGACTTCCCTAGGACCATACGTGGTGGCTTACATCAGGGTTCTCAGGCTTCGACTTCCAGGGATACACAACCTCCAGCTAGGGGTGGTGCACAAAATGGTAGAGGTAGTTCTCATTCAGGTAGAGGTGGTTCTCCTTCGGTTCGAGGTGGTGGTCGTGGAGGTTCACAATTTGATGGAGGTCTTTCTCACTGTTATGCTTTTCCAGGTAGGCCAGAGGCTGAAGCCTCAGATGCTGTTATCACAGGTATTATTCCGGTTTGTCATCGACCAGCAACTGTATTATTTGATCCAGGCTCTACTTATTCTTATGTGTCCACATATTTTTCTCCTAGTCTAGATACATTGTGTGAGTCTCTTGATTTGCCGATACGTGTATCTACTCCTGTCGGGGATTCTGTAGTTGTAGATCGGGTGTATCGATTATGTACTGTTACTTTGATGGGGTATGACACTCATGCAGATTTCAAGGTCTTAGATATGATAGATTTTGATATGATTGGTATGGATTGGTTATCTTCTTACCATGCAATTTTAAATTGTCATGCCAAGACCATCACTTTAGCTATGCCTGGAATTCCTATAGTAGAATGGAGAGGTTCTCTTAGTCACCCTTCTAAGGGTGTGATATCATTCCTTAAGGCTCGTCAGTTGGTACAGAGAGGATGTTTGGCTTACTTGGCCCACATTCGAGATACTAGTATTGAGACTCCTATGCTTGAGTCTATTCCAGTAGTGAGTGAATTTTCAGAAGTATTTTCGACCGATTTGCCAGGTCTTCCACCAGATCGTGATATTGATTTTTGTATTGATGTGGAGCCAGGCACTCGGCCTATTTCCATTCCTCCTTATCGTATGGCACCGGCTGAATTGAAAGAGTTGAAGGAGCAGTTGCAGGATCCGTTGAGCAAGGGTTTCATTAGACCAAGTGTATCTCCTTGGGGTGCTCCAGTGTTATTTGTGAAGAAGAAAGATGGATCTATGTGTATGTGTATTTACTATCGACAGTTGAACAAGGTAACCATTAGAAATTAGTATCCGATACCTCGTATTGATGATTTATTTGATCAGTTGCAGGGTGCTTCAGTTTTCTTCAAAATTGACTTAAGATCTGGCTATCATCAGCTGAAGGTTAGGGCGGAGGATATCCCTATGACGGTTTTTCGAACACGTTATGGTCATTACGAGTTTTTGGTGATGTCTTTCGGATTGACTAATGCCCCAGCAGCTTTTATGGACTTGATGAATGGAGTGTTCTGACCATATTTAGATTCCTTTGTTATTGTCTTCATAGATGATATGTTGATATACTCACACACTAAGGAGGAACATGAGCATCATTTGAGGACTGTTCTTGGGATTCTAAAGGATAAGAAGCTTTATGCAAAGTTTTCAAAGTGTGAGTTTTGGCTTAGTTCGCTAGCATTCTTGGGACATGTAGTGTCCAAGGAGGGTATCATGGTGGATCGTAAGAAGATTGAGGCGGTTAGAGATTGGTTCAGACCTGCTTCAGTTACTGAGGTTTGGAGTTTCTTGGGCCTTGCAGGTTATTATCGACGGTTTGTTGATGGTTTCTCATCCATTGCATCTCCATTAACTAGATTGACACAGAAGGAGGTGACTTTTCAGTGGTCTGACGAATGTGAGGTTAGTTTCCAAAAGCTCAAGACTTTATTGACTACTACTCCGATTTTGACCCTACCTGTGGAGGGAGAGGGTTTTGTTATATATTGTGATGCTTCTCGGATTGGTCTTGGTTGTGTGTTGATGCAGAAGGTAAGGGTGATAGCTTATGCTTCGAGTCAGTTAAGGTTTCATGAGAAGAACTACCCTATTCATGATTTAGAGTTGGCGGCTGTTGTTTTTGCATTAAAGATTTGGAGGCATTATCTTTATGGTGTGCATTGTGAGGTGTTCACGGATCATTGTAGTCTCCAGTATATATTCAATCAGAGGGATCTAAATTTGAGGTAGAGGAGATGGTTGGAGTTGCTCAAAGACTACAATATGACTATTCTTTATCACCCAGGCAAGGCAAATGTTGTAGAAGATGCCTTGAGTCGGAAGGCGATAAGCATGGGTAGTCTAGCCATGTTACAGGTTGGCGAGTGTCCTTTAGCTAGGGATGTCCAATCCCTGGCCAATAGCTTTGTGAGACTTGATGTTTCAGAATCTGGTAAGGTGTTGGCTTATATGGAGGCTAGGTCATCCTTGTTGGAGCAGATTCAGGATCAACAGTTTGATGATGGTGATTTATGTAAGATTAGGGACAAGGTGTTAAAAGGAGAAGCCAAGGCTGCAATTCTTTATAGTGAGGGAATTTTGAGGATTAAGGGTCGTATATGTGTTCCTCGTACAGGTGATTTGACTAGATTGATCATGGAGGAGGCTCATAGTTCGAGGTACTCTATTCATCCGGGGGCTACTAAGATGTATCGTGACTTGAAGCAACACTATTGGTGGTGTCGTATGAAGAGGGACATAGTAGATTTTGTATCTCGATGTTTGAATTGTCAGCAAGTGAAGTATGAACACCAAAATCCTGGAGGTATGACTCAAAGGATGCCCATACCTGAGTGGAAGTGGGAGCGCATTGCTATGGACTTTGTGGTAGGGTTGCCACGCACCTTGGGTAAGTTTGATGCTATTGGGTCATCGTGGATCGACTGACTAAGTCTGCACACTTTGTACCAGTTCAGACTACCTATAACTCATAGAAGTTAGCCAAGATTTATATTCAAGAGATAGTTCGTTTGCATGGGGTTCCTATATCTATTATTTCAGATCGTGGCACCCAATTTACATCTCATTTCTGGCGGTCTATGCAGAAAGAGTTGGGCACTCGGGTGGATCTTAGTACAACCTTTCACCCTCAAACTGATATGAGTCTGAGCGGACTATTCAGGTTTTTGAGGACATGTTGCGGGCGTGTGTGATTGACTTTGGTGGTCAGTGGGATCAGTTCTTGCCTTTAGCGGAGTTTGCTTACAATAATAGTTATCACTCGAGCATTGAGATGGCACCATTTGAGGCCCTGTATGGTAGGAGGTGTCGATCTCCAATTGGCTGGTTTGATGCATTTGAGGTTAGACCATGGGGTACAGATTTGTTGAGGGAGTCCTTGGACAAGGTCAAGTTGATCCAAGATAGACTCCTCATGGCTCAGAGTAGACAAAAGAGTTATGCTGATCAAAAGATTCGTGATTTAGAGTTTATGGTTGGAGAGAGGGTTTTATTGAAGGTTTCACCCATGAAGGGTGTGATGAGGTTTGGAAAGAAGGGCAAGTTAAGCCCAAGGTATATTGGTCCTTTCGAGATTGTTGAGCGTATTGGTGAGGTGGCGTATCAGTTGGCTTTGCCACCTGGTTTGTCAGGTGTTCATCCTGTATTTCATATTTCAATGCTTAAGAAGTATCATCAGAGTGTTTCAGTGTTACTTGATCAGAATTTGACTTTTGAGGAAGAGCCGATCACCATTTTGGATAGGCAAATTCGGAAGCTAAGGTCCAATGAGATTGCTTCAGTAAAGGTTCAGTGGAAGCATCGTCCAGTGGAGGAGACTACATGGGAGACAGAGTTAGACATGAGGAGTAAATATCCTCATCTTTTTTAGCGTTCAGGTTAGCTCTGTTCTTTTCCCGTTCGAGGACGAACGTTTGTTTAAGTGGTAGGTGATGTAACGACCCGCTAGGTCATTTTGAGAATAAGGACTAGTTTGACTTCTTTTAAAAATTTAAATGGGTACTCTTAAATTATTCGAAGACTAAGAGTATTTAGTTGATAAAAATTTTAGTGAAGAATTAATATAGTTGATTGTTAATGGGTCATATCCATAATTTATTCAATATCTTATACTTGACCCATTAATTTATTTAAGTTAGTGGTATTATTTTATTTGTTATAATTAATTAACATTAGAAAAGCAGAAAAATAAAAGGGGTTCAAAAACTACCGGCGGCGTGGGCATAATGGTTACTCGTGAGTCCTGTATTGCAGGTGAGCTTTTAATCTAATTGTGTTATCGAATGTTCATAATAATATATTATTCTGATTTTTAAGATTTAATGGGATAATATAGTGCAAAAGTGGTGGGGTTAGGTGTGTGTTAGTCATTGAGCGAAGGAGTTTTAACTTTTGTTGTTTTCTGTGTTATATTTATATGTCAATTTTCCAATTTTGCTTTGTATACCTGCAAGGTTAGTGGACAAATTTTGTGACTTTCCAATTCTTCTTTTATAGATAAAATTATTATTTTTCTAAGATTTTGATTTGAGTTTCAAGAATGCAATGGTCAGAATAGGTAGAAAGAGACGATTAAATAATGGTTCCATATTATGGGTATTTACTAGTACTTGGTTGAATTTATCTTTTTTGGATTTTTTTTTTTACTTTTGGCAAGGTATTAGCTTAAATTAGCTCCCAAGGATTTTCAAATGGCTGCCAGCGATAATTCTCTTTCTTTTTGGATTGAGAAATTGTATGCAAAGATGCAGATGTATAGAAATTTGAGGTGCAACAAATTAGTTCTTCGTAAATGGTTTTAAGTTGGCTTATTTTCTTATTATTATCACATTAAGATACTATTTTTTGGTATATTGAGATAGGTAATTAATTATTAGGTGTATATTATATTAAGATTGAATTTTAGGGTATTTGGAGAGATGAAAGTTCAATTCTTGACTTAAAATTTAGCAAGTATAATAATTTTTGGCATATAAAGTATATCAAGATTTGGAAGTTGATTAGAATTATGAATGAGTTTTTGGGTCTATGATAGACATACAATAATTTGAAAGTCTACAAACTCGCTTACTTACGAATACTGCGAAATTGGTAGATTGTGAACATTCCGAAACTTTGCGAAAAGGGAAGGAACTATCTTGAAGATTCGTGGCACGAGGTTCGGCTCTTAAGGTATGTTAAGACTTTTAGACTTGTTGAAGGACGTTTTCCTAATTAAAGATAAAAAAATTGAAATAGACAAAAGGGTAAGGGCGAAAGATGGGAGTCTCGTATCAATGGTATGACGGGCATTGGTACGAGTACCGGTGTTATAAAAAGGAAATTTACTCCTATTGAATGTGGATTGTAATTTGAGAATGCCAAAGCATATGGGCATTAGCTGATATATTATTGACTAGAAATCCTTGTGTGATTATGTTTTATTTATTTTACCCGTATAGTTATGATAATTGAGGTGGTTATGTATAATGTTCATCTTGATTGATTGAGATGCATCATCATCCCCTATATTGAATTAATATTGTGCGCATGCATAGACATTAGACTGAGTATAAGTTGGACACGAGGAGATCGTCCATGCTGGGGACGGTGAGATGTTAAGATTGTAATTTGGGCACGTAGAGACCGTCCGTGCGGAAATTATTTGATATTATGATAGTGCGTTGAGATCGTCCGCACAGGCACGTGGAGATCTTCCGTGTCGGTATATGGACTTCGCGAGTCCCCCATTGGTCATGAACTCTCGATGTATTTCCAAGGAGTATCATGTATATACGGTTGAGAGAGTCTGGGTATTTTGAGACATATCATTACATGGTATCATATTGTATTGCATTTCATCCCATCATTCGTTCTTAATGATAATATGTTTCGTTTGGTGTTTTGAAAATAATAAATGTTTACTTCCTTCATTGATGAAACTTAAATAGTAAGCGTAATATATATATATATATATATATATATATATATACTTGTATAATTTAAGAATTTATTTTCTTATATAACTCCCGTCACTACTTCTTCGTTGTCAGTCAATGAGACATACTGGGTACACGTGATTTCGTACTCATACTACACTTGTTGCACTCTTTGTGGTTCATATTCGATTCCAAGTAGGAGCACATCTCGTGGAGCAAATTGAGTCTGAGCTTGAAGTTCTTGGAGTTGTGGTGAGCTGCTTGGCTGTTTAGTGGCCCACACCTCTCTCTATCTTTTATTTATTCTGTTATTAGTATTCAGACAGGATATCCCTTATGTTAGATTTTTCATTTAGTTTCAGACTTGCATCGACGTTTAGAAGCTCTTGTACTTAAGACACCATTTCTTGGGGTGATATATTTTTAGCTTCCGCATTTCGTACTTATAAGGAACCCAATGTTGGAGATTCTTGCTAAGTGTTAGTCTTTTTACTCATTTGTTGGTTTAGTTGGATTAATATGTTGGGTTGTCTTACCTATTGGTTGGGAACATAGGTGCCATCACGACTTGCAAATTTGGGTCGTGACAGTAATTTACATGTCACAAACAGGTATACCATAAATCGTTTGACTCCAATAAGTAAACAGAAGCAAAATTCTTATCAGTAATGTCAACAACCATTACATTAAGTTTAAAAAGGCCCTCATTGAGGTAGCCCTTTCCTATGAACATCTCATTCTTACTTACTGCAGTTTTATCACTAACGTTGTTAACGAGTAGCGCAGCAGAAACTAAATTCTTTCTAATAGTAGGGACATGCAAAACACTATTCAAAGTCAATACCTTGTCGAATGTCATTTTCAACATTACATTTTCAGTTCATGCAATCCTTCTTGTTGTTGTGTTTCCCATGAACAAATCTTCATCGTACTCAGCATTAGTGTATGTTGCAAAGGCTTCTTTCGCAGAGAAAATATGTAAAGTGGCACCTCAGTCAAGAAACCACTCCTTGGGATTTCCAATTAAGTTACACTTCGAGATCATTGCACACAATTTATTTGCATCTTCAATCTCTTCCACGATGTTTGCTTGACTTTTGCCTTTGCCTTTGTCTTTGTCTTTGTCTTTGTCCTTTATTGAAGCACGATAATCAGAAGACTTATGACCAGCTTTACCACAAATGTAACAGTTGCCCTTGAATTTCTTCTTGGTTTTTTCTAACTTCTGTCCGTTAGACTTCTTTCTCTTTTTGTCTTTGGTAGGAGCTTTTTCAACAATATTAACTCCAGTTATTATTGAACTCTTACGAGACTTTTTGGCTGTTTTATTATCTTCCTCAAGATTGAGTCGAATCACAAGATCTTCAAGCTTCGTTTTCATACGGTTGTGCTTTAGATGATTCTTGAAGTCGTTCCACGAAGGACTCAAGATTGAGTCGAATCACAAGATCTTCAAGCTTCATTTCCTTACGGTTGTGCTTTAGACAATTCTTGAAGTCGTTCCACGAAGGAGGTAACTTCTCAATAATTGTATCCACTAGAAAAGCTTCATTTACTACCATATATTCAACAATAAGATCATTAAAAATAAGTTGAAGTTCCTACACTTCTGATACAACAATTTTACTATCTACCATTTTACCACAAACTTTTTAAATCATGCATCTTCTGTCTTATATATCTTGTCAAGTGCATCTTGTAACCCTTTCGAAGTTGTTATTGCACTATAGACATTATATAATTCATCCTTTAAATGACTCAGAATACATCCCTTAGAATATAAATATATTAAATATTTAAAAATACGATGAATAACGAATATAAACAAGAACTTAATAAAATAATTATGGCTAAAAAAAAAGAATTAAGACATAGACAAAATAGACTAAATAGTAATATATTTGCAGGAATTTGTGAAAAATCTATAATAGCACAAAGAAATACTATTTTATATCTAGAAACACAAATAAATAATCTAGAATATTGTAACGACCTGTTTAGTCGTTTTGAGCAGCAGATTTTAATTCTGGGAAAACTGGCCAAGACCACGGGCACTGCGACGGACCGTCACAGGCACGACGGCCAGTCGAGGGTGTATCGTTTCAACATACTTAGGAATTCTGAAACTGGGTACTGAAAATCGACTCTCTGGAAATTGTGACGGACCTGCAGTACGGGCCGTCACAGCCACGACGGACCGTCATGAGCTCCCGTTGGAAAACACTTCAACTTTTGAGAATTTGGTACAAGGAACGAGTCTCTGACCGTCATGACGGAAGTGCAGGATGGACCGTCACAAGTGTGACGGACCGTCACAGTGTACTTAGAGAAAAATGGGATTTTGGGAGGTTGCGACGACCTTCGTGACGGACCGTCGCAGTCACGACGGGCCGTCACAGGTTGCGCAAATCCCAGGCAGATTAGGATTCCTCTACACGTTTTAAGGGTCGTTTTGGACTATTCTTTCCTTAATTATAAAGATTGAGGGTTAATATTAATAAGTCTAATTACTTGGGGGTTAAAAGAGGTAACCTTAAGCTAATTGGTGGGTTTTATTGTCCTCTTTTACACGTAATTATATTGTAATTAGGGTAAAGGAAAGAGGGTTTGAATAAAACAAAAGAGAAAGAACAAGAGAGAAAAGAGAGAAACGAATTGAGAGAGAGATTGGAGGAGAAAACAGGAGCTTGGGAATTTGCTTGTTGATCAATTCTTCGGTGGAGGTAGGTTATGGTTTATGTTACGATAATCGTAGTGAACTCTTAATAGTGAATGTTATGTGTTGATAGTATTGTAAACCCTGCTATGTGCTTAAATTGTATGTTTGCATGACTATGATTATGAAATTGTGATGAATTAACAAAGCATGATGAAGCTATTGAATCCCGAATCTTGAAAGAACCCTAATTCGCTTGATATATTATATAATGAGAATGATGATGCCTTAGTGTAAAGAAGGCTTGATGAATTAGGGGATCGGGTGCCACGTTCCGGTACCAGGATAGAATGAGGATCGGAGTGTCACGTTCCGACACCAGGATAGAATATATGGATCGGGTGCCACATTCCGGTACCAGGATAGAATGAGGATCGGAGTGTCACGTTCCGACACCAGGATAGAATATATGGATCGGGTGCCACGTTCCGGTACCAGGATAGAATGAGGATCGGAGTGTCACGTTCCGACACCAGGATAGAATATATGGATCGGGTGCCACGTTCCGGTACCAGGATAGAATGAGGATCGGAGTGTCACGTTCCGACACCAGGATAGTATATGGATCGGGTGCCATGTTCCGGTACCAGGATAGTATATGAGGATCGGAGTGCCACGTTCCGGCACCAGGATAGAAATAGAGGAGCGGAGTGTCACGTACCGACACAAGAGGAAGAAAGATAATGAATCTTGAAAGATAATGAATATACTCAATCTAACGAACTTAATTTCCAAATGAGTATGGTATTGAGGCTTGAGTCCTCATGTGTGAACTCGGTTGTACTTATTGATGAATTAATATTGTTATTGCTACATGTTGAGTATTGTAGTTGATTTACATTATTATTGATATATACTGTTCCCTATTTTGAGTTGACCGATGATATCTACTCAGTACTTGTGGTTGTACTGACCCCCTACTTTTATGTTTCCTTCTTGTTATTTGTGTAATGCAGCAAACGTTCCGTCAACTTCAACTCAGCAGTAAATCAAGCCAGTCTTCGTCACACCGGATCTTCAGGGTGAGCTAATGTTTCTAGCTTGGACTGGGTCTTCTTCTTCAAGTCTTGATGCCTTGAACTTCCGGCATGGACTAGCTTTTTAGTTATTTTGTTCTTAGACATTCCTAGTTTAGTGAATTGAGATAGATGTTCTTGTGATGATGACTTCCAGATTTTGGGGATAATAATAGTTATTGATTTGATTCTTATTTATGAGTTAAGTCTTCCGCATTATTTTCTGTTGATATACATTGAAATGTTAAGGTTTAGATCGGTTGGTTCGCTCACATAGGAGGGTAAATGTTGGTGCCAGTCGCGGCCCCGATTTGGGTCGTGGCAGCTACCCTCTTAAGACCACGGTTCACATTCAAGTATAGACCACACACCACATACTAGCATAGGAGAAAGGACAACATCACATTACCTTCAAGACTCCTAACCTTAGTTATTTACACATTCATTTAGGGGTACATAGTAAAGGGTCATTCACCATTTATGCTTCATCTTTGGTAGAACCTAAAAATAACCCTAACATAGTCCTCCACATGCTTATACAATACCCATACAACCTAGAGCATAACTAGAATGGAAGACTAGGCATGCTTCAAATAGTGTTATCATCATATCCACACATTCACATAACATCAATTGTGCCTTCAAGTCTATAATCAACACACATATAGATTGTCAATATGTAATAACTTCAACCATAAGTGGACCATGCAACACAATTCCATACAAGGCCAATTCAAATATTATTATATAGAATAGTAGAGGAATATAGTTAAGCATTCAAATTCATCAACCTTTGATAAAAATTGATCTATATTCATCTTTCTGCAACAATTAAAGTATAGGTAAGTAGCTATATCTACATTAACATCTATGAAATCATGCATAAACCACCACAAGATTATGATACTTACATGTACACTACATCACTAATTCAATAGAGAGTAGAGAAACAAGTTCACTTACCAAATCCCCCTTGATATGATCATCAATGATCAATATTTATAATTAATAAATAATACAATATAATGAGGTATCTAACGAAATCATAACCTAAACAAAATTATACTTCAATTTCCCTAGAATCGAGATCATACAAGTGTTCTATACGAAAAACACATAGAAGATAGAAGAACATAAGTCAATATTACCAAATCTTCAATCCTTTATCACATTGAATGAATTACACATTTTTCATAATAAAAATGTTTCATAGGCAGTAGCCAAATCAATTTATCATAATTGAATCTCATAGCAATCATTCTAGCATCAACATCACAACATACTACAACATAGGCTATTTAAATATTGAAAGGGGTCATGGGCTCAACATGGAAAATCGATTGAAAATCACATTCAAATCAGTAGATCATCATCATGTTTTTAAAATCATTATATAGAAAGAACCCATGGCTAGATTAAATAATACACAATTTGACTATGGAATCTCTTTGAAAAAACTAGGAGGAACTCTCTAGATGAAAGGTTAGATAGAGATGAAGGATCGCCATACCTCATTGTAGAAGAAAACCACGAAAATTGATGAAAACACCATCACCATCCAATATACAAGCTTTTCTTGAGCTGCATCTCCAATGGAGATTTCTTGACAGAGTTTCGTTTGGGAAGGAAGTCTATTTTTTAAAAAGTGAATTTGGTATGGGGTTTTGATATTATAAACCAACTTAATATACCCAAAATTATAAAATTAACCGCCTAGGGTTAGATTAGGATATGAGGTGAATTTCCCATTAACCCCTTCACTTAACTGTGTGCCTGGCAGCTTGTTGCAGGTTGCATCAATGGAGAGCCATCAACATCCCTTAGTCCCAACGATGTTCTGTAGGTTGCAACCATTTGGGTCTTAGGTCTGTATTTAGGCTAAGAATTTTAAAGGCCAAGCGTGTCACAACGCGCACCCATCGACGGGGTATCACCACACCTATTGCTCGTTCATAGAGGGTCGTAGATAGACAATGTCAAGGCAGTGGCTAGGAAGACTTAGGGTCCTTTTGAGGACCTTTTGCGGGGACCTTGGAGATTCTTACCTGGACGTTTCCATCTTAAGCATACTCAATAACATGTTAGGGACCTTTAATATAGGTTTAACCAAAAGCGAACACGTAAAACATGTCAAGACACACCAAGACAAACTTTCAAGCATCTTGGACGTTCTTGGACATTTTAGTTCCAAATGAATTCAAATAAATCATGCATACTGTAAAACACTTATCTAACATATTATAACCCTTTTTAGACACATTTGAATCTCTAGACACCTTAGCTCATTTTGGGGCTCTTACAATATTCCCCCCTTTTGGGAACGTTCTTCCTCGAATGACAATTGGAATAATTTTAAACACAACAAGGACTTGAATGACCCATAGAGCAGATCAAAACATTCATAAAATCATCATATAAGAGTCAATTAACCAATCTCACAAGGAACACCAACTTCAAACTATTTTGCACTCAATGCAACACAAACACATAGGCTCATTATAGGGCAAGGATAGTTTCAAGACCATTGACGTATACATGGAAAACTCTTAATTCCTATTGAATCATTATATTTTTCCGCTTATGGAAATCCTCTTTATTCCGATTGAGTCATTGTAGTTTTCCACCTCGTGAGGACCATTGTGAACAAGCCTTCCTACATTAGGAAGGGGCACCTCTAATCTATGTTCATTCTGTGCTAAGATAAGTTCCCTTTATTGAAGATCCATTATTATCATTTCTTCATAAAATATAGTCTTAAGAGAGTAAACCCCTCTTACACTTAGCTCATAGGTCTTAGATGGGATTTCATCAACCTAAATCATGTGATAGTACCTTTCATGAGGACATAATACATTCAAGCACGATCTATTTATGATACACTTTAGAACACTTTTGAAAAGCCCATCTATTGACTAGACCATCATACAAGCATCATAGACATACATCATGTGTGTGTATATACATATATGTGAGCAAACCTTTCGCATAAATAACCTTTGACCAAACATGTTGATACTTGTATTTCAATCATGCATAAGAGTATGGGTGTAACTATATGAGAAAAACTTTCATATAAACACATTTAGATATTATGCAAATTCATACTTCTTCATATGATATACTTAAGATCATAGCATATAAGTTATATTCAGAACATGTTCATGCATTCGTATTCATGAACATAGATCACAAAACCTAGGAACTATCATATTAAGGCACACATGTGCAATACATAGATAGGGTCCCATACCCTTTCTCATTCTACTAAACCTATCAAGTCATCCTAGTTAAGGAATACATAACTGCTTCGTAGAAATATACCTTATATGCATATTAGTAGACACAAGTACATATGAGAATACCCTTTTATTAAACACAATGAACCTATACTACTTTGTAACCATGCATAAAGTGTGAATGTATGTGTGCATTGGTGAGCATGATCACATAAGGTCTATCAACAACATATTGATGCAGAAATCCTCAAATAACCATAATTCACATTATAGTATAGAGCACACACTAAATACTAGTATTGGAGAAAACACAACATCATATTACCTTCAAGACTCCTAACCTTAGCTATTCACACATTCATATAGGGGTAGATAGGTAAGGGTTTACTAACCATTTATACTTCATCTTTGTCCGCACCTAAGTATAAACCTAACATAGTCCTCCACATTCTTATACAATAGCAATACAACCTAAAGCATAACTAAAATACAAGAGTAGGCATGCTTCACATAGTGTAATTACCATATCCACAAACTCAAATAGCATAAACTATGCCTTCAACGCATAATAAAATAAACACATACGGAGATTGACAAGAAGTAAACAACGCCACCTTAACTGGACCACACCACACAATGCCATACAAGGCCAATTCAACTAGCCATTATATATAAATGTAGAGGAATCGAGTAAACCATGCCAATTCATCAACCTTTTATCATCATTGATCCATATTCATCTTTAATCAACAATTAAACTATAGGGCATTAGCTAAATATTCATTAATATTGATAAAATCATGCATAAAACACCGCAAGATCATTCTACTAACATGTACACTACATCTCCAATAAAATAGAGAGTAGAGAAACAAGATCACTAACCAAATCCGCCTTGATTTTATCGTCAATGGTAAATATACATAATTCATCAATAATACAATATAGGTCAGTATCTAAATATATCATAATTTAAACAAAATCATACTTCAATTGCCCAAGAATCGAGATCATACAAGTGTTCTATACTAAAAACTCATAGAAGATAGAAAAACATAAGTCAATACTACCAAATCTTTAAGCCTTGATCCACCTCGGATACATTACACAGTTCATCATAAAATTGCATCTTAGGAAGTAGCTAAATAAATTTATCATAATTGAATGTTATAACAGTCGTTCTACCTTCAAAATCACAATTTACTACACCATTGGCTAATTTAATATTGATATGGATCATGGTTTCAGCATAGAAATTGGATTGAAAATATCATTCAAATCAATAGCTAATCATCAATTCGTATCATCATGCTTTTGAAATTGTTTTTAGAACGAACCCATGGCCAGATTGAAGAATAGAAAGTTTGATCATAAAATTTCTTTGAAAACATTAGGAGGAACTCTCTAAATGAAAGGTTATCTAGAGATGAAGGATCACCATACCTCATTGTAGAAGAATATAATAAAAACTTTATGAAGAAATCATCACAATCTAATCTACAGGAATTTTTTGAGTTTCATCTCCAATGGAGGTTTCTAGAGAGGGTTTGGTTTGGGAGAGAAGTCTAATTTTTTAAAAGTGAATTAGGTATGAGTTTTGATGTTATAAAATGACTTAATGTAAAAAACAATAACCAAATAAATCTACTAATTTCTGGTTAGGACGTGGGGTGAATTTCACCCTCTCACTTAACAGTGTGTCGGGCAGCTTGTTGCATATTGCATCGAAAGATAGCCATCAACGTCCCTTCATTCCAATAACTGTCCTTAGCTTGGCACTATGGTTTGGGTATGACGTCTGTCTTTGGAATGAGCCTCCTCCAGGCTATGTGTGGGGTAAAGATTACCCATTGACAGGGCGTCAGTGCACTTACTAGCCGTCGATTGAGGGTCGTAGGTAGACACTGCCAAGTCAGTGTCTATGAAGACTTTGGGTCCTCATTGAGGGCCTTTTAATTGGACCTTTTGGATTCGTTACCGTACTTTTCAAAATTAAAAATACTCATTAACATGTAATGTACCTTTTATATCAGCTTCACCCAAAATAAACATGTAAAACATTTTAAGACACACATGCACGTCGCAAGGGCTAACATAGAACATCTTGATGTTCTTCCACGTTTTACTTCCAAATGACTAAAAATTAATCATGCATATTATAAAACACTTATTTGATGTATTTTGACCCTTTTTTGACACATGTGAGAATCTAGACACTTTAACTCATTTTGGGGATCTCACAATGATATTGTAGTTGCAAATACGATTTCATTTTTGTGTTTTTGGCTTGCTTACTAAAGAGGTCATAAAATTAAGACGACTAAATTGATAGCATGTGTTATTCAGTCAAAGTGGGTTAAACAAGAGTGAGTTAATCCTAGTCCTTCTCCCACACATTCATATCGAGATAGTGAATGGGCTAAGGCGGAGACAGTTCTTAATGAGGCAACTCGGTGTTTGATGGAAACATAGTTTATTATGGGTATGTATCTTTAGAGATAATTTACTTCCACTTTAGTCTATCCTAGAAATAAATGTTCAGTAATTTACAATCAAAAAAAGTACCCGATAGTCTAGTTTATCTCATATTTCCATCACATCTTGAGAATCCCATCTCCCAATCTCGCTTACTTATATTTTCACGACCCAAAGTACACACTAGAATTAAGGTATCCTCAAGTTTCCACACGGCGAACTCGACTTTTCGGAGGTCTTATATAATCCCTTAGACATCATTCATTGCATATGCATATACATGAAAAGTAGTGCGGAATTAAAAATTTTAACAACAATAGTTCAAATCTCTTTTATGTCAAACATAAGAAACACTAAGTCACCTTGTAGCCATCTTAGACACATGAATATCTTAGAATCGCAGCCCATACATCATCAAAAGGAAATACTGAAGTCTACAACAATGTCTCTTACAAAGGAAAATTAAACATAACCATGTCCTTAAATAATAATATGACATACCAAGATTTCTTAATAGAATACTATCCCATGTCCTTAAATAATAATATGACATACCAAGATTTCTTAATAGAATACTATCCCAAGCATCCAAGAGACTTCTCTCACTTTCCACCAGCACCTATAGAGATAAAATAACACATGTAATTAGTACATTAAATGCACTAAGTATAGTGACATGCAATAAAACCATGCTAACATGGACATTTACTTATAACATGCTTTTTATGCACTTTTGAAGAAAATCTCATAAAACATGTATAAGAACAACTTTGAAGTCACTCTTCACATATGATACATATTTCAAGTAATCAATAAGAGACAACCATAACAATTTAGAAACAATATAAGCATATAAACCTCCTACTAAATTTTCCTAAGAATTAATTATGTAAGACCAGAAGAGACCACCCATACACCCTCTTGAAGAATACCTGAGCAATCCTTAAGACAACCTTCTCACATCTATAGAGCACCCGCTACATGCGACCGACATTGTCGTCCTCTCAGAGGACTCAGACAAGCCCTTATTGTTTGTTATAACATGTCATCCCTTAAAAAGGCAGAAAATTTAAAAAACTTTTGCATACTATAGGAAGTGTATACAGACTTTATGCTCAACATATATTGAGGTATACATAGATGTCTCACATAGAAGCTTACTTAGGTTTCCTTTTTAACAACATGACAACATAAATAAGATATTCTAAAACTTGTCTCACATAAAAACCATCTAAAGATTATAAGTTGGACTTAGCCAATAAAATGTTAATATGACATAAAGGTCGTACTAGAAGAGAATCCAAATAACATAATAAAACGTATTAAATAGTATGTGTCAACACTAATAAAGTCATCATAAGCTAGAATAATGAATTACATAACATATCCGAACAAGAGGACCTACCAACAGTTGGAGAAAGAGTTCCAAGATTCTTCAATCGACCTTCTTAATCTTCGATGGGCCGAACCTACATATGTAGTAATGTAAAGTAAGGGGTTAGTACGCCACATGTACTAAATATAGGTATATGCACATAAAAAATTAAGGACATGCATGAAGACGGACCATTTCTTTATAAAGAATGCTAAGTAATTTGAAAGCTTTTAATGCATATACAAGAGAGCATATATAAAATAAGGATCATAACAACCTAACGCATAATCATAACCAAAGACATATCATCATAAAATCATATTAACATTTCATGTTCAATGGTGCATAACAACTTAACAAACAAACACTTACCAATATTCGCATCCCAAATATAGAAGTGCAATGATCATGTAAAACCCCATGACCCCACATTATCAAGTAAAAATTATTGGAGACCATATGTAAACCTCTTGTTCATACAACTTATATTATATGTTGTAATAACCATATATAGAAATATAGACTAATAACATTTTCATTAACATAACCAATATCATATAATAGTAACATCATATATTTTAAGCATTATACATTTCATGATATCATTTTTCTCAAGAAAACGATAAAAAAGAAAAATCTCAAGAAGACTTCATGTATACACATTTTATATAAGTTAAAGAATAGAGTATGAAGGCATTTTCTTAAAACACAAGTTGGTACAATTTTTACCAAAACATGCACCTATTTAGAAAACAAGTAAAGTTCATAGTTATTCTTAAATTGATTTATTAAGGGGAATGTTTAACCTCAAGGAGTAAAAAGATGAGGGTAGTGGGACTTCATCTCGGCTTCGGCCTACCGTGTTGCCCCCTTATGAAGATGGTTCCTCTATAGCACTTTTATAAAGGATACCTCTTTGTTCCTCAACTCCTTTATTTGGCGATCTAGGATCTCAAATTGAACCTCATTATAGGAGAAGTTCTCATCCACCCCTAAACCTTCAATATGCATAAAAGACACCGGGTTGCCTATGCATTTCTTAAGTATAGAAACATGAAACACTTGACGAACAAAAGCTATTCAAAACCGTTGTAGTACATCATTAGTTCCAACATGTCAGTGACTTAACATCCCCTTCTTACCAAACCTTATCACCTCTTTCATTGGCGAAATGTTCAAATAGACATGATCACCTATTTCAAACTCAAGGTCTATTCTAGTATTTTCGGCATATTAATTTTGCCGATTACTGGCTGTCTTTAATCTATCTTTTACGACTCCAAATTTCTATAAAGACTCATAGATAATCTCAGGACAAATGAGTTAGCACTCACAAACCTCAAATCAATCAACCAGAGACCTACATATTTTATCTTAAAGAGCTTAAAAAGTTGTCATGGAAATGCTTGAATGGTAACTATTGTTCTAGAAGAACTCAATCAATGGTAGGTGATCATCCAAAATTCCTTTGAAATCAACAACACATGAATTAGCGTATCTTCAAGGGTCAGAATTGTACGTTCCGCTTGCCCATCCATTTGAGGATTAAAAGCGTTGCTAAGTTTCTCTTGAGTACCTAAACACATATGAAAGGCTTTGCAAAAACGAGAAAGGAATTGGGCAGCCCTATCCGAAATGGTGGACAAAGCAATCCCATGAAGATTCACAATCTCATTAATGTAGATTCTTGCATAATCTTCTGCTAAGTAGACTTAATAGGAATAAAGTTGGAAAATTTCGTAAACCTATCCATAATAACCCATATGGAATCATTTTGCCTACGGGTTTGAAGCAACCCAAGAACAAAGTCCATATTGAAGGATTCCCACTTCCAAGTAAGAACATCCATTATTTGGGTTAAACTACCCGGTTTTAGATGGTAGTCGTTAACTTGTTTGCAATTTGGACACCTTGCAACAAACTCGGCTATGCCCCTTTTAAACCATACCACCAATAGCCTCTCTAGGTCATGATAACGGGAACCATTGGCTTCTTCTATAGTTTGATTTCTCAAATTTTCAGTATCCGGTAAATATAATCTCTCTTGGTACCTAAGAACACCATCCTCCTCTTGGGAGATGACTCATTGAGCTTACGAAGTACCGATACCTTAAGATCCATCAATAGAGGATCAAGATGTTGCTTATACTTCACGTCAACAACTAATAATGAGGCGTAATTGTTATGGATCATAAAACCAGCAATGGGAGAATCTTCTAACCGCACACCTAAATTAGACAACCTATGAACATCTTTTCCATGTTTTTTCTTCTCGTCTTCCACATGCGATACACTAACAGTAGTCATACGACTCAAAGCATCCGTAACCATATTGTACTTCTCGGGATTTTAAAGGATACTCATGTCGTAATCCTTAAAAATTTCTAACCATGTTCTCTGTCGGAGATTCAAATGCTTTTGTGTAAACACATATTGAAGACTTTTCTGGTCACTAAGCACAACAACATACACTCCATACAAGTAATATTTTCATACTTTCAAGGAGAAAACAACAAATGCTAACTCAAGCTCATTATTGGATAATTTTTGTCATGAACGTTGAGTTTTCTAAAATCATAAGCTTTCACCTTGTCATGTTGCATGAAAAAATATCCCAAGCCTACTCGGGAAGCGTCATAATACACTATAAAGCCTTCATTACCCTCTAGTAAGGTCAACATTCGAGCGGAGGTAATCTTATCTTTAAACTGTCGAAAGCCTTACTCACAAGTTTTCAACCACTCAAACTTCACCTTAAATTGGGTCAAAGTAATCAAAGGAGAATCAATGGACGAAAATACGTCAACAAACCTTCTATAGTACCAGGCTAGACCGAAGAAAATTCTTATGTCGGTGGGAGTCAAAAGTCTATGCCAATTTTTTATCGCAGCAATATTCATTGGATCTACCTCTACACCCTTACCACAGATAACAGTCCATGAACTGGAAGTGAAGACAACTGAAATTCGCACTTACTACATTTGGTATAAATTTGGTGTGTATTGAGGACTTGCAAAGCAAACTTCAAGTGACTCATGTTTATTTTTATTCTTGGAGTATATAAAAATATCATTAATGAACACATTCATAAATGAGTCGAGGTAATCTGGGAAAACTCTATTCATTAGGTCGATAAATGCCGCTGAGGCATTTGTTAACCCAAAATATATAACTACAAATTCATAGTTACCATATTTAGTACGAAAAGATTTTTTGGGAACAACATCACCTCTCACATTAAGTTGGTAATATCCGAACCTTAAGACAATGTTGGAAAACTAGCTAGCACCTTGGAATTGATGAAATTGATCATCAATCCGAGGGAGAGTATACTTTTTCTTTATGGTGACCTTATTGAGTTTGTGATAATAATGCACATTCTAAGGGACTCATCCTTCTTCTTAACAAACAAGACCGGAGAACCCTAAGGAGAAATACATGGTTAGATGAAACCCTTGTCTAGTAAATAGTTAAGTTGGAGCTTTAATTCTTTCAATTTGGTCAGAGCTATTTGATATGGAAGAATTGAAATGTAATTCGTATATAGTAACAAATCAATGAAAAAGAAAATTTCTCGTTCAAGTGGAATTCCTGGAAGGTCAGTAGAAAAAACCTCTGCGAACTCCCTTACTATAGGGACTAACTAAATAGAAGGAATTACACATTCTAGATCTTTAACAATCACTACATGATATAGACAACCCTTGTCTATTATATTAAAACCCTTGAAGCAATAATTGATTTGAACCCTTGGCATAAAATTTCCCCACTATTCATTCTAAAATGGGTTTATTTTTGAATTAAAACTTCATTACCTCGTTCTACAAGCTATAGAACCAAAACAACCATGAAACCAATCTATACCCAAGATGATATCAAAATCAAACATGTCAGGTTATATTAAATCAACAAAACTAACTCTATTGGGAAGCATTACATGACATTTCATATAGACTCTCTTCTCAACTATAGAGCCACCCACTGAGGTACAAACTAAAAAAGTTTTCAATCAAAACACCAAAAAATACATTTAACATCGTAACTACCAAAGTTGTAACAAAAGAAAGGGTAGCACCTTGATTAAGAAAATAAGAAACATTAACAAAAAAGACTTGTAACATACCACTCACAACATTGGGAGATCTCTCTTGTTCATCACTAGCCTTTAGTGCATAAAAATGGTTTCTTTTTGGGGCTTCAGAGCTAGGACCGCTTGATTGAGATGGATAATCCCCTTTTCTTGACTCCTCAAATTATGGAAATCCTTGACGATATGGCAACCTTTGCCATAACCAGAACCTATTATTTCAAATCATGCATTCAGCCACATGTTTCTTACAACACATACAACAAGCTTGTCTTTCTCTTGATGGGTCAACATTTCCCCCATTTTGAGGTTTAGGATTAGACACCCTATCAGCGCTAGTCCTTAAGACATTTGAAGGAACCTTGTTTGAAAACATCTTCTTGAACTTAGGCTTGAATTGAATGTCATGACTACTCTTGGAAGATCCACTTTCAAAAGATCTCACCTTCATAGATTCCCTATTCTTCTTCCTTATAAGAATCTCGTCGACTTTTTGTGTCACAACCCAAATTTAGGAATCCGGATCACAAACGGCATCGTTGACCTCTCAAACGTCGCAGACAAGCCTCTTCTTGCATTCATCACATTCATCTAGGTAAATTTGCAAAAAATTTCAACTTCTTAAACATATGATGTATATATAGACATCATATAATTATTAACTAGTTACATCATTTAATAATCTCAAAGTAAAGACACAACTATCTATCATAAAGAATCTATTCAAAGGGAGAATCGATATAACATAAATAAGTTTGCCAAACACGGCCTTATTACAAAATCTTTGAAAAGAAAGTGTTTGAACGAAATGCTAGGGACTACATCCACTATCTATGTCTAATACTAGGATAGACTAAAACTATAGCATCCTCGAAATCAAGAGGACCTACAAAATGGTCTGGACAACGCTAATGTCCAAACCACTACAATGAATCTTGAATCTACTCTCTGACCTGCACCTATAAAGATAATAAACTGTATATGCTTAGTACACAACTTGTATTAAGTATGGGTGTATTCACACATATAAATAAGGATATTCATTATCAAGGAATGTTCTTTCTCAATAACATGTCATTTTTTTTTAAAGTATAGTCACTACACTTCCATAATTCGTTAGTTGTGAATTGTTGTATGAATATGATGTATTTCAATGCATTCAAAGAACACAACTCATTTTCTTTGTTACTACAAGAAATTAGAATGATCAACATATTATTAGAACAACTAGAGCGAATATTTGAAAATTTGAGCAAGCCAAACCCGAGAGCCCTTATTTCCGCACTTAGTTTTTTTTCAATCTCTTTTTTCTTATTCTTGTGTAGTTCAATAATTCCATTGCTCCTACTTTTACTTACAAGTGCAATTATTCAATGTAGTCCCATAACGATAATGAGTCAAGTAAGTAATCCAAGGACTAAGGAATGATTTCACTATCCTTACAATGAGTCATTCATTACATTGTCTATTCATTAATACTTCATAAGCCAGTCTCTATTGGCTATGCCAATTATTTTCACATTTTAAAGTTAGGGAAGTTATGAAGCTTTGATTTGCTATTATGTTTCTACTACCTTATTTTTGCATCTATAAGAAGTCATTCTAAGTCAATCTTATTTTGCTTTGCCAATTATTTGGTGAAACCTCATTGGTATTTATATTGAAAATTGAAATTCTTAAGCTCTTACTTTCATAGCTCACTTCAAACATATATTCATCACCTTTATTTTTTGATTTCTTAGAGACATTTTAGAAGTAAGATCATGCGAGGTAATATGAAATCCAGTGTCTTCCCCACCAAAAAGAGGCGATTCACCAATTAAAATTAATCTACATCGTGTGAGCTACTCATAAAATCAAGTGTCTGCCCCACATCGAAAATGAGTGTTTCCCGGCAAAGGTAAATCCATATCAAGTGTTCACTCCACACCGAAAAGGAGTGGCTCACTGCTACAGTGAACCAAGAACATGGTTTTAGCATTAACAGACATAGATCATGTGAGATAGATATGAAATCCATTATCTACTCCACACCAAAAATAGGTGATCTAATTGGCCAAGGTGAAATTGAAACATACCCAACTCTCATCGCTGGAAACCACTTGCTAGTTCCTGTGTTGTCTAGTTATAGTTCGAATACTAGGGATTTAATGATACTACTTATCCACCTCATTGGTAGCCTCATCTCATTAGACTTACACGTGCAAGCACATGCTCAAAACTAGTCTATCGGTGCTTTGCTCACTTTCATTCTAGATTGAGATTCACTTACTCTATTGATTACTTGCCATCCTTACTTTACATTGATTAAATGTGAATCTTTCTTTCATATCATCCTTCGGTATTAATGAGACAGGTCTCACATGTTCTAACACCTTCATTCATATGTATTTTTAAAAAAGTAGCTTAGGTGTAAGGGATACTTATCTAACTTCATTTAACACCTAATTCTGGTCACTTTCTTAACTTAGACATCTTTATTTATGTTATTACTCACGTTACTTTCTTACTTTAGGTTGTAGCTTCATATCATCGATTATGGACGAGGAGCACTTCATTCAATGAGTTTCATAAGTCCATATATCATTCTTGTAGAACATGTTGGGAGTTGTCCCAATGAATTACATGCTCTTGTATATGGGTACTTTGAATTAGATTAGAAGTGCTTATGTTGTCATTTCTTTACTCTAACTACACAAAATTGACATAAGATTACTCTTAGCCTAAACACTTGGATATTAACTACATAACCATTTTTGTTGGCAAAGCCAATTTTAAGTGTGTTCTTATTTAAATTTAATATGTATGAACTATTAGCGAATACTTTAATCATTTAGCAGAAGTTTATAGCCATTTGCATGAATACCTTTTGGGACAATGTACTGTTAGACAATTTATTGGCATAAGGTAAGCAATACACTCAAGATGTGAATTCATGGAGGTCCTTTTATCCAATATTAGTTCATGACTTTAGAGATAATGTTTTTCAACATCTTGGAGCATCATATGAACATTTGATGAATATAACATCTTCATAAGGTCACAATAACAACAACTCAACATTCGAACAAATGCATCAACACTTTTAATTAACGCTTTAAACCTTAAACTTCAAACAATTACAATTTCATAGGTTCATTAGACATTCATAATTCAAGAAACCTAACGAGGAAACTATAGCCCTCTCGAAGGAATCTTTCAGGGTGAAAAGCAAGATGTTTGACCTGCCGGGCCTAGCCTTTGTCACTTCTTTTTCGAAAAGTGAAATCATTAAGATCATCCAGGAACCTGATGCCTAACCTATTCAACATTGAAATTATACATTGATACTAGGGAAAAGATGTTCGACGAGAACAATGGGAACAACCGTTGTTTCCAAGATCTCATGAATAGTCTGAAGGAATGTCTCTTGGAGAAATAATTCCAAGAGAAAAATCCATACCTTAAGTATAACTTAATATACCAAGACCACCTTGAACGAAAACATGGAGAAACCTTGAAATTGCCTACAACGACTATGAACTTTCTGCCAGTTTCTTTCGTTCGTTTAAACATTGTGTTCTCTGAATGTTTTGATCGTGAGTTGTAGGTTTAGGAATTGATCTATAATCATTCCACTATGTATTAATTAGTTAATTAAATATATAAATAAATTTATTACTAAAAATCCCCTCCTAGATTCACTAAAAAAAGGAAAACACAACACATAGTCAAATATGAAATTTTTCCAAAAAATTTCGTTTTTCACCTTTACCAATTCATAAAATATTTAATTTAATTAATTAAGGGACCTAGAATAATTACTAAAGTCCTCCGAAATCATTGGAACCATACTTAACCCTTTTGGACCATCCTAGGTTAACTACTAGGATGTTTCTTCAGTTGTACTACGTTAGTGTAAGAATTTCGGTTTGACCGCTTTCATTTAATTAATTAAATGGATAATTTAATATATAAGTGACCTATATTAATTACTTATGTATACATAAGTTATTATAACCATAACTAACCCTTTGGACCATCCTAGGTTAGGTACTAGGTTATCTTTTTCTTGTCTTAACCGAAATCTGGGAATTGCTATATAATTTCGGTTTTGTCCTTTTAAATTTATTCATTAAGATGCTAAATTAATAAATTAAGTAGTTTAGAGTGATTAATAAAGTATCCCCTAGGTTTCTAGGTCCTTAACTAAATCTTTGGATCAACCTAGGTGAGGTACTAGGTTGTCTCTTTAACTAGAAGTAGGTTAGAGTCAACCCGGTTTAGTACTATCTTGTCGGGTGTACTAGTGGGTCCAGTCCGGTTAGTCGTTGGTTATTTAGCTAGTTATGACAGTTATTTAGAGACCAGAGTTTATTAGGTAGTTAGGCAACACATGGACGGGCCCGTCCTATGATGTTGCCCCTTAACTACTCTAACCGAATTCGATTAGGGTGGTACCCTCTTATGGTCGATTCCCACATGCTTTGACCATGTGCTTGGACATGGGTTTGTTGTAATTTCCTCACTAACTATTCTTCATGTCCTATTTGGAATATTGACTTATTTTCTCAAGGACCCTCACTATTTCCTTGGCACTGTTTAATTTACATCATCATTTTAAATGGTCATGTAGAGTGGTACTAGGCTTGACACTTGGATACCTAGCACTTCATATGTTTTGTTGAGACGTCATTTTTATTAATTTAGGGTCTTCATTGCAGGTAAATTTATTGGACAACAATCTTGAATTATATTATGCCTACTGGGATATTTATTAAAATTGGCTAACTCCCTTAGCCAATTTTTTATATCATGCTCAATATTCTTCAATATTGAGCATTGGGACGTCTATGTACTCCAAATATGCATTCTTAAAGACCTACTGGAATCTTCACTAGACATGTAATTTTCCGCAATGTTACATATTGAGCATCAACCATCAACCTAGAAATAACAATATTGTCATGAAGAATAGGCGCACGACATTCTTCGTAAAGATCTTCGGATACACCCGTTACATAACAGCTCATTTCATCCCGAGCATTCGAAAACAGAGAGGAAGCATATTTGGACAACTTAATGAACTTTAAGAAGTATTCCGTATCACTCATACCTCCTTGACGAAGGTTGATGAACTCTTCCAAAATAGCTTCCCTTTGATCCCTTAGGAAGAATCTGTCAAGAAAGGCCTTTTTTTAACATATCCCATGTCACGGGAACACCTCCTAAAACCTTAATATCCTTCCACGGATTGTACAATGTCTATGCCACGTCCTTAAGTTGATAGTCAACAAACATAACCTTTTCAGTAATACTCACCTCCATAGCAAACAATATCTTATAGACGTTATCAAGAAAATCATGGGTCTATTCATCAAACCAATATCTAAAGAACATGGGAGGATTCATCCTTGTAAAATTTCTCAGATGGCTATCCATAATACTAGCGTGTTGGTTTTCTCGAGGAACAACCTACTTGTTAGCTTGTACAATAATATCTTGAGCTTGAGTGGAGATGACTTGGTCCATTTGAAATAGGTCTTCCCTCACCTCACCATCTGTATTATTCGGACGATTGACCAGAACTTGATCATTCGCTACATCTTGCACTTGAGGAAGAACTCGATTGCCTTGGGGAATATCTCCCACATTCGTAATCTCTTCTCCTACTCTTCTCTAGGTTGACCTTCTTGTGTTCACCACCTATAATAACAAGAAAGGGATTATATGCTAAAATAAATATTGCGTCAAAACTCTAGAGGCACGACATAGGATTACCAAGAAAACACAATTTCGTACTCATCATATAGCCTCTTAGTCAAAATTGAGGCGTTCTTCAAAACCATGAACAAGATACTATATAATGTGGTTTAGTGAGAAATTGATCCTAAGGATATTCAACCTCATGCTGTGACATAATTTTTGTAACATCTGGAGAGCACCCCCCACGTGTGACTGGCGTCGTCCTCCTCTCAAAGGATTAGATAGGCCCTTAGCGTTCGTCATAAGATGTCATCACTTAAAAATGCGGAAAAATTATAAACATTTTCTTACTATAGAAACTCTACTTAGACTTTATGCTTAACATATATTGAGGTATACATCGACGTCTCACATAAAAGTTTAAGTAGGCTTGATAGCATACATAAAATATTCTAAAACGTGTCTCACCTTAGAACCATATAAAGAATATGAGTTTGACTTAATCAATAAAATGCCAATATGCCACAAAGGTCATACTATAAGAGAATACAACGAACATTATAAAATGAAATAAAGTGTATTGCTTAACAATACTAAAGCAATCATAACCTAGAAATAACGAAAAGATAACATCCCCGGACATGACGACCTACAAACACTTGGAGAAAGTGGTCCAAGCTTCTTCCATATACCTTTATAATCTTCAATGGCCGTACCCTACATTTGTAGTATATAAAGTAAGGGGTTAGTAAGTCAGATGTCATAAGTATGTGTATATGAACATAAACATTTAAGGCATGCATTAAAAAGGAAAATTTGTTTAGAATGTATGCTAAGTCATTTGAAAGCCATTAATGGATATACAAGATATCATATACACGATAAGGATCACGCCATAATAAAGCATGATCATAACCAAGCATACAACATCATAAAATCTTGTTAAAATTTCATGTTCAATATTGTAAATAAACACAATATACAAAATACTTACCAATAATGTCATCCCAAATCTAGAAGTGCAATGATTAAGTGAAGCCCTACAACACCACATAATCAAGGGAAAAAGATAGGAGACCATAAGTAATACTTTGCTTCATACAACTTATATCATAGGTAACCATTACCACATATAGAAATATAAACCAATAACATGTTCATAAACATAACCAACATCATATAAGAGTAACATCACCTTAAGCATTATACATTCATCTTATCATATTACATAAGAACAATATCCTAGGACTTCCCTTAAAGTAAACTTTTACAATGTCTAGGTAGAGTCTAGTAACCCTACCAATACCAAGTAGACTCTTCTAGTTACCCTAGTCGATGTCCATTTACTTATCTTTAATTTTACTTGAGGGAACAATTCCCTTAACCGACATTAGACCAAGTGAGCTAAACATGAAATCTGGTGTCATGAAACTCCACACCGAAAGAAAGTGGTCTACTTGCCAAAGTTGAATAGAAACATGAACATAGCATTCTTGGTTTATCCACTAGCTATTGTTCCTATGGTTACAACATAGTTCAAGAATTAAGAGAAATATTCGATACCCATTGTTCTTTATTCATGGAAACCTCTATCTCATGAGAGTCATTGTGAACCTACCTTCAAACTAAGGAAGGGACATATCTCATATCTTGTTAATCAGTGATACACTTAGGTCTCTTTCTGCATAACCTTCAACTTATCATTTGTTCATAAATCATACCATGATTCATAGAAGATTAATTTCTTGTATAAGAATGATCACAATCTCATTAGGTTTAAATGAGAATTTCCTGTCATCACAACCTTCATTTGTGAGATTAACATGTCATAATCATAGTGTGTAAGGCATACAAGATAAACATCATCAACTTGCATTATCATATCCTTGCCTTGATCACACATTTAACATATTCTTAGTCCATTATATATGTATAGAAAAATCACGTACTTTACTTTCATAACTACATCAATTTATAGGCCAATATCGACATAGTAGAGAAATAATTACTTTAGAAGATTTATGCATTGCTTCCAAGAATCTTCATCAAGAGCTTACACTCAATTTATACCAATTATCTAATAAAATACTGAAATACTCAATCAAATAACAAATGCCAACATTATTAGTCATACACAAGAACAATTCATTGTTAGGGGTAAAGGAAAGAGCCATTTAAAAGTTCACTCGAGTTATAGTTCAAATCCCAACATATACATGTCATTCAATGATATATAGAACATAATTGAAACCATTATTTAGAGGAGGAACATACTTCAATCAAAATTCAAACATTACATATCAATTACCTGAAAAATACATATTTAATTAACCATATAAAATCATTGCTTTTCAATATTATTCATAAATCTAATGTTTGGAAGAAAACCCACTTATATAGTAAAACCCATAGGAATTGTATTTTTGGAAATCATCTTTGAAAGGATATCTTGGGGCAATGAATCTCAAGAATGAAAAATTATACCTTGTTGACGAATATTCAAAAAAATTGAAGTCTTCATCTTCTTTCTCAAGCTTTTCTTGTTATTAAAAAATGATGTTGAAAAGAGAGAGTTTTTGAGAGAGATGAGAAGGATTTGTTTATTCTGATTTGAAGTGCATTAAAGTGGTCTAAATCTGACCTAAAATCATTATAAACTCATCACCTTAACATCCCAACATACCCCTCAATTTAATGGGTCTTTTTGTGATGTTAAATTGACTTAAAGATGATGTGGACGAATCTAGGAAGTGGCTACACGTCGTGGGGTCAATTTATCATTTTATTTTTGAAATACGGGTTGATACAGAAAATCTCTTGGAGTCCCTGTGTCGCGAAGTAAATTTTTGGCCTCCACCTGTTGTCTGCACATCGCGCAGCAGCCTCTATTTTCTTGGCTGCGCAGGCTTCTTTTGCATCCTGTTTGCCCATGTTTGGGTCCTCCTCAAGCACCCTTCGGGTGGTTCTTGGGGAGTCGTTATTGGAAGTTTGGACCCTCTGTTATACATATTACCTACTTAATGTCTTTTTACAAGCTTTCAAATAGATTTGACACTCTGAAATCCCCACAAAACATAGGGACATCTACTGCTTCAATTTAGCTAGTTTCCCGATGTCAAATTCTTTGTTTATATTTTGGCTCTAACCTTTTCGAATAGAGTTTATTACATTAATATAGGTCTAGAATTTAATCATTATTAAATCAGTGAAGCTCTAGTCTATGTCAGCAAACTTCTGGAGCATTACATACCTAAAGTAAGATTATTCTCTTTTCATCACTTCGACCCTCTACCCAAGGTTACTCTAAGATTCACATAAGTAAGATTCACATTCTTCACCTTATACAAGCTATAACATAATAATAACATAATTCACATAATAATTCCCACAAGGTCATGTCCATAAAAATTATAAAACATAAGCACCAGCACATAAGTGGCCATACCAATAAATACTAATTCTACACAATATAGAGAGATTAGGTCATCTTACCACCTTTTAATCATCAACCCCACCATTCCTTACACTTTTCAATCAATTCACTTTACAAAGGCTCTTACCTATAGTCATATACACAATTTTAAGCTAACAATTAAACCATACCAATTATCCAACAATATACAATATGCATATCATCAAATTAAGGAAGCCTATAAACAATTCTATCATGATCTGTACATAATTCAATAGCCCTATACAATCTACACAATAATTCAATACAATTAGGCCATGACCAAAACACCCACAATTGAGCCAAAATAAGGATTTCATCTAATGTATGGGTTCATAGAGTTTTTTATCTTAAAATATTCAGTTATCAATTATATCATAAATTATTGAGTTAAATTATTTCATGCACGAACCCATGGCTAGAAGTAAAAATAGGAATTTTTATGTCTTTGATGATCTTTGAAAAGCCTTTTAAATTGCCTCTTTTATTGGAGGAATATTTAAGGATGAAACATCATACATTTATTGAGGAAAATCCCACGATATTTGTGGAGAAAACTTGGAAAATTTGTCTTCTTCTTTGGAACTTCAAAGCTTCGTCAACAAATATTTTTGAGAGAAGGAATGGGGAGCTTTTGTTTGGAGTTGAGGGTTTTTGGTTTGATTGGTATGTTTTGGGGTTTAAGAAGACCAAATAACCATCAATAAGTAATCCCCAAATTACCCTAAAGACCCCCGCAGTTATTGGACCTTTTAACCAATTGTCATTTGACTTAAAAGTGACGGGACCGAATTTAGTCAGTCACTACGCATCTCGGGGTAACCTCTAATTCTTGATGCAAGAATTTTATTTGAGACACAATTGTTCGTGTTGGCCCCATGTTTGAAGGAAAAAGTTTTCCTTTAAGTGTAGCTAGCGCGACGTGCAGCCACCTTCAAAAAGGGGCTGTCCGGCAGCTTGCTTTGCCCATGTTTTGGTCCTCGTGAAGGACCCTTTGGAATGTCCTTGTGGCGTTGTTATCAGACATTTTAACCCTACATATGTCCCTATAGATACTAGGGTCATCCCCAATTATTTTAGACTCCAATAATTACCTTAAAACAAGCACAAGATAAAGGGGTACAGTAGCACACACACTAGACTAGTTTCTGAACGTCTTGGGCGTTCTTAGACGATTCGCATCCAAACTCTTCAAACTGACTTCTAGCACTATAATTCATCATTTTTACACCTCATAGCCTCATGACACATGTTTTAGCTTCTATTTTAACCAATATCATTTTTAGGATCGTTATATCTCCTTCTTGAACAAAAAACCATTTTTTGATTTATTTCATCCTCTTGGACAATGTTCTTCCTTGAACGACACTTGTTAAACTTTGAACACTTTCAAGACTAAATACTCAAGACTAGAAGCTCATAAACATACCTCATCATATACAATACAGATAGATAGAAGTAACATCAACTCGATATATCATCATGCTCATACACATGATTTCTATGTAGAAAATTCCAACTTCTTATGAAAACACAAGCTAAATTTTCAAATACCCCACAATAAGCAAATTCACTAGATCCCTAATGCAATATTTGAGCAATTCATTATAAAGGCATGAAAAAAATGAGAGACAAAATCATATAAACTCATTTTACCACATAAACATAAACTCATAAAAAGGTCAAAGATATCAAGAAATCTCTTCGATCCCTAAACAACATACAATATGCTACTATAAAATCTTAAATCTCAAGCTTGAATAGAATAGAATAGAAGAGAAAACAATCCACAAGCCAACTATTCACCATACTCCACAACATAGATGGAACCCATCACATTTTCATAGAGAAAATTGTAACCTACCGGCATTCTCATGCGAATTTGCTTTAACTTGGACAACATAGAAGTGATTCCTCTTTAGAGCACCAACATCTGGGACATTAGGTGGAACTTGGTTGGCCTCTCTTCCTCTAGCCGCAATAGTAGGACAATCTTTCACCTTATGACCATCCTTATGGCAACAACAAAACCCACCCTTCTAGTAGACATATCCCAATGAGCTTCTTCCCACAAGTAGAACAAGTGGTATTAACTCCTTGAGAACCGCTACCACTCTCAATCTTGACTTTAGGAACACTAGAACCATCTTGATTCGGAACCCTCTTCTTAAATCTCAACTGGATTTGCTCATCGGATCTACCTCTCTCAAATTTATTAAAATCCTATTAATGTTGGACCCTACAATATATTGTGCATAAACCATAAGTCTAGACAAGTTCATGTTATTATGGAGCATGGTCGTACGTCATTCTTCATTGACAAGATCGGCAACACCCACAAACCCACTCATCTCATCCCTAGGGTTAGACACCAAGGGTGGAGCATAAATAGATGATAGATTAAATATCAAAGAATACTCATTAACACTCATGTTACTTTGCCTAACGCTTATGAACACCTCAACCTTCACCTCCCTCTTCTCACGGGGAATGTACTTTCCTAAGAAGGCTTCCTTAAACTCTTCCTGCTCTATAGGACCGAAATCAACCAGCCTATTTTCTTTCCATTGAGTTTACCACACTTGAGAAAATTCCCTCAATTGGTATGAATAAAAGTCCTCCTTCTCCCTACAAGTAACCCATATACAATACGGTAACTTATACACCCCAACTAGAAACTCTTGTGGATATTCTCCCACCTAAGAACCAATGGAGATACGAGGATTCATACTCACTATTTCTTTCAATGAAGAGGTCATGGTACTCTTAAGAACATTCACCCTAGGCCCAATATCTCTACTTACTTGAGCGTCATGTCTCGGGCTAGTGTAAGGTGAGCCTCTCTAATCTCCCATTTATTCATTTCAAGGGGAACTACCGGAACCTCATACCCTTGACAAACTATAAGGAGTTGTTACACTTGAGGAACTTGTCCACCTTCGGGAGGAAGTCCCTCATTGACCACTTCCTCATCAATTCTCCTCGCGGGTTTCCTCCTTGTATTAATATCATATATACACAAGACAAGAGATTACGAAATGACACTTATAACTTCAACTCTATGGCACAAAATAACAGTAATGAGGAAAGGGAAACTTCTATTGTCCTATAGACTCTCGCTCATAGATGTGTCACGACTTACACCAATGAAGAAAACTCTACTTGACGTTGCTTTAATGAGACTTTAAATCCTAAAGACTACTTCATATTCTGATGCTCTAATACCATATTTGTTACGACCCAATGTACACCATAGAAATTAGGGCATTCTCAAGTTGCCACATGGAATAATCGACCTCTCAAAGTTCTTATACAATCCCTTAGACATCATTCATCGCATATGTATATGATAAGTCGAGAGGAATTAAAACTTTTCACAACAATAGTTCAAACCTCTTGTATAGAAAACATAAGAAACACTACATCTCCTTGTATCCATGTCGCACACATGAAGATCTTATGGTCCCAGCCCATAAATAATAAAAAGGAAATACTAAAGTACATTACGACATCTTTTAAAAAGAAAAACTAAACATAATCATGTCCTCGAATCATATGAGGACATACAAAGATTTTTTCAGAAAAATGCTATTTTTAAACATCCAAGAGACTTCTCTCACTTTCAACCTACACCATTATACATTGAATGCACAAAATATTGTGACATGCAATAAAACCATGCGAAAATGGACATTTATTGATACGATGCTCTTTTATGCTCTTTTGAAGAAACCCTCCTAAAATAAATAAACGAACAACTTTTAACTCAATCTTCACTTATAAGATATACCTCAAGTAATCCATAAGAGAGAACCATAACAATTTAGAAACCATATAAGCATATAAACCTCCAACCAAAGGTTATCCTAAGACTTACTTAGGTAAAGAGGAAGAGACAACCCATACACCCGCTTGAAGCACACCTTAAAAATCCTTAAGACAACTTAATGTAATATTATTTCGTTTTCATCACTTAGACTCTCTATCTAGAGGTACTGTAAGACTTTGAGTAAGACATGAATACACCTCCGAAAAAATACACCATCTTCAATCCTACCTAATCAGACCTCAAAGCTACCTTAGATAAGAACCATTCCATTCATATACATTAACTTAATTAATAATCATTCTTTAAGCAATTTATTGTACAAATAGGAATTTAGAGGAATTCACATAATGGTTTTGGAGTTTCTAGGGAACCCTGATCTTAGCATCTTCAAATCCTACTCGTGCCATTTATAGATAGCGTCCCATTAAATTACCTACACATTGTGGAACTTCTCCAACTCTAGAATGCGTCCTATATAATGAGAATAGGCATTAAATGACATATTCTATACAAGATATGTGCGGAATACGATGTCTACCCTACTCTGAGGGTGGTGTTCTAGTTGCCAAGGGTAGAACTAGGACACATCCCATGTAGGCACATTGTTAAGAAATATCAATGGTTTCTTGTCACACAGGTCTAATCTTAAGTAGAGTCACTAACACAAGTATATTTACTCGTTTCTTTGCCTCGTTCCTCATAGAGTAAGTTCAATCACAATCCAAAGGTTGGGTCTACTAAGGCTTCCACTCAATGGTTATAATGATAGCTTAATGAATTCCCTAGATATGGTGTCATGATGTTTAAGAAAACCTATTTCTAAGTCCATCATCCATACAAGAAGGATACCATTGCATATTTCTACTTCAAGGATTCCATAACCTTCTTTCTATATTGAATGTTCCATGTTATTGACCTTCTTTACATGTTCAAAGTCATATTAGTCATACATAGAACGGTAGCATCCTATGTCTACCGATCCTAGAATTTCATTCAACATTCATTCATACACATACATGGCAAAGGTTCTTAAGCCTTCTAAATCAAGAGTTCACATTCACATACTTTAATACATTATGTATAGGACATAGTATGCCAATCAAGACACAAATATCATTATCCTATCACATATTTAACAACATAAAGTATCATGTAGGATCAACTCATTCTACCTAGCAAGATACACTAGCAACACCTATAGAGACATCTCCATAGTCTACCACACTTTAAACACATATATACACATACACATAATAATCCTTCACCTTGATCACCATATACAAACTATAACAAGATAATAACACAATTCACATAATAATGCCTACAAGGTTAGGTTCATAATAATTAAAACAAATAAACAACACCACCATAAGTGGACCATACCAATCAATAATATTCAATACCAATTCTAAATATTTAAGAGATATTAGGTCATATTATCACCATTCCATCATCAACCTCACCATTCCTTTGCCTTTTCAATCATTTCACTTAACAAAGGCTCTTACAAATAGCCATATAAAAAATTTCTAAGCAAACAAATAAATCATACAAATGATCTCACAATATACAATATGAATATCATCAAAGTAAGGCAGCCTATAAACATTTCTATCATGATATTTAGATAATTTAATAGCCCAATACAATCTACACAAGAATTCAATACAATAAGACCATGATCAATTCACCAACATTAGAGCTAAAATTAGAATTTCATGAAAAATACGGGTTCATAGAGATTTTGATCATAAGATATTCAATTAACATCAATTATATCATAAAACATTGATATAAATTATTTCATGCAAGAACCCATGGCTAGAGTAAAAACGGGATTTTTTTTTTCATCTTTGAAAATCCTTTGAAATTGGCTCCATGATTGGAAGAATAGTCAAGGATAAAACACCATACCATTATTAAGGAAAAGGCCACGAAATTGGTGTGGAAAAACTTTGATAATATGTCTTCTTCCTGTGAGCTTCAAAGTTTCATCAATGGAGGTTTGTGAGAGTACGAATGTGGACCTTTTTTTTTTTAGAGTTTAGGGTTTTTAGTTTGATTTGTGATTTATGGGGCTTAACAAGACTCAATAACCGTTTATAATTTATCCCGAAATTATAAATAAGACCCCTGCACTTATTGCACCTTTTAACTAATTCTAATTTTATTAAAAAACGATGTGAAAAAATCTCAGAAGTAAATGTTTGTCACTGGGTCACCTTCGATTATTGGTTCTGGAATTTTATTAAAGACTAAATAGTTTATATTTTCCCCAAATTTCATGGAAAATTTTCCTTTACAGTGTAGCTAGCGCGACGCAAAGCCACCTTTATAATGGGGCTATCCAATAGCTTTCTTGGCCCAAATTCGGGTTCTCCTCAATGACCCTTTGGCCAGTCGTTGGGGTGTATTTCTTGAACGTTTTGACCCTACATATGTCCCTCGAGGTACTAGGATCATCCACACTAATATTAGACTCCAATTTATACCTTAAGACTAGCACAACATGTAAGTGTACACTAGCACATACACTAGACTAGTTTCTGAACGTCTTGGACGTTCTTCAACCATTAACTTCCAAACTCTTCCGAACACTTCAAACTGACTTCTAACACTATAATTTATCATTTTTACACCTAATAAGATCATGAAATACATGTTAGCCTCTATTTTAACCTAGTTTTATTTTAGGGTCATTACCTATATTTATGTAGTTTTTGTCGATTAGCTAATTAAAACTCCCCATTCATAATAGACGCTTGCGTCACCCCGTTAGATTTAGTATGAATCCATTAAATAATCTTTATATTTCTGAATAACTAAAACTAATATTTTTTTTGTTAATATAAAAACCACTCCCTTGATACTCGATCCCAACTCTTGAATGGGTTACTGAAGTATTGTACGATCATAGACACATTAATTGGAAGTTATGTTTTTATTACACAGACATCAAAATGGCGCCGCTCTTACGGAGTGGTGTTATTTCAGAATTCTTAGTTTAGAAAATTTTTGGTTCCTCTTTGTTGTAGTTATGCTTACTTAATTTTTCAGTTTTGTTTCAATAGTTTGATGTGAAAACAGGAAGCATGGGTTTTAATGGAAGCAACGACAGCCAATTGGGAAACCAACATGACATCGGAAATATAAACAATGACCAAGAGTAAAACATTAATTATCCCATATCATAATAGGTATTCGAGCTATAATCTTACCTCCAGCCGATGGAAATATAGTGTTCGACATAACGAGCATTATGTTGCAAATTTTTTAAATAAATGGTTTTTTTAAATAAAGGGTTTTTTCTAACCCCAGGAATGATGTTTGAAGGTATACTTTCATTGACGTTAACTAAGGTGTTGTCTAGGAGGAAACACAAAATTACTTATTGCTTTCTATTTGTATTTTGAAAAATAATGGTTTGGTATTTTTACAGGTGAAAGTGTAAAAAGTTTTCGAAAAAGTGTAGGGTGGCGAGCAATAGTTGATGTCGTCAAAGTGGTCGGCGAATCTGACCTAATACGGAGTTTTACTCAAGACATCTTCAAATTGGAGTCTGTCAAACTCTACGAGTCTAGGGAAATTATTGGCGAATCGCCAATCATGTACGAGATCTCGACAGATAGTGTGTTTGAAATCCTAGAATCACTACAATAAAACAGTGTTAAGTGATCGATGAAATTCGTCGCTATTCTATGTTTTTCTATCACACTCGTTAGTTATCTCTTAGAGACCAAAAATGAGTTTCGTCGAAGGTTTAGCGATGAATTAGAGAGGAATCATATCCAGCGTTTCTTTTTTGTAACGCTCTGGTCTGTCGTTATACTTATATAGTTCGTTGCTTATTTAATAATTAATTTTGTCATTTCAAATAAATTTTCAACAAAATCCCTTCACAAATCCGTCACAAAATATTTGTTGCATTTCACAATTAATTTTGTAATTTCAAAAAAATTCACGACAGAATTTCTTTCACTAATTCATCACAAAATTATTGCTATTTGAGCCAACATATTTTTTACTATAATGTTCCGTTGCTAATCCTTCACCAATATATTTTATAGCAACGACCAAATAGTTATCAAATTTGTTGCTAAATATTTACTTATAATATAATTTAATTTAGTTAACTTAAATATATATTGGTGAAATAAATTAATCAAAAATTACCAAATACATCTAAAATAACAAACATTCATTAAAAATAATATTTAGAGGGTTCAAAATCTATAGATAGAAAAATCCTAATAACATACATTCGGTGAAAAACATCGAAAGCAATTAGTCAATTGTTCTTAATAGAATCTACATTTACCAACTATTGTTATATCACAATTTGTACTATTTGAAAACACATACAACTCCAAAATTAAAGCTACAGAGGACTAATTAAGAGATGCCCTCATAACTTGAAACAAAGGGATCAACCTCGTGCTCTTAGTAGTAGCACGAGGAGGCACCATGGGTGTCACAAGTGACTGATTGTCAATCGGAGTAACAACTTGTTGTACTGCTCCAAAATAACCTGATGAAAATGATTAGTAAAGGAACAAATCATTTACTTCACAAACACATCCGTATTTCTAGATGAAGATTTTACCTGTAGTATGTTTTAGCTTAAGATCCAACATTTTATATTCCTTTCTTCAATTCTCCCCCAACAACTTGGTAGTATGCTTCACATTTATTAATATAAGATTGAGAGATTGTCTTTTCCCGTAATATTTTTTCATAATTTTTCCTGTCACATATTGAGATAAAGAGAAAACATTAAATGTTAGGAGTAAGATTATTATGGAAAGAAAAAGCATAAATGTTTTATTTCTAAATTTGCTGGTCAAACATAAAGAATGTCTGTTTAATAAAGAACTAGCATAATTGAACTAGCATATCATGATCCAATCCACATACTATGTTAACTCATAAAGAACAAGCATAATTGGATGATAATACATCATAATAAAAGTTTAATATTCAAAATAAACCATACACAATACAATTTAGATGAACAAATTCGTATTAGAAAGAAACTCATAAGAATTCATATTTTTGAAAAGCAATTTTGTGAGAACCCTTTGGGAAAAGGAATCCAAAAGGTGAAAGGTTCCCATACCTTGTTAATTGTTGAATATTGATAGATAAAAGTACCCATATTGGTGGCTTAAATACCTTGACTTAGCCTGTGAATTGTGTTCTTCTTTAATCGAGAGAGAAAGTATAGAGAAGGAACAGTAATTAGGTTTTGGGAATCGAGAGGTGTTAAGTAAGGTTTTAGACTTAGGGTAGGTTATATAGTTAATAAACTAACCTAATTAACCAAACCCTAATAACTAATTACACCCATATATAACTAATTTAATAAAATGAACCAACTAATAATTTATAAAAAAGTGCAGGCCTGACCTACGAGACCCTAACCTACGGGTCGTAGGTTAGTTGACGGCAAGGAACCCCCAGCTTCATTTTGGTCAAAGAGTGTCCAAAATGACCTTTTTTTAAAATGGTTAAGTGAACATAGATGGATGCAATCGACGCCTTGTATATTGTACCATGCCTCGTTGCCTGCAAGGCGTACATAGACACTGTCCATGACAAGTTTTTTTGTCTAAATGGAAGGGTCCTGCTCAAGGACGCTAAGGATAGTCCTTGTGGAGTCGTACCCGGATGTTTTGACCCTAAACTTACTCTTATAGGATTTAGAAACCTTGTCACCAAATTTCATCAATCTCTAACTCTAAATACCTCGGGAAATAGGCTAAGGCACACTAGCACCTTTTGCACTAGTCTCTGGACGTCGTGGACGTTCCTGACGTTTTGACTCTCAAACATCCTAAATGACTTTTATACATTATTATTGACCTTAAAATAGTGTTATTAACCGTATGAAATCTTCTTAAGCTCTAGATTAATTTTTAGTTTTACAGACATTTACTTGAGCCCCCGTAATGAAATTCGTACCACAATAACACTAAAATCTTTTGAAGGGAAAGGATAGACTCAATACTAGCAGCCCAACCTACAACATGCAAAACCAATATGATTTACAACTAAAATGAACATAACAACATGTCATTTAAAGAATATAACTCAAAACATCAATTACAACACATAAGAGCTCAAAACCACAACATGATGAGTTACCATCTCAATAACAACATGAGCTCAACACGTTATATAGAGTCACTTATTCCTAAAAAATTTTCAAAACATATAAACATCTTCAATCTAATTTCACATAGGAAAAAACCTATTAAATACAAAAATAAGTACAAAATTGAGCAAAAGATCATTTTCACATGAAACTTCATTTTAACAAAAACCTTTAACATAATTATACACATCTTTGCAAAACAAGTCAATTTAAATTTATTTATTATTTCATTATTAATAGGAACAACTAACCTTATTCGACAAAGTGATGAGGGTAATTGGACTACATGTCGGCCTCGGCGTCCCATGTTGCTCCCTCAACTAGGTGTTATTATATAACACCTTTACGAAAGCCACCTCCTTGTTCCTCAACTCCTTCACTTGTCTATCAAGGATTTCAACCTAAACCTTCTCATAGGAGAGGTTCTCTTCTACACCTAGACCCTCAATAGGAAGAACAAACTTGAGATCACACATGCACTTTTTATGCATGTAGACATGGAACACCGGATAAACTGAAGACATTCCGCTAGGTAATCTCAACTCGTATGCAACCTTGCCGACCCTTTGCCAAATTTCATACGGACCAACAGAACGAGGAATAAACTTCATTTTCTTGCCAAATCTCACCACTCCCTTCATGGTTTAAATTTTGAGTTAAACTTTATCACCCTATTCAAATTCTAAGTATCTTCTCCTATAGTCTCCTTAAGACTTTTGTTTGCTACAGGATGTTTTCAATCGTTTCCTTATAATATGATCTATCTCCATAGTCTTATATATCAATTCGGGACCCATGAGTGAGACTCGCCCACTTCTAACCATCCAATTGGAGATATAAATACTACCATACAGGGTCTCAAAATGAGCCATAGATATAGTATAATGGTAATTATTGTTGTAAGTGAACTCAACCAATGGCAAATTTTTATCCCAATTTCCCTTGAAATTAATTTTACAAGACCTAAGCATATCCTCAAGGGTTTGAATAGTATGCTCCTCTGAACCATACGTTTGGGGATGAAAATCGGTACTTAACTTCACCTTTGTACCCAACCCTTTTTAAATGAACTCCAAAACCTAGATGTGAATTGTGCACTCCTATCCGATATGATGGATAACGGAATTCCATGGCGACACACAATATTATCTATGAAGATTCTTTCATAATCCTCTACTGAGTAAGTGGATTTTACTTGTATAAAATTAGCGGATTTGGTCAGCCTATCCACAACAACCCGTATGAAGTCATGTTTCTTTTGTATCAAAGGCAAACCAACAGAAAAGTCCATATTTATGTCTTCCTACTTCAAAGTGGGAACTTGTATTTATTGAAGTAAACCACATGTCTAGTGGTGCTCGGTTTCACTTTCTGGCAATTTGGACATTCTGCAACAAGTTCCGCTCTGTCCCTTTTTAAGCCTTCCCACCAAAAGACATTTCTAAAGTCATGATACATCTTTGTAGATCCCGATTGAATGGAATAACGAGAACCATGAGCTTTCTCAAGTATTCGGTTTTTTAGGTACTCAACATTGGGCACACAGAACCTTCCTTGATACCTCAAGATATCATCCCCTCGTAAGGAAAATGACTCATTAAGATTACAAAGAGTTGGTTACTTCAATTCCATCAATGGTTGATCATTGTGTTGCTTAAAATTAACGTCAACCATCAAAGATGATTCTAAGTTATGATGGACCATAAATTCACCATTTGGAGAGTCTTCCAATATAACACCTAAATGGGCCAACCTATGAACATCTTCACAAGGTCTTTCTTGCTTCCTTCTACATGATACACACAACACATGGCCATACAACTTATAGCATCCTCAACTACATTAGCTTTGTCAGGGTGGTAGAGAACATAGACACAATACAAATAATGCCTAAATATCATCAAGGAAAATATCACGGCCACTAACTTCATATTAGGAGTTGGAAAATTCTTTTCATGCACCTTAAGTATTCTAGGAAGTAAGCTAATACTTTCCCATTTTACATATTGGCACACCTTAAGCTCATTCGGGATGCATGACAATGTACAACGAAAACCTTTGTACCATCTTGTAAAGTCAACACTAAAGCGGAGGTAAGACTCTAATTCATGATCTGGAAGCTTCTTCCACATGCCTTCGACCACTCAAATTTCATACTCTTTTGGGTTAAATTAGTCAAGGGAGATGTAATGGACGCAAAACCATCCACAAACCTCCTATGACATCTTGCTAGACAAAAAATGCTTCTAATGTCAGTCAAAGTCAATGGTCTAGGCCAATTATTGACCTTCTCGGTTTTCCTTGGACCAACCTCTACTCCCTCACAAGAGATTATATAACCAAGAAACTTCACCGACCCCAACAATTATTCACGCTTGCTATACATGGAAAATAGTTGGGCTTCTTTAAGCAATTATAACACCACTCTCAAATGGACCATGTGTTCACCCTAATTTTCAAATGTACCAAGACGTCATCAATGAAGACAATGACAAATAAATTTATATAACTTTGGAACATCCTATTCTTGAGTTCCATAAACGCCGCGGGGGCATTACTGAGACCAAAGCACATTAGTGGAAACTCATAGTAACCATATATAGTTTGAATTTTCGTTTTCTGTATATCCTAACCTCTAACCCTAAGTTGGTAATACCTCGATGTCAAGTTAATCATAGAAAAGTATCTTGCCCTTTGATTTAATAAAAAAAGTCATCAATACGTGGGAGAGGATACTTGTTCTTAATAGTGACTTATTGAGTTGGCAATAATCAATGCACATTCTAAGTAACCCATCCTTCCTATTCATAAACAGCAACGGAGCACCCCATGCAGAATACTAGGTTTAATAAAGCCTTTGTCATAGCATGTCTTTGCGTTGAGCCTTCAACATTTTAAATTTAGGCTGAGCCATCCGATAAGTAGGAATTGAAATGAGGTATGTATCCGGTAGACAGTCACTACCAAAATAAATTTTCCATTTTGGAAGGATTCCGGGAATGTCATCAAGAAAGACCTCCAAAAAATCCCTTACGATGGGGACTAACTCAATGGGAGGATATTTTGAGTCTAAATCTATGACTCTTAAAATATGGTATAAACACATTTTTGGTATCATCTTACAAGCCTTAAGACAATAAATGATACGCCTTCTTGGAATTGAATTACCCCTTTACACTCTATGACGATTTCATTAGGAAAATTGAACTTGCCAATTCATGTTCTACAATCAATTGGAATCAAAATAATCATGCAACCAATCCATCCCTAAAATGATATCAAAATTGACCATATTAAGGTCTACCGATCAAACATGAGTAATTCTATAGGAAAAATAATAACACAATTTCTCAATACCCTGTTTGCGACCACCAAATCACCTACCTAGGTAGTTACCATGAAAGGTTCATTTGGAATATTAGGCAAAATATCAAACTTCCTAGCTATAAAGGGAGTAACAAAAGATATTATAGCACCAGGATCAAGGAAATTATAAAAATCAATAGAGAAGACTTGTAACATACGAATCACCTAATCGGGTTTCTCTTTTTCACCCCTCGAGGAGAAGAGTATCAAACTCATTTTTCTTTGGAGGATCAGCATTAGAACCACTAGATTGATCTTATCCACTTCGTTTGTCTTTCCCCTTAACATTAGGGTAATCCCTAACCTTGTGACCACTCTTGCTACATGCAAAGAAATTATCGGTCCCAACAAGGTAAGCACCATAACGTTTCTTGCCACACTTTCCAGAAGTTAACTACTTAGTTGGTGAACTAGTACCTCTTACCTTTTTAGAATTAGGGTTAGATACCTTAAGATCACAAGCCTTAGGAAATTTAGAAGGAACTTGATTAGAATACCCCCTTTTTAATATAGGTTTCTCTTGAAGTTTAAACATCCCCTTTGATGCACCACCATCATAAGAATTGACCGTCTTGGCCTCTCTATTCTTTATCCTTAACCTAGTTAATTACACTTATTGAGCATGAACCATGAGACGAGAGATATTCATTTTATTATGAATCATAGCCGAATGATATTTTTCTACCTTGTCTTTGGACATTCCCGTAAGAAAATGACTCATCTCATCCCTTGGGTTTGACACCAAGGATGGATCAAACTTTGGCAATTTAGTAAATTTCAAGGAGTATTTAAGTACACTCGTACCTTTTTTATAAAGGTTGATGTAGTCTTTCACCATATATTCCCTCAACTCACAAGGAAAGAACCTATCAGAAAATCCTTCTTGAAGATCTCCCAAGTCATGGGACCACCCGTTAGTGCCCTATATCTCTCCATAGTGTGTACAAAGTTTGGGACACATCCTTAAGTTTATAGGTCCACAAATCATCCTTATCAATTGAAGTCACATCCATATAAAACAGAATCTCGCAGACCTCATCGATGTAATCTTGAGAGTCATCATCCGAACTCCACCTGAAGAACAAAGGTGGATTTATTTTAGTAAAGTCTCTCAAATGAGAGTCCATAGTGTTATCAAGTTGAGGCACTCAAGGTCCAACCTCCCTAATCACTTGAGCAGTCATAGCTTGAACGTGATAAGTTACGACATTAGCTTGAGACGTCATAGCTTGGGCAAAATTAAGAAAGACTTACCATATCTCTCCATCGGTCATTAGTGGAGGAATAACTTGAATTTGATAACCCATAGCAACTTCTTCAAGTGGAGGCACTTGGTTTTCTTCTGGAGGCATTTGGTTTTCATGAGATCCCACACTAGCCATCTATTTCTCAACGCTTCTAGATGCTGCTCTTTGAGTAGTCATACATATAACCACGATACAAGGTTTAGTGAAAGTTCATAATAGGACTGTAGAGGCACGACATAAGAATGCAAGAAGATAAGAGTTTCCAAAGCATCACATAATCTCTCATTCATAAGTGTGGAATATTTTCCAATTATTAATCAGAATCTACAGAGGTGTGGTTTAATGAGACATCGACTCTAAATATATTCAACCTCATGCTCTGATACAAAGTTTGTCACATTCGAGGAGCACCTCCTATATGCAATCGGCGTCGTCATCCTCTGACAGGACTAAGACTAGACTCTTAGCATTAATCCTTACATTCATAGGTTAAAAAGTGAACAAAATTAAAACTTGACATCAACATTCGTGAGGTTTACTTAGACCTACCGCTTACATATAATATATTCATAGCGATTTTACTTACAATCCTCTTAAAAAAATATTACATTGTATTCTACATTTATGCCACATATAGATAACATACATAACATAGTCAAAAATAAGGATGTGTCATATTAAACAATCTAAATGGAATAGGACAATATGGGCATAGCCCTTACAAAAATGTAGAAATGCAACTTAGGTCTTACAATAATATATTGAAACAACATGAATTAGATGATTGTCTTTAGACTATAGCAATGTAAAATAGGTATTGTGAGAGAAAAGGCCTAATCCTAGGAACATGAGGATATACCAACACTTGGAGAAATGATCCAATCCTTCCTTCAAAGTGGTCACCAAAGCTTTAATGATAGGAACATAAAATGTTAGGGAAAAAGGGAGAACAAGGTTTACCATATCACTTGTACTAAGTATAGAATCATGTGCACACATAAAATAGAAATCATGCTAAAAGGGGTCTTTTGATAAGAGTATTCTAGTTACTTTGAAAATCTTTATGCACAATCCGAGAACCCATATAATGTAACATTCATATACTTCTTATGATACAAGCACATTCAACACTAGACCAACCTAATCAAGTTAAGAAAACCCAATATTTGCATATCATAATAGAATCCGTAGTTAATGTAACTCTAAAATCAAGTCATAACCACAAAACATAGTCATGAGTCCATAACATTACAACATAAGCAAAAACCTTATCCATGACCCTTTTCCAAATCGAGTTGTGCAATGGTCAAGTGAAACATCATTACATCACTCATCCAAGCAAAATAGCAAAGGCTCATCAATAATGTCAAACTTCACATATCATATCATTATAAGTATTCAACCTCACATCTAGCAACATAGACCCTTAACATGAAGAATATAAATAAGTATAACATTTATTTCATATAAGCATAACACATATTAATCACTTCCTAAGATTTCACTCAAGGCCAAGTAGTGCAAAGCAAAGGTAGAGTCCCATACCCTTACCTAGACTAAGTCCAACCCCTTAAGTCCTCTTAGTGAGAGTTCACTCTAATACTTCATTTTACTTTTGGGAACATCTTGCTTTAACTAACATAGACCAGAAGGGCTAATCTGGAGTCTAGTTACATGGAACCCTACACCGAAATAAGGTGGACTACTTGCCAATGTAGTGCCAAAACATGAACATAGAATCTAGATGGATCCATGAGTTAGTATTCCTATGGCGGAAACATAGTTCAAGAACTAGGAGATGTGTATGGGACTCTCGTTAAGCTACATGCATTATTGTCTCCAATATCATAAGTACAATACGGAACCCACCTTCCCTATGTGGGAAAGGAGACTCCTCATTACCAGTTCACTCGGTTCTATGTTAGAGTCCCTTTTTGAAATTTCTTTCTTAAACCATAATTTAGTTTTGTTCATTGGAGAGTAGCCCCGTATATAGTCATAGTCATTACCTCAATAGGAATTTGTATGAGAACAACTTTCAATTCAAACCTTAACATTTTAGATTAGAACATTGACGTTACCATATTATAATAAGGAGCATATGTACTTTATAACAAACCTTATATAAATTAATCTTAAGAATAACATCAAAATCATATATTCAAGACATGTAAATTTCAGCATCATACAAAACCTACTTAATCAATTCACAATATAACTTCAATTGAACTTCATCACAAGCTACCAACCAACATAACTGAAATAAAAGGTTTAGGATATCAAGACTAACCCACTCTCCTCAAAATCCATCATCTTGGTTTTTGCATAAACCAACCAATTCAATACAATATACGATGTTATAACATCAATCAATAGTAATTAATGTAATAATGATTTCAATTTCTTCACTACCTTAAAATTCAACACTAGTTCATAACATAGCGTTAGGGACTTGGGTCAATTTCATGATCTATTCCCTATACAAGTTGAACTGATCAAGAACTAGCATAATTGAATCATAATAAATATAATCTAAGTTTAAAATCAAAATAAAACAATTTAGAATACCAAATTCGTATTAGAAAGAAACCCATTAGAATCATCTTTTTGAAAACCGATTTTGGAAGACCGCTTTTGGTAAAATTAATCCCAAAGGTGAAATGTTCCCATACCTTGTTAATTGTTGATGATTGATGGGAAAAATACCCTTATTTATTCAGTAAAAACCTTGACCTATCCCTTCAATTGAGATCTTCTTTTGGGGAGAGAGAATGTAGAGAGAAGTAAGAGCAATTTGGGTTTAGGAATTAAGAGGTTTTTAGTGAGGTTTTACAATTAGAGTAGGTTATGTAGTTAATTAAATAACCCAATTAACCAATCACTAATTAAACCCCTAAATAAATATATTAATTAAATGAAACAACTAAAACGTCATAGGAAAGTACAAACGTGACCTACGAGACCCCGACCTATGGGTTGTAGGTCAGTCCACGGCCAGGACCCCACACCGTCATGTGCAACTGTCATTTTGGTCAGAGATCTGCTAAAATGGACTTTTTGAAAAATGTTTAAGTTACCTTTGATGGAGGCAATCGACTCCCTAACGATTGGACTACGCCTCGTCACTTCCAAGTCGTTGGTAGACACTATCCATGATAACTTTCTGGTCAAAATGGAAGGGTCCTCCTTAAGAACCGTTAGGATGGCCCTTGGGGAGTCGTACCCAGATGTTTGACTCTAAACCTGCTCTAATATGATTTAGACACCATTTCACAAAATTTCATCGATTCCCGACTCTTAAAAACCCGTGAAATAGGCTAAGGCACACCTTCGGCACTAGTCTTTGAATATTATGGACGTTTCTTGTCGTTTTGACAATAAAACTTCCTAAATGACTTCTACACATTATTATTAACATTTAAAAATGTTATTAACCTTAAAAACTCATGTTAGTCTCTACATTAGGTTTTAGACTTTTGGAGATTTACATTCACATTGGGACAAACATTTGGTCAGCGTCGAAGACACGTTGTGAACTCTACTGTCCAAATGTTTATTTTCAAAAATATTGATGGAATAGCTCCGCGCCACAGACTTGTTTCCCAATGATAATTCCAAATATTTAAGTCGAGTTTGAAACAATATAATGATGTAATTAGTGTAGGGGTGTTTTGGGTATTTTGGGGTTGTATTATATATTAGTTTTAGGTCTTTATGTACTTATTCTCCCATTAAAAACCTTAAAACACCCCATTATAGGTCAAGGTCTCGAAGCTTTCTAGGATGGATGGTTTCAACGGATTTCTTGTTGAATTCTCTTGGGTTTTAATCTATTAAGTTATTGGAGTTCTTTATCAAAGGCTTAATTTCACCATAGAGCAAATTTCAAAGTAATTTTAAAGATTTCAAAGTTACGAAAAAATCAATTTTTCACTCTAAGTCAAGGTTTCTTGCATGAAAATATATCAAATGATTAGATATGATATTTTTGATGTATAGTTGATGTTTTCTAATGAAAATCTCCGTGAACCCTTATTCATCTCATAACCCTATATTTGGATTATGAAGTTGGTACATGCTTTCAATCTAATGTTGATGGAACTTTTATTATATTGAGTTATATAATTTATTTCTATCGTTCATTATGCTATAATATTGTGAATTTTTGGAGATGATAAGGAATGGTGTTCTTGGCTTCTAGAAGAAGGTAAGTTTACCAAATTCTTAATATCGAATTGCTACTGCCCACTTATGGTGGTGGTTCTTATGTGTTATATATGATTATGATCATGGTAATGTGGAAATAATTGTAAGAACTGTAGTAGTATAATGTTATGGTTCATTTGAAGTTTTAATGTGAAATTGGTTATTTGAAGTAATGTGACTATATGCAAGGTGTTACGAATTGGATGAAGTTATAAAGTGAAGGAAGATGTACTGCCTACATGAACTCGTATTGGTGCAATATGTTATGATTCTTGTCTAATTGATGCTATTTGATAATGAAAGACAGAGAAATCTCCTTATAAAATAATGGTTTATCTTGTGTTGGTAGACTTAGTTGTGCCTACTTTGTACTTAAATTGTATTGGATAAATAATATGAGGAATGTTGTGTCCTGATTGGTAGACGTAGGTTCATCTTCTTGATGAATGAAAGTATGTCAATATGTGATGTCTTTACTTGGTAAGCTTAATCATTCTTGTCATATGCATGTATTAATGAATAAAAGTCAAGGATCGATACACCTAAGTTTGTTGACCTTCTTTGAAAAGACTTAAACAGAACCTTGAATAAGAAAAGAAGGTTAAGAATATATAACCTTGAATATGTAAATAAGAATAAGAATGTAAAACCATGAATTTTAAAAGAAGGTTAACAAGAATCCCTTAAGTAAAAGACCGTACAGGTATCCTTCTTGAGCGGAATGATGGACTTACGAGTAGGTTGGCTAGTATGACATGAAACCATCTCTAAGAAAGCCATAAGAGATTTCCTTATAGACCCTGAGTGGTAGCCCTACTTGACCATTCTTAGTAGTGGTATTGTGAGTTGGTAGAGCTAAGAAATGCTACCTTCTCAAATACATTAGTGTGAATGAACTTACTCTATGAAAACCAACACACATGACCAATTGCATATGGTTAAGGGATTAGCTCTACTTAACCTCTTAATATCCTCTAAACCATGTACCAATATAGGACTTGTCCTAGTTTTATCATTGGGAAGTAGAACACCCTCCATTTAGTAGGGAAGACTCCGGATTCTGTAGCTAGCTAGTATGGTCTATGTTGGTTAATGCCGATTCTGATCATAGGGGATGTACACTCTTGTATTGGACACATGGCATGAGTAGTCTTTAAAGATGCTATAATGAGTTCCCATGTCCTTTAAGACCGTTATGTGATGTTCCCTAATGGATCACTTTTCCCTTAAAAAGGCTATAATAAATAATGTTTATTTAGTAAAAGCATGTTTAATTTAAAGGTTCTTATCTAGGGTAGTTTTGAAGATTGCTTAGGTGTGCTTAAAGAGGGTGTATGGGCGGTCTCTTCATGTGTTACCTAGGTAAGTCTTAAAGTAACTTTAGGTAGAGAGTTTAAATGATTTAAAAGAATACTTGATGTAAATTAATTCTAAGTGATTATGTTCATATCTTGTGGATTATTTTGTTATTGTCTTATTTGTGATTGTTCACCTTATAATGAAGGTTCATATCAAATTTCATGAAAGCATGTTTCTATACAAAATCTCCATTTTTATTGTTTTTGCTTTCCTTCCATACTTAGTGCATTCAATGTGCTAATACGTTCTTTTTAGTCTTTGACTAAAGTGTCGGGATTGGAAATCTTTATATGCCATCAATGATGGGTAGCTTTCTAGCGGTTGAAGATGAAGCTTTGGTGAGTACTTGTAGATTTTAGGAAAAAAACCCACCAAGCTCCTTTTATGTCATTTAGTATTTATTTCAAGTCTTGTATGGGCTTAGTTTCAAATGTTGTATTCAAAAGTAAATGATTTAATGAGATATAGTAAAGGTGGAATGTTTTTAAAAGTCTTCCTCTTGTTAGTAACGAAAGTATTTGTTGTGTGTGAATATAGTTTTAATTTTTTACATATTTTGAGTATCGCATGCGATGAATGTTATAAGGGGCTTGTATGATACTCTCCTAATCTTGTACGCTGATAACTTCTAGGGCTTCTATAGATATACAAATATAGAATTTTATTTGCATTTTATTTTTCTAATAGGACGAGGGGAAATAAAACTCCCCACCTTTGAATAGTGCTCCCCGGTCGTTACACATGGTCTATGTCTATAAAATCTTGCCCCGCCAAAAGAATAAAATGAACTAGGTCTTGCAATGTGTGTACTACTTATGGTAGGTTGGGGAATGGAATGTCATCTTTGTATTGAAGAAGTAGACATTTGGAGGGAATCTTCGTATGTCTTTGTAATGAAAATGAATGAGTGGGTTACTATATAATGTTAATGAATAATATTTAGTATATGGCTAAAGTTAATGAAGCATGTTGAGCTTATGTATATTGTTGATGAAGGCTATGTAATGATTGAATGTGATGTGCCTAGGCTCGGGTGATTCTTAGAGAGCACGAATGAGGGGTGGTAGTATGGGATGCTACTTTTACGTTGGACTAGTGTAACTTAGGGGTTGTCTTAGAGGATAGTCTTTATATGAAGTTCTAAAATGCATTAATATTTCCTCTCGAAAGAAATGTTCAATTATTGAGTTGTGATTAAAAAGGAATGTTGAATTATTGAGTTGTGATGAAATAGAATGTATCCTTTACTTTGGTAGTCTTAAGGATCACTTCTGTGTGAATTGAAGAGGTTAAATGGGAGGTTTGTTCATGTCTTACATTGTTGGTTCTTAGGATAACTTTGATCGCATGTTTAAATGACTAATGGTTTTCTTAAAGAAAATGACTATATCTTGAGAATTATAAAACTATTTCCTTGTATGTTAAAGATGACTTATATGATATCTTGTACACTTGATTCATGAGGTTATAATACCTCCAAAAATGACTTTGGGAAACTAGGTCCTAATATGTTTATCATGAAATATTGAAGTCCTAAGACGGCTTAAAATAATTTTTGAGGCATTGTCTCAAGATATTGGTAATGTTTGAAGTCAAATAATGGGGGATGACCAAGACGTTCGGCGACTAGTAACCCATGTACCTAAAGTGTTTTCATGTTATTATGAGTGAGAAATGAGTTTATCAGGTTTTTAAATGGTTTATAATAGTTTTTAGCGTTAGCATGTTAAGGTCAAATATCCAAGAACGTCCGGTGACCTTCGAACGATATCCTTTAGACGTCCTTGTGAGTTTGGATGTGTTTTAGCATGTTGTGTGGCTTGTTTAATACTGAAATTGTTGGGAGATGTTTCTAATACCTAGAATTACGTTCTTAGAGGTTCAAAATATAGGTACAATTCGACCCTTGACCCACAAGATGCCCTAGAGGAGGACCCCAACTCTAGACTTGAACCTGCATGGCACCTTGCATGCAGTGCCAAACGACGGCAAGTCGATGAAATGATGGCTCATGCACTTGAGGCATCGATGAAGCCTGCAAGTCTTCAGTTTGAGGTGCTTCAGGATCAACCAATTAAACCCCCATCAATGGGGTGTGGTCTAACCCGCAGACAGTCGATGCTAGGGCGTCGATGGTGCTTTAAACTGCCTCCAATTTTTCTATTAAGGTTTGGGGGTTATTGGAAATTCACCCAAAGACTTATTAATTAGTAGTACGGTTATTTTGGGTGTTTATGGGTATTTTAAGAGTTTATAAGTCATAAAACTCTCATTTAAACCCTAGCACCTAAATCAAAACGCATTCCCTCCCAAGGCTTCTTCAAAAACCTTCATTAGAGCTCGAGGTGAATATAGAGCATGAAGATGGAACTGCAATGTATTTTATTCTTCAATGATCATTGAATTATTCAAATAAATCATGGGAGTTCTTCATCTAAGGCTTTTTATCACCTTATATCCAATTTCAATGATGATTTTCAATGATTTCAGTAAGATGAAAAAAGTCGATTTCACCACTATGTCTTCGGTCTTGCATGAAATGTTTTCAAATGTTAAGATATGATATTACTGATGTATAATTGATGTTTCCCGATGAACTTCTCCATGAACCCTTGACCATCTCAAATCGCTCAATTTGACTAAAATATGGTTTAAGTGATCATTCTTTGATATTAATGAATTCATGTGTACATTGTTATGGGATTTTTATTCATGTATAGATTATGATTGTATGATTTTAGGATGTTTTAATTTGATCAATTGATTATTCTATATTTTAAGATCCATTGAATATTAACCTTATTGAATTGATTTTGATTTAATGTTTAGGAATTCTATTGTATTTTTTATGGGCTATTGAATGATGTAAGAATTGTAGTCAATTGATGCCTAATTGGTATTAGATTGATAAATGTATATTGAATTGACCAAGATTCATTGATTATTATAGTTTATGTAGTGAATTGATGTTCATGGCCATGGGTAAGAGCGTTATGGTATTGAATTAGAAGACTTAGCTTTAGATTTAAGTTGTAAGATGGAATGGGTAGTATACTGACCTAACCCTCTTAATATTATTATAGATTTTGTATTATAATAGTGATTGGTATGGTCCACTTATGGTGGCAGTGTAATGTAAATTGATGTGGCCTTGTCAGCGTAACTTGATTTAATATGATGATCATGGCCTTGTTGGCACTACTTGAAGTATTATGATGTTTTGTGTATCTAATTCATGTTGAGTATGACAATATCTATCTACATGTGATTAAGTGAAAGTATGTGTTCTATTGAGACATGACTATATGGGTCTACGAAGGTTATATTTATGATGTTATAGTAATGTATAGGATGAAATAAATATGATAAAGGTCATTACTAGGTGCTTTAACAAATGATATGTTATGTGGAATAAAGTAAAGAATGTTGTGTATTGTTTTAGTAGACTTGTGACCCTTACTTGATAAATATATGAATGATATGTGAATACGAGATGTCTTGACTTGGTAGGGTTAGTTAACCCTTGTAATGTATGAATGAATTATATGTGAGACCTTAGATGATGATAAGGAGGTCATGTACGTGGAACCTTAAAACTAGAGGTAAGGCAACGTTATGGATCTGAAGTTGAGAGACGTAATGGTATTCTTCATGTACAGGATGATGGCCTTAGGTTTTATTGGATTGAAAGGAATGATATCAGACTTAGGAGAGTCATGATGAGCTATCTTAGTCACCACAGAAAGGTAGCCCTAGTGGACCTCTTTGGTAGGGTGAATTTCATTCGGTTATGAACAAGATATGGATTCTCTTCACGTGGTCCTTTAATGTTAATTAGTCTATGACAAAAAGGGCTAGAACCGAGTGAGTGTGTTATTGTAACGACCTGTTTAGTCGTTTTGAGCAGCAGATTTTATTTCTGGAAAAACTGGCTGAGACGACGGACACTACGACGGACCGTCATGGACACGATGGACCGTCGAGGGTGTCTCGTTCCAAAACAGTTAGGAATTCTGAAATTCGAGTGCTGAAATCGACTCTCTAAACTCTGTGATGGACCTGCAGGACGGACCGTCACAGGTACGACGAACCGTCGTGAGCCCCCGTTTCAAAACACTTCAACTCTTGAGAATTTAGTACTGGGAACAATTCTCTGAACGTCGTGACGAAAGTGCAGGACGGACCGTCACAGGCGTGACGGACCGTCACATACTCTTTAGTGAAAATTAAGTCTTTGATCCTTACGACGACCTGCAGGACGGACCGTCACAGGCACGACGGGCCGTCACAGGTTGAGTAAATCCCAGGCTGGGTCGGATTTCTGTTAAGTTTTAAAGGGGCGTTTTGGACTATTCCTGCTATAATTGTACATTTCGTGGGTTTATATTAATAACTCAATTTCTTGAGGGATAAAAGAGGTAACTTTGAGTTAATTAGTGGGGTATTATTGTCATCTTTACACTTAATTATATGTTAATTAGGGTAAAAGAAAGAGGGTTTGAACAGAGAGAAAAGAGAAAGAACAAAAAGGGAGAGAGAGGATCGAACGAGAGAGGAACAAAGGGGATATCAAAGCTTTGGGAAATTTGCTTGCTTGATCACTAATCTTCGGTGGAGGTAGGTTATGGTTTTGTTTTACGTTATTCATAGTAAACTCTTAATAGCGAATGATATGTATTGGTAGTATTGTAAACCTGTCTATATGCTTAATTGTATGCTTGCATGAATATGATTATGTGACTGTGATAAAATAAGCATGATGAACCTATTGAATCCCAAATCTTGAAAGAAACCCTAATTCACTTTTTTAATGGGATTGATGATGCCTTGGTATAAGAGAAGGCTTGATGAATTGATAGAATGATGTTAGTGGATAGGAGTGTCACATTCCGACACATAGTATTAGTGGATCGGAATGTCACGTTCCGACACATAGTATTAAGGGATCGGGTGTCACAAACCGACACGTAGAATTAGGGGATCGGAGTGTCACGTTCCGACACATAGTATTAAGGGATCTGTTGTCACGAACCGACACTTAGAATTAGGGGATCGGAGTGTCACGTTCCGACACATAGTATTAAGGGATCCGGTGTCACGAACCGACACATAGAATTAGGGGATCAGAGTGTCACGTCCGGACACATAGTATTAAGGGATCGGGTGTCACGAATCGACACGTAGAATTAGGTGATCGGAGTGTCACGTACCGACACATAGTATTAGGGGATCGGGTGTCACGAACCGACACGTAGAATTAGGGGATCGGAGTGTCACGTACCGACACATAGTAGTAGGGGATCGGAGTGTCACGTACCGACAGAAGAGGAAGAAAGATAATGAATCTTGAAAGATGTTAATATACTCAACATAATGAACCTAATTCCCAAATAAGTATGGCATTGAGGCTTGAGTCCTCATGGATGAACATGGTGGTACTTATTGATGATTATAGTACTTGTTGTTGCTACATGTTGAGTATTGTAGTCGATTTATGATATTAACTGATATATACTATTTTCTATTTTGAGTTGGCCGATGATACTTACTCAGTACCCGTGTTTTGTACTGACCCCTACTTGTTTGTTTCTTTCTTTGTTATTTGTGGAGTGCAGCAAATGCGCCGTCGTTTTCAACGCAACCGTAATTATAGCTAGTCTTCAATACACCGGACTTCAGGGTGAGCTAATGCTTCTAGCTTGGACTGGATCTTCTTCTTCAAGTCTTGATGCCTTGAATTTCCGGCATGGACTAGCTTTTTATGTATTTTAGTTTCTTAGATACTCCTAGTTTAGTAATTTGATCGTAGATGTTCTTGTGATGATTACTTCCAGATTTTGGGGATAATGAGTTATAAATTTTAGAAGTTGTTTAATTGATTTTGTTAATGAGTTTAAGTCTTACGCATTGTATTTTATTCAATTTGTTTGGGTTTAGATTGGTTGGTTTGCTCACATAGTAGGTTAAGTGTGGGTGCCAGTCGCGGTCCCGATTTGGGTCGTGACAAACTTGGTATCAGAGCATTAGGTTCGTTGGTCTCATCACACAAGAATGAGTCTAGTAGAGTCTTAAGGAACGGTAGGGGGACGCCTTTACTTTTCTTTGAGAGGCTATAAGACTTTAGGAAAATTCCATTCTTTCATTCTTTCTTTCGTGCTACTACTTGAGTCCAATTGGTATCTAGGTGATACAAATTGGTATCTGACCATCTTCACTCTATTTCGCAGATGGTTAGAACTAGAGCAACGACCGCACCAGCAGCGACACCGGCAAGACAAGATGCGTCTGAGCCAGCCACTGGGGCTGTAGCTCGAGGAGGATCAGTGGCAAGAGGCCGTGGTAGAGGTCGTGGGAGGACGTCCTCTAGAGGAAGAGGACGAGCACCTAGCCCATCTGGTACTAGGGCGGTGACTCCTCCACCGACTGAGGAAGTGATAAGAGAGGGTGAGGAAGGGGAGACTGAACAAGTGCAGAATGAGGAATTACCACCCCAACCTACCCCAGAGATGATTAATCAGGTTCTGGCCTATCTTAGTGGTTTGTCTGATCAGGGCCAAACACCTCCAGTGTTTTCTGCACCAACACCTCAGGTTCCGGAGGTACAACATGCGGCTACTGTGGCTCCCCGCATGGATGCCTCATTGGAAATAGGCACGTTTCCTCGTCTGACTACAGGGCCTATAATGACAAATGATCAGCATGAACTTTTCAGTAAGTTCTTAAAATTGAAACCTCCAGTCTTCAAGGGTGCAGAATCTGAGGATGCTTACGATTTTCTGGTTGATTGTCATGAGCTACTACACAAGATGGGTATAGTAGAACGGTTTGGTGTCGAGTTCGTGAGTTATCAGTTTCAAGGGAACGCCAAAATGTGGTGGCGGTCACATGTTGAGTGTCAACCAACAGAGGCACCACCTATGACTTGGGCATCGTTCTCTAGCTTGTTTATGGAAAAGTATATCCCCCGGACTTTGAGGGATAGGAAAAGGGACGAGTTCTTGAGCCTAGAGTAAGGTAGGATGTCAGTTACTTCATATGAGGCTAAGTTCCGTGCATTATCCAGGTATGCCACCCAACTTTGTTTCAGTCCACAAGAACGGATTCGCCGTTTTGTGAAGGGGTTGAGGTCAGAATTGCGGATTTCAGCCTTACAAGAAGCGGCTACGGCAAAATCCTTCCAAGAGGTGGTAGACTTCGTGATAGAGGTGGAAGGAGTGAAGCCAGATGACTTCACCACGACATCGACATCAAAAAGGTTTCGAAAGGGAGGTGATTTTAATGGTTCTTACTCTAGAGGACAGGGTTCTGGAGGTTACTCAGTCCGACCAATTCAGTCTTCACTACAGACTGTAGTTGGGGTCCACCTTAGACCGGTCAACACTTCTCTGAGAGACCGATGCTTGAATCCAGAGAGTGTTATGGATGTGGGGAGACTGGACACATTAAGAGGTATTGTCCAAAACAGAGTTACAGACCTCCCATAGTCAGAGGTAGAGGTGGTCATGGTAGAGACCGTTTTTCTGGAGGACGTGGTGGTCGAGGTAATGGTGGTCACCAAAACGGCTGAGGTGATGGGCAAACTAGAGCCACTACGGCACAACATGGTAGGGGCAACGAACAGACTGGGGATAGGGCCCATTGTTACGCTTTCCCCGGGAGATCTGAAGCGGAGGCATCTGATGCTGTTATCACAGGTAATCTTTTGGTTTGTGATTGCATGGCTTCTGTATTATTTGATCCTGGCTCCACGTTTTCATATGTATCTTCCTCGTTTGCTAATGGTCTTAATTTACATTGTGAATTGCTTGACATACCTATTCGTGTGTCTACTCCGGTGGGTGAGTCTGTGATAGTTGAAAAAGTATATAGGTCTTGTTTGGTGACTTTTGCGGGGAGCAATACTTATGTAGACTGGGCTATCTTAGAAATGGTCGATTTTGATATAATTCTGGGTATGACTTGGCTTTCTCCGAATTTTGCGATCTTGGATTGTAATGCTAAAACTGTGACGTTAGCAAAGCCTGGGACAGATCCGCTAGTATGGGAGGGCGACTACACTTCCACTCCGGTTCATATCATCTCCTTTCTTCGTGCTAAGAGAATGATTGGTATGGGGTGTTTAGCTTTCTTGGCACATCTCAAGAATGACACTACTCAAGTACCTCCAATTGAGTAGGTTTCGGTAGTCCGTGAGTTTCTGGACGTGTTCCCTGCAGATCTTCCTGGCATGCCACCGGATAGAGATATCAATTTTTGCATTGATTTGGAACCAGGTACTCGCCCCATTTATATACCCCCTTATAGAATGGTTCCCGCGGAGTTAAGAGAGTTAAAGGCCCAACTTCAAGAGTTGTTGAGCAAAGGCTTCATTAGACCAAGTGCATCTCCTTGGGGTGCTCCGGTGTTATTTGTGAAGAAGAAGGATGGGAGCTTTCGGATGTGCATAGACTACAGACAACTGAATAAGGTAACTATTAAGAACAAGTATCCCATTCCTCGCATTGATGACTTGTTCGATCAGTTACAAGGTGCTTGTGTCTTCTCCAAGATTGACTTGAGATCTGGTTATCATCAATTGAAAATACGGGCAGCGGATGTGCCAAAGACTGCTTTTCGAACCATGTATGGGCACTACGAATTTGTGGTAATGTCTTTTGGTCTTACGAATGCCCCTGCTACATTCATTAGCTTGATGAACGGGATTTTCAAGCCATATCTGGATCTCTTTGTGATCGTGTTTATTGATGATATACTGATATACTCAAAGAGTAAGAAGGAACATGAGGAGCATTTGAGAATGGTATTAGAGTTGTTGAGGAAGAAGAAGCTTTATGCCAAATTCTCCAAGTGTGAGTTTTGGCTAGATTCAGTGTCCTTTTTGGGGCACGTGGTTTCTAAGGATGGAGTGATGGTGGATCCATCTAAGATTGAGACAGTGAAGAATTGGGTAAGACCTAATAATGTGTCAGAAATAATGAGCTTTGTTGGGTTAGCTAGCTATTACCGTCGATTTGTCAAGGGATTCTCTTCCATTTCTTCCCAATTGACGAACTTGACTAAACAGAATGTTCCATTTGTATGGTCGGATGAATGTGAGGAAAGCTTTCAGAAGCTTAAGACCTTGTTGACTACCGTACCAATTCTTACCTTGCCAGTGGAGGGTAAGAATTTCACCGTTTATTGTGATGCATCCTATTCTGGTTTGGGTGCAGTGCTAATGCAAGAGAAGAATGTGATTGCTTATGCTTCAAGGCAATTAAAGGTGCATGAACGTAACTATCCGACCCACGATTTGGAGTTGGCTGTGGTAGTGTTTGCATTAAAGCAATGGAGACACTATTTATATGGGGTTAAGTGTGAAGTCTACACAGATCACCGTAGCCTACAGTATGTCTTTACTCAGAGGGATTTGAATTTGAGACAGAGGAAATGGATGGAAATACTAAAGGATTATGATGTTACCATCTTGTACCACCCAGGAAAGGCTAATGTGGTGGCAGACGCCTTAAGTAGAAAGGCAGGAAGCATTGGAAGTCTAGCTCATTTGCAAGTCTCTAGACGCCCGTTGGCTAGAGAAATCCAAAACTTGGCTAATGACTTTATGAGGCTAGAAGTAAATGAGAAGGGAGGATTTTCTGCTTGTGTGGAGGCTAGATCTTCTTTTCTTGACAAGATTAAGGGGAAACAGTTTGATGATGAGAAACTAAGGCGAATTGGGGATATGGTGTTGCGAGGAGAGGCTAAAGAGGCCATGATGGATGAAGAAGGTGTTTTGAGGATCAAGGGAAGGGTATGTCTGCCCTGTGTTGATGATTTGATCCACACTATTCTTACAGAGGCTCATAGTTCCGGATATTCTATACATCCTGGTGCAACCAAGATGTACCGTGACCTAAATCAACACTTTTGATGGAGTAGAATGAAGCGAGACATTGTTGATTTTGTTGCCAAATGTCCAAATTGTCAAACAAGTAAAGTATGAACACCAGAGGACTGGAGGAACACTTCAGAGAATGCCCATTCCTGAATGGAAGTGGGAGAGAATTGCAATGGACTTCGTGGTTGGTCTTCCAAAGACATTGGGGAAGTTTGATTCTGTTTGGGTAATTGTGGACAGATTAACTAAATCTGCTCACTTCATTCCGGTCAAGGTGACCTACAATGCAGAGAAGCTAGCCAAAATCTACATCTCAGAAATTGTTCGATTACATGGAGTTCCACTCTCCATCATATCAGATAGAGGTACGCAGTTTACTTCCAAGTTTTGGAGAACATTGCATGCTGAATTAGGTACTTGATTGGACCTTAGTACTGCATTTCATCCTCAGACCGATGGTCAGGCTGAGCGAACGATTCAAGTGTTGGAGGATATGCTTCGTGCATGTGTGATAGAATTTGGTGGCCATTGGGACAACTTCTTACCCTTGGCGGAGTTTTCATACAATAATAGCTATCACTCCAGTATTGACATGGCTCCATTTGAAGCATTGTATGGGAGGAGGTATAGGTCTCCCATTGGTTGGTTTGATGCGTTTGAGGTCAGACCTTGGGGTACGGATCTGTTGAGGGATTCATTGGAAAAGGTGAAAGCTATTCAAGAAAAGCTTTTAGCGGCTCAAAGTAGGCAAAAGGAATATGCGGATCGAAAGGTGAGAGACTTGGAGTTCATGGAAGGTGAACAAGTCTTGCTGAAGGTTTCACCCATGAAAGGGGTGATGCGGTTTGGAAAAAGGGGTAAGCTAAGTCCAAGGTATATCGGACCATTTGAGGTACTTAAGCGAGTAGGGGAGGTGGCTTATGAATTAGCCTTGCCTCCAGGGCTTTCAGGAGTGCATCCGGTATTTCACGTGTCTATGTTGAAAAGATACCATGGGGATGGAAATTACATCATTCGTTGGGATTCGGTTCTGCTTGATGAAAATTTGTCTTATGAGGAGGAACCTGTTGCTATTTTAGATAGAGAGGTTCGCAAGTTGAGGTCGAGGAGATTGCATCCGTCAAAGTTCAATGGAAGAATCGACCAGTTGAAGAAGCCACTTGGGAGAAGGAGGCTGATATGCAAGAAAGAAACCCACACCTGTTTACAGATTCAGGTACTTCTTCTCGTCCTTGTTTTTCTTCTTTTGATCGCTCGAGGACGAACGATGGGTAAATTGGTATCTATTATAACGACCTGTTTAGTCATTTTGAGCAGATGATTTTATTTCTGGAAAAACTGGCTGAGACGACGGACACCACGACGGACCGTTATGGGCACGACGGACCGTCGAGGGTGTCTCGTTCCAAAACACTTAGGAATTCTGAAATTTGAGTACTGAAATCGACTCTCTGAACTCTGTGACGGACATGCAGGACGGACCGTCACAGGTATGACGAACCGTCGTGAGCCCCATTTTCAAAACACTTCAACTCTTTGCGACGACCTGCAGGACGGACCGTCGCAGGCACGACGGGCCGTCACAGGTTGCGTAATCCCAGTCGGAGTCGGATTTCTGTTAAGTTTTAAAGGGGCGTTTTGGACTATTCCTGCTATAATTACAAATTTTGTGGGTTAACATTAATAACTCAGTTTCTTGGGGGATAAAAGAGGTAACTTTGAGTTAATTAGTGCGTTACTATTGCCATCTTTATACTTAATTATATACTAATTAGGGTAAAAGAAAGAGGGTTTGAATAAGAAAAATAGAAAGAACAAAAGAAAAGAGAGGGGATCGAACGAGAGAAGAGGGAAACGAAGAGGATAGCAAAGATTTTGAGGAATTGCTTGCTTGATCACGAAAATCTTCGGTGGAGGTAGGTTATGGTTTTGTTTCTATGATATTCGTAGTAAACTCTTAATAGCGAATGATATGTATTGGTAGTATTGTAAACCCTTCTATATGCTTAATTGTGTGCTTGCATGAATATTATTATGTGATTGTGATAAAATAAGCATGATGAAGCTATTGAATCCCAAATCTTGAAAGAAACCCTAATTCACTTTGTTAATGATGATGCCTTGGTATAAAGGAAGGCTTGATAAATTATATAATGAGAATGATGATGCCTTGGTATAAAAGAAGGCTTGATAAATTATATAATGATATTGATGATGCCTTGGTATAAAAGAAGGCTTGATGAATTAGGGGATCGGGTGCCACGTTCCGGTACCAGGATAGAATGAGGATCGGAGTGTCACGTTCCGACACCAGGATAGTATATGGATCGGGTGCCACGTTCCGGTACCAGGATAGAATGAGGATCGGAGTGTCACGTTCCGACGGAGTGTCACGTTCCGACACCAGGATAGTATATGGATCGGGTGCCACGTTCCGGTACCAGGATAGAATGAGGATCTGTAATGACCCTTCTTGTCATTTTTAGTGTTTTATCTTCTGTGCATCGTTTAGAGCGTTCCGGTACCAGGATAGAATGTGAATGCATGTTGATTAGTTGGGATTTGGGTTGGGTAGTTATTGGATCATGCATAGGTGTTAAAAATCATATTTTCGGCCTTTTTCTGAGAATTATCGGGTAACTGTGAGCATGTTTATTGTTATTAATTAACCTTATTTGCTATATGAATTACTTGTATGTTTGAATACTGGTTATCAGAAGTATGTTGGGCCTTAGTTTAGGTTTGACTAGGGTTTTCCTTAATAAAGCATGATTCAAAGTCGGTAGGACTTAGTTTAGCCCCGACGTCGCTCGGTCGGCTTAAATCCTTGTAGACTGATGTAGCAGACTTGAGTCTGATAGTTTGGTATTTATCTAGACGATGAGCTTGCTCTAGTGATAGTTACTCTTATTTCTTCGATGTTACGGCTTCTTGAGTTACGTCAGTGACAATGAATTCCGCTCCGTGATTCAAAGTTGAGTTTCTATTCGACTTTAAGGTCTTACATTGATTAGATAAGTCTGGATGGTGTTCCATGGGTTTATATCATTATGGATAGATAAAGACTATTTCAGCAGCTATATCGACATCTTTGTCGGGTATCCGGATTTAATGTCCGGCCTCGACCATCCACATACTTATGTAGAGCATCCGGTTAGAGGTCCGGCCTCGAGTATGTAGAGCATCCGGTTAGAGGTCCGGCCTCAGTTACTTATATTTTGCAATTGGCTACTTGTGTAATTCTGGTGAGCGTCCGGTTCAAGGCCCGACCTCCGTACCGTCAGATTCTACTTTTTGGTTCGGTGTTCTTTGGCCTCGAGTTCTATTCTCCTTAAGTTATAGTTATTTTGTGTACTCGTCGGGCTTATGGGGGTCCGTTCGGGTTTTTATTTAAACTTGTGCACGAGTGTACCTTCTGGGCTTATGGTGGGTCCAGTTAGGTGTAGTTAGCTTATTTATATTAATTTAGTTAGATCTTTATACACTCGTGTGCATTATTGTGTTACTTAGCCTTCCGTTCTTGACCTCTAGTTTTGTGATTCCGTCTTTTCATAGTGCTTTACTGTTCTAGTTCAGTCGGCCTATGATGCCTACTGGGTACCTGTTATTTGGTACTCATGCTACGCTCTGCATCTATTTTCGTGATGCAGGTCCGAGCACCAGTAGTCAACGTTGATCGAGTTTGGAGCATTTCTGGTCTGGAGACAGGGGTGAGCACACAGCGTTTTGTACTCTTTCAGTCTCCATCTGTTGATATAAAGACTTGTCTTTTACTTTTTGAGACAGTCTAGTTTCGGTGGTCCACTGTTGGGACTTGTACTCGTTTTGTTGGTAGCTCTGTATTAGTGACTTCCAGGTTCTGGGAGGGATCCTTTATTGTATTTATGTTTTGGTTTGCTTATGTTGTTATAGTAATTTTTCTTAGTCTTGTTTAGTTTCTACCCTCACACCCATTACGTGTGGTTCTGGGTTGTGGTTTGGCTTACCTACTGATGGGTTATAGTAGGTGCCTTCATGGCTTGAGAAATTGGGTCGTGACAAGTTGGTATCAGAGCCTTAGGTTCAACGGTCTCACTTTTACAAAGCTAACGTCTAGTAGAGTCCTGCGGATCGGTGCGGAGGCGTCCGTAACTTATCTTCAGGAGGCTACAGGATGTATTTAGGAAAATATCCATTTTGTTTCAAATTCGTACCGCGTGTGTCTTCTTTGTTTCTTAAAATCTCAATTATTTCACTCTATTACAGGATGGCTCGCACGCGAGGTGGTGCGTTCGGGGGAGATGCACCCGGAGCCTCAGCTTGGGGTAGACGTCAACCACGAGGTCGAGGTAGGGCTGCAGCACCAGCCCGGGATATGGAGGAGGAGCCTCATGCAGCGCATGTACCGCCACAGCCAGTGGGGCCGGGGCCGGGGCCAGCCACCACCCGCACCAGTTGCAACACCTGATCTTCATTCCCTCTTGACTCAGATATTAGCAGCTATTGGGGATATGCGACAGGCACCAGCACCAGCAGTACCAGCACCAGCGCTGCAAGATCAGCCGCCACCAGTTCATGTGGCCGCCCCACCAGACTTAGAGGTTAGAGAGATGCCACTGCGGGATCAAAAGATGCTTGGGGTATTTCAGAGGTTGGCACCGCCTATATTATCAGGGGCGATTGGAGAGGACGCTCACGAGTTCCAGCTCACTTGCCAGGAGCAGTTATAGTCATTAGGCCTTTTAGAGTCGAGAGGAGCTGACTTTACCGCTCATCAGTTCCGTGGGCCAGCCAGGCAGTGGTGGCGCACGTATCGAGAGTCTAGGCCAGTTGGATCTCCTCCTATATCTTGGAGTGAGTTCTCAGAGGCTTTCTTGGCCCGGTTCATGCCACGGAGCGTTAGAGACAGGCTTCGTGATCAGTTCTCTAGATTGGAGCAGGGATCTATGACCGTTTCAGAGTATGAGGCGAGGTTCCATGAGTTGTCTCGCCATGCTACTATGATCCTGCCCACAGAGGGAGAGAGAGTTCGTTGTTTTGTACGTGGGTTGCGATACCGTTTGAGGGTTGACACAGAGCATATGGTTTCAGCTGGCCGTTCTTTTCTTGATGTGGTCGATCACGCCCGATCCATGGAGCACATTCATCGTGAGGCCCAAGGGGGCAGCGATAAGAGGGCACGCTACCAGGGCAGCTATAGCGAGTCGCAGACTAGGGGGAGGGACTCATATGATAGGCCTCGTCAGAGGTTCCAGCAGGGTCAGACCAGTCGGCCTGTTCAGGTGGCATTACCTGTTTCTGAGGGAGGCCAATATTAGCAGAGTGGTCCCAGTACAGGCCAGAATTCGAGGGTATCAGATTCTTTTCCTTCATGCCGCGGTCGGGTTACTACAGGGCGTTAAACTTCGGGGTGTTATGATTGTGGTGCTCTTGACCATTGGTCTAGAGAATGCCCCCGGCGAGGTCGCGGGGCGATTGCACCAGCTCCACCTACTTCTAAACCAGTTTCAGTCGTGTCTTCTTCGGCTAGAGGAGGTGGTCAGATTTAGGACAGTCGAGAGAGTCGACAGGGTACCAGGGGTGGATCTCAGGGAGGCAGGTCAGGTGGTAGACCGGGTGCACCAGGTAGAGGTGCTCAGGGCCATTTCTACGCTGCCCCGACAAGGGCGGCGGCTGAGGCATCTGACGATGTCATCTCAGCTACGCTCTTTTTGTGCCATCAGCCTGCTACAGTATTATTTGATCCAGGGTCCACATTCTCGTATGTATCTATTTATTTTGCTCCCCGATTGGGTATGAGGCCCGAGTCTTTGGCAGAGCCAGTTCATGTTTCGACCCCGATAGGTGAGTTCTTAGTAGTGGATCAAGTATTGCCATCTTGCTTAGTGACTATCCAGGGTTATGATACTAGAGCTGATCTTATTATGCTAGATATGATTGATTTTGATGTGATTTTGGGCATGGACTGGTTATCCCCATATCATGTGGTCTTGGATTGCTATGCCAAGACTGTTACCTTATCCATGCCTGGTCTTCCCCCGGTATTGTGGCAGGCTGCTTATAGTCACACACCGACGGGGATAATCTCTTTTATTCAAGCTAGGCGGTTGGTTGCTTCTGGGTGTTTAGCGTATTTGGCCCATATCAGAGATGCGAGTAGGGAGGGCCCTTCAGTTGACTCAGTTCCTGTGGTTAGAGAGTATGCAGATGTGTTCCCTACAGATCTACATGGCCTACCCCCAGAGCGTGACATCGATTTTGCTATAGATTTGGAGCCTGGCACTCGTCCTATTTCTATTCCGCCTTATCGGATGGCTCCTGCAGAGCTCAGAGAGCTCAGTGCTCAGTTAAAGGACCTCTTAGAAAAGGGGTTCATTCGTCTGAGTGTGTCGCCTTGGGGTGCTCCTGTTCTGTTTGTGAAAAAGAAGGATGGGACTTTGAGGATGTGCATTGACTACAGACAGCTGAACAAGGTGACGGTGAAGAACCGTTACCCTATGCCTCGTATAGATGATTTGTTTGATCAGCTTCAGGGTGCCGTCATATTTTCTAAGATTGATTTGAGGTCCGGGTACCATCAGCTGTGGATTAGAGCAGCAGACATCCCTAAGACTGCATTTAGGACTCGTTACGACCATTATGAGTTCTTTGTGATGTCTTTTGGGTTGACTAATGCCCCAGCCGCCTTTATGGACTTGATGACACGTGTGTTCAGGCCATACCTTGATTCATTTGTTATCATCTTCATTGATGACATATTGGTCTACTCGCTGAGCCGGAGTGAGCATGAGCAGCATTTGAGGATAGTGCTCCAAACTTTGAGAGATCGGCAGCTTTATGCCAAGTTCTCAAAGTGCGAGTTTTGGCTTGCGGCTGTAGCATTCTTGGGGCACGTGGTGTCCAAGGAGGGTATTAGGGTAGATCCGACGAAGATTGAAGCTATTCGTGATTGGGACAGACCCACTTTTGTTACTGAGGTTCGTAGCTTTGTCGGGTTAGCGAGTTACTACAGGCGTTTTGTTGAGGGTTTTTCTACTATTGCAGCTCCTTTGACTCGGTTGACTCGCCAGGATATTCCCTTTGTGTGGTCGGAGGAGTGTGAGATGAGCTTTCTGAAGCTCAAGGAGTTGCTTACTAGCGCTCCTATATTGACTCTTCCGATTGAGGGTGAGGGTTTCACGATTTATTGTGATGCGTCTGGTGTTGGTGTGGGTTGTGTATTGATGCAGCAGGGCCGAGTTATCGCGTATGCGTCGAGGAAGCTTAAGGTCCATGAGCGCAACTACCCCACCCATGACTTGGAGTTGGCAGCGGTAGTTTTTGCGCTTAAGATTTGGAGGCACTACTTGTATGGAGTTCGATGTGAGATCTATACTAACCACAAGAGTCTTCAGTACATCATGAGCCAGAGGGACCTTAATTCGAGGCAGCGTCGTTGGATTGAGCTCCTGAAGGATTATGATCTATCCATTCTCTATCATCCGGACAAGGCGAACGTGGTAGCAGACGCCTTGAGCCGAAAGGCGGTGAGTATGGGTAGTCTAGCCTTCCTATCTGCAGGTGAAAGACCCTTGGCTTGGGACATTCAGTTTTTAGCCAATAGCATGATTTGATTAGATATATCAGATTCTAGACGCGTCTTGGCTTACATGGGAGTTCAGTCTTCTTTGTATGATAGGATCCGTGGTTGTCAATTTAAGGATAAGGCCCTGGGGTCCCTTAGAGATCGAGTGTTAGCGGGTAATGGTGATCAGGCTACCTTAGATCCCGATGGAGTGTTGAGATTCGCTGGTCGCATTTCTGTCCCGAGAGTTAGAGATTTGATACAGTTGATACTTTCGGAGGCTCATGAGTCTAGATATTCTATCCATCCGGGTACAACGAAGATGTATCGTGATTTGAGACAACATTACTGGTGGAGTGGCATAAGACGAGATATTGCTGACTTTGTTTCTCGTTGCTTGTGCTGCCAGCAGGTAAAGGCTGAGCATTTGAGGCCTGGTGGTGAATTTCAGGGATTACCCATTGCGGAGTGGAAGTGGGACCGCATTACTATGGATTTTGTGGCTAGTCTACCGAGGACTTCTAGAGGATTTGATAGTATTTGGGTCATCGTTGATCGATTGACCAAGTCAGCACATTTCCTTCCCGTTCAATCTTCATTTAGTGCCGAGAGGTTGGCTCGTATCTACATTCGGGAGGTGGTTCGACTTCATGGGGTGCCAGTTTCTATTATATCAGATCGGGGTTCTCAGTTCACGTCTAGCTTTTGGAG